>RMBW01000001.1:600000-1065836 GCA_004009845.1 Davidsoniella eucalypti | reverse complement strand
CAGCGTATCTTTCTCCTGTATATCACGAAAACCCGACCTTGTTAATTGCTTCTTCGTCCTCTGAGATACACGGCGACTGACTTCGTTAACGCAGGCTGATCTATAGCATGTGCCACATGTCCAACTTGTCGATCTACAGTAGGCAGTGCATAGCAACTAAGGGAAAATCAAACGCGTGGCCACAGCTTTTAGCCTACGAAAACGAACCGCTATCCGGTTGGTGTGATAATCAACGGATTCACCAATAATGGTAACAAATGGCAGGTCTACAAGTTCTTGATTCGCGTAGTGTATCAAGCGGGATATCATATGAAAACAACAGTATATCCCGAATGCGGCATACTAAAAGTAAAGCTAGTTCATGTTATGAACCTAGTGGGGCTAAATGATCAAACTAGTAATGAATACAAGCCACTTGATTGAATCTCTATGTTGAAATGGTATATGCTAATTGAAAATTTTGTTTCTGACAATTCTTTCCTACAGCTACACAGGATGCTCAAGGCGAAGTCCTGGTTACACTATCAAAACATGACGAATTCAGAAACTACCGTTAACAATATGCCATCACGAATTGCAAAGGCTACAGTACAAGCAAATATGGATGCGTCTATCGCGAAGTCCGTTCTTGTTTATTTATTAGTTTGTTTATTTGTTGACGATGAACTCTTCATAGCAATCACGTAGGATTGTCTGTAATGATGACGTAATAAATATATCTCTTACGGTCACAAAGTAAACATTGCTAGCACCTTTCAACTTTCTTCCTACACTTCTACAAATACTACCAAACACTACTATACCAAACACTACGAATTTCATCACCACCGCTCACCATGGCACCGGATATGCCACACGAATTACCAAAACCATCAACTTCTGCTACGTCTATGTCTATATCGCCGAAAACTTCAAATTTGTCCATCCCGAAGATCATCACAGACCCGACTGTCAAATTCCGATCCACCAGCAAGTTATTGGATGAACTTTACAGAATTACAGGTGATTTTCTCATTGTTACAGGTAAGATGATTCATTTACATATATATGTAAACTTGTACTAATCCTTCTTACTATTAGATGTCTTGCCACATCAGTTTTCTGCAATTGAGAAGGCCAGAGATGCTCGTGGCAGGCATTGGCGGTTCCATTACCGTGCAGAGCCCAAGACACTATTCATATCGATTCCAACTGGTGTACATGAGGCATGCCATGCGACTCTCTTTCTTGAAATCTCACACGAAATAAATGATATGGGCTTGCGCCGTCATTGGACGCCATGGGCTGCTGAAACATTTTCTGGAGAAGATGGTACTGGTGGTGATAGCGGAGAGGGGGATTCAAGTGGTGGTCCAGTGCTACCAGGCCTTGATACCCCAAGATGGCCTACTCTCATGATTGAAGCTGGCTATTCCCAGTCGCTGAGCCAGCTCAGAAGAAAGATGAGGTGGTGGTTTGACAAGTCAAGTCACCAGATCAAAATTGTTCTTCTTTCAAAGTTTGACCGCCAGTCTCAGACCATTCTCATAGAAAGGTGGGAAGAGGAAGTGAGCCAACCCCGGCCTGGTGCTACTGCAACCAGAGCTTCAAGCTACATGGAGCCAGCACTCCAGCAAACCATCTCTATCACTAGAGGTGCAGATAGTGATCCTACATCATACAATGTAACTAGCGGCGCGTTGTTGTTGAAGTTCAAGCTACTCTTCTTGAGAGATGCTGGTCCTAGTGAGACCGACATAGTCCTCGATATCCCAGACTTACAGCATTTTGCATCTCGAGTTTGGTTTAAAGTTGACAACAGCTCTACACAGTAGCACATCGATACATACTATATACAGGGCTAAGTTTTGTCGTGGGATCAGCGTACAGATCGGTCTCTTGCAAGTAACTCTCTGTTCTCGACATGTACCTACTCAAGTTTCTCCACTTTTAAAATTCCCCGCTTTTCTGAACAAAAGTTATCCTCCTACACCTTTTTTCTCCTTATAACACAACACAGTTATAAAACAATACAAATATATCACCAGACCATTATACTAATATACTACTATACAACTTGACTATTATACTGCTTGACCACCATACAACTACTAATTATGTCTACAATAACGGATCTAGAGCTTAGACTTCAAGACATATCCCAAAGAACCCAAGATCTCAGAAGCCAGGGGGCACGTAAACAACGTGAATTTCAGCTCCAGTTCCAACAGCTCCAACAACGACATGCAGAAGAAGTAAACCAGCTCAATAGACAGCATGAAGGGCTACAGCAAGAATACCACCAAGTTCGACGACAGTTTATGTATATTAGAACATCGAAGACATCGCCTTATATCTATCCCTTGCTGCGGCTTGTCGTCGCACCATCCGGCAAAAAAAGAATACATTTTCTTTCTCCCTTTTATGCTTCGCGTACAAGAAAAAAAAAAGAGGTTGCTTCGCCCGAAACAAGAGATGAAAAATTCCGCTATTTGTGATAGCTAGGGCTTTTCGCTTCTCTTTTACCTGACGACATAAAAAGTAAAAGAAAATAAATAACTCAAACGCCGGCAAAACCCCCTTTCCGTGAAAGGAGACAATATTTCCATGCTTGTTTTGTCCTTTTTTTTGGTCTGTACTTTTAGTTATCAGTACATAGTTGTACTGGTATAGCTGGCTGCCTTTAGTCACCACATCAGCCTCATCACACTCATGACCTTACAAGACACATACATATAGCCCAAATAGTAAGTTTGACATTAACCTGTCTATGATGTGACTGGATATTAGTGCATGATTAAAGCTAGCCGAGTCCAAGCTGATTATATGTATCACAGCACGGAACGAGTGTTTATCTCAAATTCAATTCGTGGTGCATGAACTAGGAAGCGGAATACTATAACAAGTCACAAAACCTACATCATTGAGCAATTATCAGCCCTGCCTATTCTTCTCCTTCTGGCTTTATTCGATATGTGACTGTCTGTCTACCTAATACCTACAATATAAGTAAGGTGTTTATAACTGTATTGGGTAATATTACGGAACCTGGCAATATTTATGATCAATGATTTGAAAGCCCGTCGAGGGCGTTTTCGGATCCAGGTCTCACCCTACGATTTGTTATACAACATACTGTACTCTTCAATCGCTGTATAGCACGTTGAGAACTCGAGACAGGCCTTGATTCACTCATGGTTGTGGTCAGTATAGAAACATAGAGAACAAACCCGTCTCTTATACTTTCTTTTTACTACCTTGTTTTGTACTATGAGAAACAATTCCTTGGCTTTCTCTTTGTCCTCTTTTCTTTTATGTGTGCTATTGAAAACGCTACGAAAAACTCCGCGTGCTACTTCTTTTAGTTCCATCTTTCGATCGTGTCCCCTGCCATCGCCTCTTCCGATCACAGAAGCTTGCGTCGCTTTCCAGTCACTAGCCTGCTGCTGGGCTTTGCTAGTCTTGACTTGGCCAAGTTGCCCATCGTAATAGCTGCCGTTATCCCCGATTTCATCTCAATACATATGCAGATTGGGTGTCGCGTCTGCCGCCTAGGCAACGCCTTGGGTTGGCGAGACTCGTGAAGAGCTCGATAACCGAGAATAGCTTCTGTTTTTGGCTTAGGGTATGTCTATCGAAAACAACAAGATAGCCACTAAAGGTAACAAAAAATGACACTAAGAAGCGCCGAAACTCTGCTATGAAATGTCCCGTGCGCTGTGGCGTCAATGGTCTACCAAATAGTCGAATAATTATCGGGCTTCACGATTCCACCAAGTTTTTTTGGTTGCTAATAGCTTTTATCTGACCTCAAGGGACACTCAAAAGTAAAATGAAAAAAAGCATTAGAGACAGAAGTATGTAATATAAGGCATTATGTATGTACGACTTGTCGTATCTGTACACATCAAAGAACTTCCACAAATAAGCTTCTGGTCTCTTCAGCCGCCTTGTACGAAATGATGCAGCGTATGACTAGCTGTATAGAGTATCTTCTACTTAAGTCTATTTACCAATGGCCTTTGGTCATCCATTGCCCTGATCTACTTCGGATTCACGGCGCTTTATCCGCGGCATAGAATAGAACTAACTTTCACGTACGATATCTCTATAAGAACAAAGTCTCCTCTGTATCATGCCCAGTTGAACGTATACAACTATTGGACCTTGCCCACTTCTTCAGCCCCAAATGACGAGTACTAGCTAAATCTGGTGATAACATACCGCCTAGAATCCGCTACATACGCTTCAACATAGGATAACTCGATAAGCTTGTTGTCTCCGCTTGAACCCTCACCGGAGAGTTCCTAGAACCTAGTACATGTAAGTATGTATTACCAAGAACAATCAAATCAAGCTGCCTTCCAGAAATTCGTCAATGCCCTTCATAGCAGCGCCATTAGTGTCTGTTCGCACGTTTGGCTTCGATGATTACGAGCCAAGCCGCCGGGATATTGCTGGTAAAAGTTTATCCATCTTATTTCTACCAAGACAATTCATTTTCTTCACTGGCACTTGCTGTAATCTATAGCGCAGGAGGGTATAAGACCTTTCTTTTAAATCTCATATAAAGCTCAACACTCAATTCTTATGTAAATATCAGTAATTCCTCAACTCTCACTATGTGATGAGACCATACACCGGACCATAGGATCAGTTTACTTCACCTCGCGATCTTCACCGATCGGTAAGGTATTGCGCTCAAGTTGCCATTTCATCGGCTATATACATACCACCAGAACGTCTTTATGTAACGTGATAACTAGCATATATGTATGTCCTCTATTTGGTACCTTCTTGATAGGCTACCTGTGGTCATCTATAGAGAATGGTTTTCTGGTTCTTGTTCTGTGAAAACAAGAATCACCTACGTATTTCCATCGTCACCATTGTTGCATGTATTAGTAGGCTTGCCGCTATTAGTTTAGAAAACTGCACGCACAAATGTGTTATGTCCTATCATTCTAGCATGTATCGACAGTGCCGGTCGTGTTCTTCATCAGGCGTTTCTATACATGTAAGCACGTACAACTGGTTTTCAAATTCAAGAAACAAGACCTTGCTAGCTTATACCCTCGTACACCCTAAAGGAACCGTGCACTGCTGCGTCTCCTAGACTCTCTACTAGTAGCACCTAAACAGGCGAACTAAGTTGATAGACCGGACTTACATGTAGCATCTACGTGAAGATATGTAACAACAAAAGAACTAACTAGAAGAATAGTTCATGTATCCTCTAAACTAGTCTAAGCGGATTTGGGGTTTGCACGTGCTTTAACACCCTGAAACAATGTGCAGGATTGTGTTTATGGTAGATGACGATAACTAAAAAGACAGGCCGGGGCAAGCCGGTTACATAACTATTTGGCGATTATTTTCCTATATAAGTAGTCCATCATATTAGTTATAAACAACAGTGGGTATCTCGAAAGTCTTTCCCAAGATGGGTCGCTTTGAATGGTCTTGGTATCTCCGCCTCTGATAATATCTTGCAGTATCTTGTACTAGGAACTATACTATCCCACCAACCAGATTCATACGCTAGCCATTCATTGCAACATCACGAATGGTGAAAAATGTAGTACCTCGATTCTATCCTTCCATTGGATGTCAAGTTATCCCCTCTTCAAATGAAAGGAAGCCGCTTACAGTTGGCATTCATCCATATCACTAGTTATATATACGTATTTTCAAAACTGATTCATCCTTGTTGAGCTAAGCCATAGCGGAACTTGTTCGCCATATGTTTGTACGCAATTTCTCAACTAATTCCAAACTGGGCTAAACTTTCACTGTTCATTGGCCTTGGCCGGCCTTGCATAAATTGAATGCTACTTTTCTCCACGGTACTTCCCAGTCGCCCACGCTTCCGGGCCTCAGGCCTGCGATAGTGCATGTTGACCTCACATGAAATTCTCTACTAAATGTACCTATATCTGTGGTATACTCGCTCCTTGCCCCTTCATCTACATGGAACTACCCAGAAATGCGGTGTTGGGACGAAGCAAACAACGGAATTCTTCCAAAAATGGAGACATTACAAGTTTTTACTTCGAGTGGTATTCTCTTAAATCCGGAGCTTTCAGTTGATACTCTCAGTTTGTAGAGTCGTGTCACTCTTCGTATGACATCTACTAAGACTGTGCCACGTTTTTAACTTGGAAATTTCCCCTGCATGAGGTACCTGAGGAAACAAACATATGTGTAGAGAGACGAGCCACTAAGAGTTGCCCGGCTCAAAGTAAATGAGGCTATATCGCCTTTCAATATGAACTAAACCCAACCGTGGTGATATAAAGCTAATGCCATTATTCAAGAGCTATAAATCCCCACTTCCTGGGCATAATGCGTCCTAAATAGGCGAAAAGTCGGGCACATGTCTACTATGAAAATAATTGTTTGCCTGATTCGCATAGTCGTTGTACATAGCTTTGAAGCTAGAGTAGATATTGCCACTTACTTCCTGGATATATATAAGATGTCTAAGCCTAAGGGTTTCTGCACATGCGGGTCAGCGACAAGGGTTAACCACAGAACAATAGGGTATCGGCTGATTTTCGCTTAAACAGAAGCGTTGGTGAAATCGTCTCCACTACTGCAAAAATCGTGACTTCAAAACCGAAATTTTCATAGCTTGTTCATAGTTTCCATATCTTCTTTTTCCACATCTTCCAAACACAACTCCGTCCTGCCAAGTCGCAGGGAGCCAAAAAATAGCACAAGATGTTGCTCACCAAGGAATACTAACCATTAAAAGGATACACTGAAGCTTCTGATTAGCTATCACAGGTAAGAACTTCACTATCTCTCCCAACTGCCATACCGTGAAAAGATGAATATACATGCAAACCCAGCTCACTCAGACACATAATTATGTGGTTGCTGAGAAGGCATATAATCTACATTCTGATCACAAGCAAACATCTATTGTTTATTCCTAATCATCTTTACGAGCGTCCAAGCTAACAAATCATGATCATAGGCTCATCTTGTAGTACCAGTCCATGAGTTGGGAAGACTATAGTGATTAAAATTCCAGACTAGAACGGATTAATGAAATATACCTTATGATATACACAAACCTACTTGATATTACCGTGAACCTTTTCCATGATCTATTTTTGCCGTAGGTTTTTTGGCTTGTGCTTCTTGAATACTATCGTTGCATCTGATGCTTCGTCCTTTGGTAAAAAGAGTGATGGCTCGTCTACGGGCTCATTTTTGATTTTTGAGGTCTCGACAGAACCCTCAGTCGTCTGGTCATCGGCCTCAAGCTTGACCAGAGGTTTCTTTTCATGCTCTTCTTCCGCAACGAGTGGCTCTTCTTCAATCTTGGGTTGGGCCTTGGTTCCGAAGAGATCGGCACCAAGTAAAGCATCGAGAGCCTTGTCTTCAGCAGGTGCAATCTTGGAATCACGACCCCATTTTCTGGGCTTCTTAAATAACCTGCTTACGGCTTCTTCCTCCTCTTTCTCCTCCTCTGTGATTTCGCGCTTGCGCACGCCCATGGCTGTCGCATCGGCGATTTGCTTTTCGTCCGTTGGCTTGTCTGGTATGATCCGGGTTGAGGTAACTGTCCATTCACTGGCCAGCGCCATATCAGGCTGAAGATCTTTGGGGATATCGACTCCCATCCTTGCTAATTGCTCCATTTGGCGCTTGCGCTCATCCTCGATAGAGAGCTTTTTCGGTGATGGCTGTGATGGGCCGCCTCTGGTGCTTCCGCCATTTTTGCCATCGACGATGCCATTGAGACGGTCGATTTCTCTCTTTGCACGCTCTTTCTCACGTTCTTCTTGGTCGTGAGATCGGTGGAGGTCGCGTAGGAAGCGCTTTAAGGCGCCTTTATGCTTTGCCGTGGATTCGTGGTTGTTGCGCTCGAGATTGGTATCGCGGACGAAGACATTGCAGTATTTGCAAAGATATTTCGGCGTGGATTTCCAATATTCTGACATAACGTAGAATTTGGAATAGAAGACCAAGGGCTTGTAGTGATTGGAAAAAGAAAGTAGGACGGATTGTGATATCAGCCTGGTCTAGGTTATTTTCTATAGAGTAGGTTGATTTTGAGAGTGAGTGCCTACTTATCGCTGCTATTATTGCGCCAGAAATCGAATCAGCCGGTCTTTAGCCGGCGCAGCGGACACGCCTGTTGAACTTCGAACTTTGAACGACGCGATTAGTTGCTGGCTGACCTAATAATTGAGCCTCACCACCATATTTGCTAGATTTTAGAGAAGACAACCATTGTAACGATTCCATCGGCACTACAACCAGGTCTTGAATTCTGTTTTTATTTTTGGACGCAAGATATCCCCTGAGCTTGAAGCTCTGACACCATACATTCCATTCACCATACAAAACACAAAGCTCAGAGAGCTTGCTTCAAGCTCTTGTTTGCCAATCCGTTCTATCAATTGAAAAGCAGTCGACGCTCGATTTACTGAGCAGTAAATAGCGATTAGCAAGTATACAATAATGCACATCATCAAGCCTTCATGGCTAAGCCATAGTGGTATGTGTGCCGCCTATGCCCGCCTTGTCTTGATAGAACCATCGTTAACGTGATTGTAGGTGAACAGAAGGACTTTGAAGTCTACAGCTGCCATGTTTCTCCCGATGGTAAGCGTTTGGCGACTGCCGGCGGAGATGGCCATGTGCGCATCTGGAGCACCGAATCGATCTACAGTGCCAACGACTTGTCATATACGAAGCCGCGCCAGCTCTGCCACATGAGCCACCATCTCGGTACCATTCACTCAGTCCGTTTCTCGCCCAACGGCAAGTATCTTGCTTCGGGAGCCGACGACAAGATCATCTGTGTCTACCATCTCGACAAGAACGCACCTACAGTTACCTTTGGCTCGAGCGAACCACCACCCGTTGAGAACTGGAAGACCTTCAAGCGTCTCATTGGCCACGACAATGATATCCAAGACCTTGCCTGGTCAAACGACTCATCGATCTTGCTCTCGGTTGGCCTGGATTCCAAAGTCGTTGTCTGGTCTGGACACACCTTCGAGAAGCTCAAGACCATCGCAACACATACATCGCACGTGAAGGGCATATGTTTCGACCCTGCAAACAAGTTCTTCGCTACTGCATCGGACGACCGCACTATCAAGATTTTCCGCTTCACATCACCAGCGCCTAACGCGACACAGCACGATATGGTCAACAATTTCGTGCTAGAGTCTACCATCAGTACGCCCTTCAAAAATTCACCGCTTACTACATATTTCAGACGTTGTTCATGGTCGCCAGACGGCAACCATATCTCTGCGTCCAACGCCGTGAACGGACCTGTGAGCTCTGTAGTTATCGTTGACCGGAATACGTGGGCAAGTGAGATCCACCTGATTGGCCACGAGGCTCCGTCAGAAGTGTGCATGTTCTCACCTAGGCTGTTCTATAACGAGGACCCTGCTATGAGCCCAAATAATAGCTTGGTTACTGTCATCGCCTCTGCCGGACAGGACAAGACTCTTACTATCTGGAATACGAATAACTCGCGCCCGGTCGTCATTCTGCAAGATATCACCGCAAAGTCAATTGTTGATCTCTCATGGACACCTGATGGCCAGACCATCTTTGCCGCTAGTCTCGACGGTAGCATTATTGGATTTAAGTTCGATGCTGGAGAGCTTGGATGGGTGGCCACAGAGGAAGAAAACGACAAAGCCCTGCACAAGTTTGGCGTATCAAGAAAAGGCATGGGTATCGCCGAAGATGTGGATGGTCTTCACCTTGAAAACAGTAGCAAACAGGACGAGTCCCGCGCTGCCCAATCCAGAATGGGTGCCCTCATGGGCGATGCCTCTGATGACAAGGTGGCTTCTGCCGTAAACGGTACTAAGAATGGTGTATCAAAAGCCAAGGACAACGGCACAGACACAACTTCCAAAGACAAAGAAAAGGAAAAGGAAAAAGAAGCAGAGAAGCCCAAGGAACCACCCGCAAAAGAGCCAACAAAGGAGGAAGAGAGTGCTGAGAAGACTGCTGCGCGTGTAAATGAGCTCAAGGCTCGTGTTACAATCGGCAAAGACGGTAAGAAGAGAGTTGCGCCTCTGTTGGTATCTTCATCAGGCACTGGCTTGTCATCGTTGCCACAAGCACAACTAGTCGGATCTACAACCACGAAGGCCGTCCAAAATGATGCTCCTCAGTCCATCATTGACATGTCAAAACCTTTCGATGGCCTTCCTAAAGGCGGCATTGTATCCCTTATCATAGGAAACAAACGCAAGGCTGTTGCGAACGACACTGAAGGGGCCGACGAAGAGGCTTCTACGCGTGCCTCTGTCGGCCCTGGTACAATTGTCGTTAATGGCCCTGATGGTGTTGAACCAGTTCAGCCGATAGCACCCGAATACGGTGTTATTCCAGTGCCGGAGTATCTACGCGCAGCGACGATAGCGCCTGCTGTATCATATTCACAACTAAGACTGGCCGTGCCAAAAGTCAGATCATTCATTCTCAGACCACTCGAAAAGGGAATCCTGTTGGGTGAAAGCACGCTCGAAGATGCCACGAAACTTGGCGAGAACATCACCTTCGAGGCCAAGAACCCTACAAACCACCGTGAACCTTCAAAAGTCACGGTTTCTAAACGTGCTTCTGTGCTATGGGAAGACTTCCTACCACGCGCTGTGCTGCTTTGTGCTGGAAACCGGAACTTCTGGGCTGCTGGGTGTGAAGATGGAAGCATCCATGTCTGGACACCGGCTGGTCGACGGCTGCTAAACCCAATAGTCCTCGAGTCACAGCCTGCTATCTTGGAGTGTCGTGATTACTGGCTTCTGTGTGTCACGGCTGTCGGACTGTGCTATGTATGGGATATCCGTACTCAGTCGTCACCCAACCCACCAGTGTCGCTAGGTCCTATACTAGAAATCGCCTCGACGTCATTAAATCGACATGGATTTGTTGCCGCTCCGGGCATCACCTCAGCACATCTCAACTCCAGCGGCCACATCATCGTCACGATATCGAACGGCGACGGTTACTACTACTCTCGTGATATGTTTGTATGGCAACGTCTCAGTGAGGGCTGGTGGGCAGCTGGTTCTCAGTACTGGAACAGCAGCGATTCAGCTATCAGCGCACTACAAAGTACTGCCGTCGGTCCCAAGTCGTCCGAAGGTGAATCTTCTACCAAGGCAACCGTGTCTTCTGGTATAATTCCCTTCCTGGAACGCCACACTACGACCGAATTCCTTGTCAAGGGCCGCGCTTATAACCTGCAACGCATCATCAAATTGGTGATGGCTAAGGATGGATTTGAGAATTTCGAATCTAGTGTCAGCATGGCCCATCTGGAAACCCGGATAGCCGGTGCACTGGCTCTCAATGCTCAAGACGAGTTTAGACTCTATCTTTTCATGTACGCGAAGCGGATTGGTGCTGAGGCACACCATGGAAAGGTCGAGGAGCTTCTCAATTCTCTAGTCGGAGGTATCCTGCGCGATAAACAATGCGACAATGTACCCGCTAAAGGATGGTTTACTAAGGAAGGCCCCATTTGCGGCTGGGATCGCATGGAGCTTCTAAAGGCCATTGTCATGATTCTTGGTAAGTTTGAAAAAGCCTTTTATATCACATTATGTACCACCACCATTACTAACATATTTTGCCTTTTTCTTTTTTCTCGAATAGGTAAATTCCGGGAAGTACAGCGTCTTACTGTACAATATGCCAAGCTTCTCGATATCACGGCCGATAATGATGACGATGATGCCGGCGATGCAATGGACGTGGACATGGCGTCTTCTTTAAAATAGGATCTCGGCACGCTGCCTTCTAGCACGCTGTTGTGTCGTCGCACATCTGTCAATTTTACTTTTGGCCTGTGATTATCGAGTCCGTTGTACAAACACAATGAATGACAACTGGTTCTGGCTACAATGCTTTTCAATATTACTTCATGCATAGCCATATCTGCTTCAGCCTTCCTTACAAGGTATTCATATCATGTGCTGTCTCTCCTTATATTTTTTATCTCTCTCTTTTCATGTATGCCTGTTGGTTTACGAATTCTCGTTTTTATCCTTTTCTTGTTATCATTGACTCATTTTTCTGCTTGGACAAAGGCTAGGGTTGGTTTCTTTCTCTCGGGACGGGTAATTATGGAATTATTATCCTTAGTCACATTTTGTATCTTGTTATACCTACTTTTCACCTTTTTATTATTATTATTAAATTGGGGGTTTTTAATGTCACCTTCATTTTATCGTCTAACCATCGTTATCAGCCACCTACTCATTAATGTTTACTTGGAACTCAAATATATAGTTATCTGTATTTGTTGTCAATATGTGTACATTTTCTTTTCATCAAGCCCTTATCGATTGTCCTTAACCAACGTATCTGTGGTAATGAGAGCGTACCTTCCATTAACTCGATGTCAACAATGTGGCGCTTGGAATTTAAAGTAGGGTTTGCCCTGGGACTTGACCTTGCCCTTTTCTTCTTGTATAAGACTCCTTAAGGAAACTACTCTTGCTATCTACACCAACAACACTAAACTTCGTCCAATGCTTGGACAAACTGAGTGATTGTTTCCTGACTTGACTGTTGATTTCTACCCCCAATCGCCCAAGGCCACCCTCTTTAGCGGGTCCAAACTAGAATGTGGCTGCGATGACATATCGTTTAGGCCAGGAAGCTAGATACATTGGTATCATGACTTCCTAAAACACTATGAAAAGTAGGAAATATATGCATCTTTGTGGGTGTTAGTCAACTGACCCTTCACGTGAACAACGCCACTCGTTTCCTATGATATGTAATCGTTTAGTGTTTTTATTTTTGTTTCTCTTCAACATGTTATTAGAACTTCAAACTCTCTTTTTCACTTGTTCGATCTCTTGAAAATCTACACCCACTTCACCTTCATTTGTCTTGACCACTCACTTAGTCATCCGCAATCAACTTTACAATACTAAGATCCCATCTACCCAAGTACTAGTGTGTAACTAAGCCGTCATCTATTCCCTAATCCTTCACTTCAATTCCTATGTAGACACTTCGGAATACCCCCCAATCCACCAACTTACCGTTTTATGTCACTAACGTTGACTAGTCAAAGAAATATGATGAATCCTACATTCCAAATTTCAATGGCATTGTATGCCTTGATAGCATTGTTTCTTATGCTATCGGATCGACCGACGTCAACTATATCGTGCGTATACCAAAAGTATGATGATTCAATTGCTGGTTTATCTGGTATTTGCGACATTCTGGAATTAGTAGATGACCAGATTAACTTCCCAAGAACTCGAGATGAATACAACCCTTTTGATCTCTACTCTAACGGACGCGCTGGCTCATTTGGATTAAGACATTCGTCTTTCAAAGAGGCACCTGAGAGATGTAACTCGACATCCTCTCTACGCAAATCCAGACTTGACGCACTCACTGCTGCCGGAACTAGTGTCTAGAAGAACCACGTATCCAGAGCAGAGCTGCGCCAATATGGCGCTGAATCATGTCGCTATATTGTTTCTGGCCTAGGTGTACATACTATCATTCCCTTTTCACTTAACACTTAGGATATAGACACTAACTATAGATATGTGATAATAGCGATTTCCGCAGATTACGGGAAAACTCGATGCGCTTCAACAGAGCGATAATAGACGAGAAACAGCCCAATTCTCTCCTCACACGACGCCCGAGGAAAAGCCAGAGGGTTCAGCTGCCGCAACTGATTTGATTTCAGCCTTGTTCCCCGTTGATGGTATCGCTTCCACATCACCACCTAAGAAGCCAGTCTGTGCTAATCCTCGTCGCGCAGAAACTGCATCTACCATTCTCGACATAGAGTTTCCATCAGATATTTCAGTCGAAAGTACGGCAGCTTTGCACGAGCGCTGGGCAACTATTGCGCAGGACTTTGTACAACGGGCTTCGTTTCCTGGGCTCGTCTCTGGCAATACTGTGGTAGATGAACGTAGCTTTTTAGCTTGGACCACAATGATGCAATCGGCTCAGCAAAAACGGATTAGACAGTTGACGGCCAAGTTGCACATTAATGTGATATAGATAGCCCTATACAGGCCATCTTGGAGACTACAAACTGTCAAGACAACGAAATAAGTTAGATAAATTTACAATAACGAAACCACCATGGTCATTAGCTAGTGGGACTATCTTAGAAAATACAAAGCAAAGATAGATATACAAGAGCTAGTTATTGCATACAAGCCTAAATTATAAAAAGTGAGAAACATTGTTTCACGATACACTATTGGAGTACATGAATAAAAGCCATTAATGTATATATGTGGTCTACAAACAAGTTTATAGATTTGTGCAGGAAAAATTACTTGTTGCTGCCTAAATATCTAGAAAACGAAAATGTCACTCTCTGGTCATTGTGACTTATCCTTCTTTTGATGACATATTAATTACTGCCATAACACCCCATTTTACAAGAAGGTAAATCCTGATACTTCTTCCGATCAACATCCTATCAGTCCCTCGGCTATTAGAGACCATCAAGACCCAAATGCATACTAGCCTTGATAATGATCTTGATGTTTTGTACAAACATAGTGCTATTAGGCAGTTGATTAAGGCTACTACACACCTCGAAAATAAGATCAAAGCATCTTCTGAGTAGAAATATTCTCTACTACTCACGATCCAGAAAGGTGACGGGACTTAAGACAAGGCTGAGCTTCAACATATCTATCTTCAAGATCAGGAAAGAATTGAATGATGATAGTTCAACTGACAAGCACAAAACTATGATTTCGGTATCTAGGTTCGTTTAACATTTGATTCCAAGCTTTTTACGTTTTCTTTTCAATGACTATCGGGAAGAGGGTTAGGACAGTGATACCGTAATTACACCTTTCCAAATAGGGTTAGCTATGCCATTTTATGAGCGTAACTGATTTGAAATTGCTGATTGAGTATGGTGGGTGACCAAAAGTTAGGTGATAGACTAAAAAAAAACATATGATGATATAATATGACTGATGTCTATCTACGGAATTCCATTAGCTTTCATACTGAATCTAAAGCTGTTGTGTCGAGCTTGATATATTGTTTTCGCTATTGTTCGATGCTCCGTTTCAAGTATCGTCAGAATCAAAGAGTAGACCTCTTGTCAGACATGGTAACAAGGCATGCCTTGTCTTTTTCATGACCCCTCCCTAACGCTTCATACCAATACATACTAGTTTTAAGCTCAAGTATCCGTCCCCATAGCGTAGTGATTATACGCCTGGCCGACCTCACATGAGGTAGTTGGTTCAAGGGGCAAACCTACTACTGAAGTCCACCCTATGCTTATGGTAGTGCATCTGAGGGTTTGGTCAGTCTCTCCACTCACGAAGTTCTGCAGAAGGTAGATGCCAGGTAGTAACCATACTGTTGTTCTAAGAGGGCTTATAATACAAGGAGCTACAAAATGCTGGGAGGTTTTGAGGCAGCTGGGGTTTCCCAGAAAGGATTAGAAGTTGGAATAGCATATAAAGAAACCATAGCAAATGTTTTGTATTTCGGTGGCCTTCACCTTACATTGCATACTAGTATTCGTTCAAGACTGTGTATCTTAGGATACCAAGGTGCTACATAGCTATTAAAGCTCCATTTCCACCTTAATAAAAAATAATAATAAAAAAAAGCTCAAGTAAATTCAACTTGACATCCTAAATTCTGAAGATGTAGCCCAAGCGTACCAATATATTGATTACTTGCTACCGAGATAGAAGCTATGGTGGCTTAGCAAAGATCCTGTTGTTCGTCGAACAATAAAAATCACAGCATCACATCATTCAGCTATACAACTACTCGAATAGCCACTATCAATTGCCACGGCGGCTTCACGAGTTGGACAGAGGCAAGCTAAAGTGAAAGTTCTCCAGGCTCCTAAAAATTACAGTGACAGGCATAAATGTGAGGCAAAGCCGAAACATAAAAAAGAGAAAAAGAGAAAATAGAAAGTCTTTTTTCCCTTGACTGTTTACTTGATCTGAGAAACCAAGGAAAAGTCAAACTCACAGATTAGTTGTACGTAGACATCATGAGAGATGTAGATGGTCCCCCTGAAGAGAAGAGTAGAATTGTCATGACATTGTGAGACGTCTATCGAAACTGGATGTACATGAATGGACTGGCCTCTCGAGTTGCCTGTCTTGCGAGTATTTATCACTAAAAGAGGTAGAGCGTTCTTGTTGCTCATCTTGTTTTTTGTAATGACAATAGGCCTAGTTTGTTGTATATATATTTATTCAGCTAGAATTAACTTCGGAGATCTCATACGGCACAGCTTCCTAATTCCCGGCATTTATTCTAATAACAGCTAAGAGGGCATTGAAAAGGCATTGGATAATTAGATGGTTAGCGCTGCTGCATAGGCGCCGAGCCTTGTGTTTCGCATATTTTAAAGCCCATGAATAAGGGTAAATTGCAAGTTGCTATTTGTTCAACTTCCACCAGGCCATCGCCAATTGCCAAAAATGACAGCCAAATTAGCAACACTAATAGTAATGGCCACAGTTTAAAAGGGTATCTATTTGCATCTATATTCAGCACCTGCTCTTGCCCTATATATCGAGCCTCCTGCCTATATGCACATTGTCTACACATGAATATGGGTTGTTGATATTTTGATAGCCCCTTCTCTGATCTCACAGTGAATCATGTATTAGTATTGAATTCTTCTCTTCTTCTCTTGTTCGCTTTTGCTTTCCGTTCAACTCCCGCCCTCTCGCTTAGCGGCCTCTCTTTCACGAGCCCCTCCAATACCACCTCCAGTATTCTCCAATACTACCCTCGTCGCCTCTTTCTCTCTCAACGCGTCTACCAAACAAGGTCAAGGCCAAGGCCATCACACCCATCCGTCACGTTTTGAGTGCCGATCCCCTGGCTCCTGGCACACTATAGTTTTGCGACTTGCTTGTCACTGTCCGACCAGTCGATTTATCCACATATAGATAGATCTGGATTTACAGGCTTGGGTTCAGGCCCTGCCAGACTCAGACGCTTCTCGACCTACATAAGGGCTGGCCTCGATCCCATTCCGTCGTTCTTGTCGGCTTGAAGAAAAAGATCATCGTGGCGGTCTAAATTTTTTCCCCTCGTATAGCATCGAATATACACGGCAACATCAACCGCTACCACGATCGCTATCTGTCACTTGTCAGTCAATTGACGGTTTACAACTCATCTCATCGTCACCCTTGTCTTAAAGCTGCCGTGCCTTCAACTTACTGAGTCTTCTGTTCTGCTTTTCTGTCTGCACAGCTGACAACCTCACTGCCGCCACCCTCTCGCCGCCTACGGTTCATTTATACCCGATTTGCGCCTCGCCACCGTCATTTCATGGCAGACCTGAACCACAAGAACAGTGCCTGTCGAACTGCGTACCTGCACCAGCGACTAATTACTCATACCTCCTCTTTAATATTTTCTCTCTGAACCATAACCGCCATCTTGAAGCTTGCTACACATAAGCTCAGTTTTCTCCTCTCCTAGTTTTGGGCCACGGTTCTAAAACCTCTACGATGCATTTGGAAAAGCCTGGCTCTTCCCATCGCGTAGCCCCAGGAACCTTCCTGGGGCTGCCCGCGAAGCAAGCTACTATCATTACTGTAAGTCACCTTCCAGCGAACCAAAGAGCGATCGTAAGATATGTGCCGTAGTTGCTAACATCTTATTCTTGGCAGCTGACAATCCAGCACTCAGCTTTGATCTTGGTATGTATACCACCACATCCCATCAACCGATCGATATTTACCCCTCTATCACTATCACGAACCTAGCTTGTTCTCAATATGAACGAGCACGCGATCTGATATGTTCGGCTCGGCTCGTCAATCTAGTCGTTGAACTGGGTTGGGCCTGATCTGATCTGATATCCCTGGCTTCACAGCCCTACAACGGCCTTCACTACCAGTTACCGACTTCTGCTGGCCTCTCTTGCAGGTTTTTGACGTGGCGTCTGATACCCAATACTAACCCCTTGCTCTTGTATGATTAGGTTATGCACTACTCGCGGATTATGAAGCCTTCTGGTGACCACAGATACTTCCCATCGACCGCAGTCTTCCTCAACGAAATCATCAAATTGTCGATTTCTCTAACTTTCTCCCTCTGGGAGGTGTCACGAACTCTTGCGCCATCGACCCCCGCCACTACTATCTTCGAACAGATCTACAGATCTGTATTTTCGAGTGATAGCTGGAAGCTGGCCATCCCAGCTTTTCTTTACACTCTCCAGAACACGCTGCAGTACGTGGCTCTAGGGAACCTTGATCCTGTTCATTACCAGGTTCTATATGAACTCAGGATTCTTACCACCGCCGTCTTCAGCGTTGTGCTGCTTGGCCGCTCAATCGCTATCAAGCGCTGGCTAGCTCTTATTGCTCTAACAGTGGGAGTATCCATCGTGTCTCTACCCCTCAGTGGCAATGCCCCGGATGCTCTTCTTTTCCATGACACCTCGGACCACTGGTTCCCTCGCTCGGTCCACGAGCTCGGTCAGTTGGCCAATGGCGCTGGAGACGCTGCCCGTGAGCTTACACGTCGTAGCTTTGAGGTGGCTTCTAGCGAGATTGTCAAGCGTTCTGCCACTTACGAGGGCATTGACGATGACGACATGGACGCGCCTGCTATCATGAACTCCTCTATCGGTATCCTAGCTGTCATCACCGCTACAATCATCTCGGGACTTGCCGGAGTGTACTTTGAGAAAGTCCTCAAAGACTCACAGCCCAGTGTATCGGTCTGGACACGCAACATTCAGTTGTCATTCTTCTCGCTCTTCCCTGCTCTATTTGTCGGTATCATCTACAATGACGGCGCCGACATTGCAAAGCACGGCTTCTTTGACGGTTACAACTGGGTTGTCTGGACTGCTATTGCTCTACAGGCTATTGGTGGCATCCTCGTCTCTCTTTGCATCAACTATGCTGATAACATCGCTAAGAACTTTGCTACAAGTGTTAGCATTGTCATCAGCTTTTTCTTCAGTTTGTGGTTCTTCGATTTTGAAACCTCTACTTCGGTAAGTAATATATATCTCTACGTGTATATCATGTGATATATCCATTTCTAACATTGCCTATCTAGTTGCTTGTTGGATCTGCCCTAGTTCTTCTATCAACCTGGGTGTACACTATTCCTGATAGCAAGATTGCTCGTCGTCCAGCGCCAATCCGTGTTGCCAGCCTTGAAAAGATGATTGTTGATAGGCTTAACACTCCTCGCAACCTGGATCCTCTCAAGCTCAACACCAACCCTATGGATTCTTTGAGCCCCGCTGGTCTATCGTCATCTCGGCCCGCATCGCCAATGATTAGTAGAATTCCGTCATCGACACGTCGTGACTACGAGGACTAAGCCGCTCATTCAAATCTTTTTATAATAAAAAAGTCGTAGAAAATGCTGCTGGATTTTTTATACTGGGGAGATGCTTTTATAATGAAAGTAAACCTAGGAGGAGAATTCCAGGTATTGATTTGCTGTTCACGATCACACACATCGTTTTAGTCTTTATTTTTTGGTGGGCTGAAGAATTATATATCTCTAATCATCTTTACATTGCTTCCATTTAGATACCATACATACATACTACCTACTTTCAATAAAACATAGTAACTCACACGCTCTTCTTTCTAAGGACCTTATTACATAAATCATAAACAAGAACAATGTGATATATTTTTCATTTACATTGGTAAGACATGGTATTTTTTCCAATTTTTTTTGTGAGCTAATGGTAAAAGATAGAGCGTTATCAAATTGTTAAAAAACAAAAACAAGAGGGAGACAAAGTAGAGATATGAAAATAAAAATAAAAGGAAATATATATAACACATTAAAAATATAGTGTAGTATTTATTTACATGATAACCTCGTTGGCAACGTCACGCTTCAGGTCCTTGTAAGGCAGACAAACACAGTTCTGAATACGAACCTCATCGCCTACACCACAGTCCTTGCCCAGGATAGTGATGGCCTGGACCTTGATGCCGTTCTTGACGATCTGCGTCTCGTGGGAAGTAGCGGACACTGGGGTTCCCTCGACACGGGCCCAGGCACCGACACGCGAGCCCCAGCCAATGATGGAGCTCAGAACACAGGCATCGTGGCGAATCTCGGTGTCCTCGAGGACGATAGAGTCCTTGATACGAACACCGGCACCGACAACGGCACGGGGACCAATGCTGACGTTGGGGCCCAGCTTGGCGGTAGGGTCAACCTCGGCGGTGGGGTGGATGAAGACGGGGGCAATGATGTTGACGCTGGGCTTGGCCAGATCGGGGTCGTTGGCGGCCTGAGCCTTCTGCAGATACAGGGCGTTGGCGGGCACAGCAGAGCCGGCGGTCTTGATCTGGCGCCAGAAGTCGCGGGTCTCGTACACGTAGAACTGCTTGCTGTCGGCCATGTCTGACAGGATGTCCTGCTCGAGACGGATGATCTTCTGGGTCTCAGACTCCTCCTCGTCAGCTTGAACGGTGAAGTGGGTTTCTAGGTTCTCGGATGACGGGTACGAGACCAGGCGCGGGCGGTCGGTGCGGCGCTTGATGGCAGTGCGGATCGAAGGGAAGATGGCCTCGGTGGCAAACAGATACACGCCGCAGTTGATCAGGTTGCTGATGTGGCTCTCGGGCTTCTCGACGTAGTGTAGAACACGACGGGTGTGGGAGTCGCTAACAATGCAACCAAAGTTGGTGGCAGCGTCGTCGGCAATGCGGGTGCCCAGAATGACAGCCTCGGCGTCCTTGTCGTTGAACAACTTCAGCATCTCGTCCAGCGGGAACGAGCAGCAGACATCGGCGTTGAGCACAAACAGCTTGTCCGGGCGGCCCTTGAGAATGGCATCACGGAAGTGGTACAGACCACCGGCAGTGCCCAAAGCCTCGTACTCGCGCAGGTACTTGATGTGCAGGTCTGGGAACTCCTTGCGGGCGTCCTTCATAAAGTCGGCAAAGACGTTCTCCTCGTAGTAGCCGATGATGTACACATCCTGGATCTGCTTGTCAGGCACCTCGGCGATCGACTTGACGCAGTGCCAGATGATAGGGTGACCGGCCACGTCGAATAGAGGCTTGGGCACGTCGAGAGAAAGAGGGCGGAAACGGGTGCCGCGCGAGGGACCACCGACCTAGTAGAAGATAGAAAAGCTGGTTAGTGCTGGCTGCTCAGTTTAGGGCTCAGTAAGAAAGAGAGATGGAGAGCCAAGTTAGGAACAGGCCAAATAGCTAATGTCCAAAAGAGGAGCTCTCAAGAGGCGCACTAAATAGAAGCACTCTGGCGTCAAAATAGCATCGTCGAAGCTCCAGACACTCTTGCTCTGGCAGCTTCACTCTGGCAGCTTCACTCTGGCAGCTTCAATGGACTGGTTGGCACAAAAGGAGGGGCAAGAAAAAAGAACACCAAACTTACCAGGATAACGGCCTTGGTAGCGCCCTCAGAGCTAGCGGGCTTGGGGCCGCGGATGGGAACCTGAAGAGACATATTGTATAGTAAAAGCGAAATGGTATATTGAAAAAGAAAGCAAACAACGACAGCTAGAGAAAGAAACAGAAAATAGAAGTACAGAAAAGGAAAAGAGGGAGGAAGAAAAAATAATGGAGATGTCGGAGCTTCTTTGGCAGCGCGGCCGCTAGTTGCTTAGTTGCGTAGTTGCGTTAGTTGCTTGGTTCCTTAGCGGCAATTGCATGTCTTGTCCTGCCCTTCTTCCTTCTTCTCTTTCCGTATGTTTTGATTGCTTCGACTACGTAGAATTTCGCTTGGGCGGCCTTTTAAGGAGCCCTTTCTGATGTTTTTTGTCTTGTACTCTTTTTTCTATCTTGTATTCTATTTGCTTATGGCGGGAATCTGTGCTGGGTTTAGGCGGTGACGAAGCAGGGGGTTTCTGTGATGGAAGGAGCAAACACAAACATTTGTACTTGCATTTGTACTTGATGGCAACCGCGCCTGTTTTGGGTGTCGCTTTGTTGTTTCGACTACCACTAGCAATTCTACTCTGTTTTAGTCTTAGAGGCAGCCTTTCTTAAAACACAGACAATCGACAGAGTATACAGATGTACATAGTATGTAGTAGTTCGTTCCATTTCAGCCGCTCGAGTGCTCAAGACAATGCACGTGTTCCGGCAATCAACTGTAATAGATGGACAGAGGGGTATGGAGCCAGCTATCATCATATACAAAGCCACTTGGCTTTAATCACTATCATTCTATCTTTACATATCCAACTACCCGTATATTTGTACATGTTTCCTCTAAGTGGATTGTTGACTAGGCGGCCCTCTAGCCAGGGGTAAACCTACTAACACAGAATAGTCTGTCGAACCCTAATAGTATACGTAGAATCATGCCTAACCCTAGACAGGCTAGAATGGCAGACAAAAGACACGTACTTGTCTAAAGTCATAACAGATCCTGGCCAAAGGGCCTGTGTGAAAAGGACGGATACTTTACGTATCCAAGTCGTCAAAGCTCTCTAGTTCATCTCTTGAACAAGCTAAGGATTGGTAGCATCATAAACTTGCAGATTGTCTAGAGAAACATTACATGAGTTTTAGCACTTCAATTTTCCTACAGAACTACAGACTACTATACTTGATCTTTTCACACCTTCAAAGCTAGATTTCACCGCCACAAATGCTGATTGTAGCCCTACACATAACTTCAGACCCTAACACACATTATCCTGTGCTGGAGTTTGGCTGGAGAGCTCCTGAACTGGAACGTGATAGCCATTCACAGCAACTTACACAGCTTTTGTTAGACTAGACTTGGTTTGAACCAGCTTCCATGTTTGGCGACCACTATCTATGCTACGATATTTTGTACTTTTAGTAACTAGTTAATTTCCACGTCTTTATATTTATATGGGCCTCGCCATTGTTCTTTTCTTCATTGTTTAGTTCTTGTATTTCTTTTTGCCGTTTATCATTTATCAAAACGGCTAGAATCTATTTTAGCAGTGCCTCCTTCTTGTGGAACGTGTGCTTTATTTGTTTATAATCGTGTACTTGCTATCGTATCAGTATCAATATCGATATCTCAATATCTCACTCGTGATGCCGCCGCCTCGGGCCGAGTCTGGCAGTGGATATGCAAATAGCCGCTCATCTGAGCTTCCCATTATCAAGAGGGAAGATGATAGCTTTGTCATGTCGACGTTGCTGTCTCCTTCCACTCCGGCGCGGTCTTCTATGAGTGGCCGTCGGGCTTTGGCTAGCGTGGGAACTGCCTCAGTTGCGGATACGTTTGGGCCCCGGGTTAGATCTGCCGCGCGTAAGTCTCCCTAGATCTTGGGAGAGAGACTGACATCAAAATTGATACTAACCACTGAATCACTAGCTACGCCTTCTGACGCTGATGTGCCTATTATGACTGAGATCAGACAGCGCCAGACGACGGTGGGCCCGCCAGATTCAACTGCTGAGGACATGTTCACACACACATCCTTTGCCAATATGGGCAAGCGTCTGAAAGACTACAATGATACTTTAGCACTACTTCATGAGCTCGGTGTTCAGCACGAACTGGAGTTACCTGAACTGGTTCTGGTGGGTGACCAGTCGACGGGCAAGAGCTCGTTGATGTCGGGTCTGGCTGGCATGAATCTCCCTCGAAGCGGCGGTGTTTGTACGAGATGTGTCATTCATATCCACTCGTCAAGGTCATCACAGGTCTCTTGCCGCGTTTCCTTGCGTCTTAAATATCGATATCAACGACCGAACGGCCCTATTCGACCAGAAGATGTCTCGGCCGAGAACCCTTTCCCTCCATGGGTACCGCAGCACGAGACGATCAAAGAGTTCAAGATTATCGACAAAATCGAAGAGGTCGAGGAGGTCCTGCGGTGGGCCCAGATTGCTGTGTTGAATCCAGACAAAAACCATGAGCAGTACATTCCAGGCTCAGGGCATGTGGCCACCAATGTGAGCCTAGCCCAAGCAGCTGAATCCACTACGGCCAAGTTCAGCCCCAACGTGGTGGCCTTGGAACTCAAGGGCCCCGTATACGCTAACCTAAGCTACTACGATCTTCCCGGTGTATTTGTCACCAGCACCGATGAGAATGACGGCCACCTGGTTAACGTTGTTGAGAATCTGACGACGGAGTACATCAGCCATCCCGGTGCCATAATCTTGTGGGCGTGTCCCATGAACCAAGACCCCGTCAACTCGACTACGTTCAAGCTCATCCGGCGCCAGAAGGCCCAAGAGCGTACGCTTGGTGTCTTGACCAAGGCAGATCTGATACCCGAAGATGACCCCCATGCCCATAGGCAGTGGCTGTTGATGCTCAATGGCGAACGCAACAGCATGCGTACCGGCCATGGATATTTTGTCACATCGCGACAATCGAACAAGACTTTGGAGGAACAAAACGAATGGGAAGAAAATTTCTTCCGCGAGAACTCAGAGCGCTGGCCAAGCGCCTTTGCACGTTTTGCGGACCAGACAGGCGTGGATAGATTACGCACTCGGCTATCAGAGATGCTATATAAGGCTTTCACTGACAGGTAAGATTTCACCTACAGAACCAGCAGCTAAGATGTGACGAAAAAGACCTCTAACACTACTCTCTACAGTATGCCGGATATCAGAACGCAAGTATTGACTCGTTGCGAGATTGCCAAGGAGGAGCTCCAGGGTCTTCCTGAGATGCCAGCCAACATTGAGATGGAGATCAATCGTAGTTTGGCGGACTTCGTCAGCAAAGTTAAAATAGGCATGAACAGCCCTGAGTTTTCTTCTGCCTTCCAAAGGTTATGCGAGCAGTTTCGGGATTGCCTCAACTTTATGAAACCACGAGTCATCCTGTCTGATCCTACCGACATGCCAGAGGTCATCGAGATGCTTAGTGAAGATGATGACGAGCAATCATCGCAGCCTCCCGGCCGTACTCCCGGAGGCCGTAAACGGGCACAGGATATGGGTTTCAACACGCCATCTAAACGGGCACGCGGTGCCAACCCTAACCATCTGAATCCAGGTCCGTCTCGGGCAGGCACTCCGATGCCTCCGGGTGGTGATGGGCCAGGCCGACCTGCTCGCCCTGCAGTTAATAATAACAACGCGGCAGCCGAGGCCCTAGGCCCATTCACCAAACACGGGCCGCCCATGAAACGGACTGTGGCGGAGGTTCGTGACAATATCAGGAACTTTGCCCATGCCGGAATTCCGGACGTTGTGTCAGCCGAGGTTTACGTCTACCTATGTAGTGAAGCTACCAAAACGTGGCAAGCCCCCATGGAGACGATGCTGAAGGAGTGTGTGGAACTCGTCAATGGTATCATCTACAAGGTACAGGGCGAATCGCTGTCAAGCTTACGGCGGCGCATGATATACTCGAGAGTGCAGGAGATCATGGCCCAGTTCGTATTAGAACGAGCCACAAGTGAGGCTGCATGGCTGGAGAAAAGCTTCAATATACACACACGCAAGTTGTTCACGATCAACTCGCCGGACTTTGATCGTCTCAAAGCCGAGGAATCTGATCAGCTGATGCACTACCGTCATAACCGGCGTTGGAAAGCATTCCGTGGAGAACCAGACGCCCCCTATCGTCCCTGGGATAAGCTCTCGGCGGAGGAACGTAGTCGGGACCTCAGTATTCGGCAAAACCAAGTGGCCAAGATGGGGGTTGACCCATTCCATAAGGAAGTCCAAGTTTATTCGTACATTAGAGGCTACTATAGATTGGCATCGGCGCGGTTTTCCGACTGCATCTGTCTAGCTATAAGCTCTGATTTGTTTCCTCAAATTGAGGAAGGCCTCAACACGGAATACCTCGAGACTGAACTTGGACTCATGGACAAACAAGGCCGTCGAACTCAGAGTTCTGTGGAATACGAGAAGCTTATGGAGGAGGACGAGGCGACGTCAGTTCGAAGAGAAAAGTTGAAGCTGGAAGTGCTCAAGTTCCAGAGAGCTCTTGACTCGATTCAACGATTGAGAGGCGAGATTACGGAAACTCCGGGTCTAAACCGCGAGAGCGAATCATATCACGTAATGGACTTGGACGACGATGTAGTTATGTAGGTTGATACAAGCAAGAGTAGGCTAAGAACAGGTCAAGGTATGGTGATATCAGTAGTGCCTAGAAGAGCGCATTGTTATGGTAGGTATTTTGGAGGGAAATGTTGGATCGGATCTACAGGATATCCCGCTATTTAACAGAGATAAAACAAGCTGTCTCTATCTCATTCTGCTACAGTGCTGTCAGTTTCCAAATCTCTGATCATGTCCTTGAGGAAATTCTCAGTAGTATTGGCGATCCGTGCCTCGGCAGTTTTAAATAGCTCCGGAATAGCAGTATCTTCGAACGTGACGCCACCCGTGACCATTTTAGCAAGTTCTTTGGCTACCAAAAAGATCTGTGGCATCCCGTGACCCGTGAACCCAGCCATGATAAAGACGCCGTCTCTTCCCGGCACACAGCCGACATGAGGCCGCTGATCAGCCGAGTATCCCATGATACCAGTCCAAACAGCATCGGCGGCGAGGTCGCTAGATTCGAAGCCGTGGAAATACTTTTGCATATATCCATCAAAATACGCGGACGAAGAAGCCTCGTTGATTAGCCGAGAATCGTCGATGTTGGCGTACCATAAAGATGGAGTAGAGATGTATTTACTCCGGGCACCGCCTACGATGAAGGAGCCGTCGGTTCGTGGAATCAAGTAGTCAAAGTCCTCTTCGTTGAACCGGATAGCATAAGTATTCGTGAGAGGGGTAGGGACGGGAGAACGAGTGGCTTCTTCCGGGACCACCCCGGAGGCAGGAGGCGATGAGATGTGGCTGCAGACGCCACGATACGGTACAATGCGGCCGGTATATTCCGGAAGAATTGCCGCCGTGTATGCATTCGTAGCTACGATGACCTGCTTCGCCCGTACAGATCCACGGGCCGTAGATATAACCCAAGGAAACAACAGCGCTGTTGGCTCGTCGCCACCACTATATTGGTCTCTTGTGGCGGGCGAACGAGACAGGCTTTCGACGGTTGTGTTTGTTTGCAGATTCACGTTGGAGTTGTTTTGGAGGGCTGTTTGGAACATGTGGTGAACTAGCCGGTAAGGCCAGATATGGCCGGCTGTGTATGTGAAGGCTCCCTTTGCGCCCTTGATTCTGGACACCTACAGGTTAGTCCGGAGATGTTAGCACTCCGTATCTTGGTCTACCTCTCTCTCCGTTCTCCGTGCATCGGGATGGCTGGGCTTGGCACCTTTTCGGCTTCTTCGGCCTCCAGATATTGCGTCTGACTGATTGCCTGTCCGCCCGCCGCAGATAGCTCGTCATAGGCCGTCTTCAGCTTCTCGTTGTGCGCTACATCGAGTTGTACATAGACGGCTTTGGTGAGCACGAAGTCGCAGTCGACATTGTTCTCTGCGACGTAATCACGCACGGCGAAAACATTGGCAACTTCGAAATCTGCGACTTGCATCGCCTGCTTCGTGCCGTAGCGTTTGGCGTACTGCGAGATTAGGTTGTACGAATCTGGCTTGAGATGTCCGCCTAGAAGCGTGAGATTGGTCACAGCCAATGGTTAGTGGCAAGAAGGCATAGAGAAAGGACGGAAAACGACAAACCGTTTCGGCCGGTCGCTCCCGAGCATAGTTCCCGGGCTTCTAATACTAGGATATCCTTCTTGTTACTGTCGGCGCTTGGAGCTTGGACCTGTTCGTTCAGGATGTGCGTTAGGAGTGACCCGCCCGAGTATCCGCCTCCGATAATCACAATGTCTGCTGTAGGCGGCAGTTCCGGCGTTGACCGGAACGTGTCTAAAGAACCCGGCTGTTGCCGCCAGAACGACTCCATGCCGCTCGGATGTGGAATTGGCGGAGATGTCTGTGCCATTGTAAGCCTCGGTTGCTTGTTTGTTTGTGTATCAGGAGGCTTTAAAGATGATAGATGGTTTGTTCTGCTTGTTATTTCAGTCTAACAATGATAAGTAAGAAGTCAACACTCAGCCGGCCATAGGTCATTCATATGTATTATGTATCACGATTATTACTTTGCCGGTTGACTCAGAGCTTTGAACGCCGCTGCTTATCGGAACATTTACAGATAGGTCGATACGACAAGAATCGATAAGCAATGGGCATAAGTAAATATAATCAAATCAAATCAGATAAGCAATGGGCCTAGCTATCTGTGTTTATATCTAAAGATATCCAAAATAAGACATGGGACCTTTACAAATTCACTGGCCGGGGTATGAAAAAGATACAAAAAACCATGTACCGGTACTTACTCCTTTCGTGCTTGACATTGGAGCTGCCAGCTGGCAGAAGTGTCAGGCTCACTCGTCTCTATAACTTTTTACTACAATTGGCTATCAACAAACAACAAACCTGCACTCCAAATATCTTCGACATTTCGCTCTTTTTTTCCTACCATAAACTCCGTATTCTATTCCTTATCCACCATGGACGATCTCACCAATGTTTCCTTTCCTTCGTATAAAAATGCTCGTTCTGGTCTTGATGATGCTGCTCGTATCGATGGCGTTATTGCATGCGCAATCCAAAGAGGCACATCTTTCGGCGCACCAAAGCCGGTGTTAACCGTAGCATCTCTACTTCTAAAGACAAGATCAGGAGTACCCAAACTACAGGTTGCAAATACGAGATGGCGCTGAAATGGTGCTACGACGAAGTTTGGGAAGTTGATCTCGTTCATGGTGATGATACTAAAAGACACAACCATCCCTTAGAGCCGGGGCATACGTCAAATCAAGCAGCTTCAACTACCTCTTAAAAGCTCATCTGATAGCAAAAGCACAGGCGCCATGTAATGAAAGGGTGTGTATCTCGCTGGTCTAAGATGAAGATGATAATGAAACTCAGGTGGATTCCGGCTAGTCGACTCGTTACTGGAATATACAGCGTCGTTATGTTAATGTTGCTCACTAGTCTGCCATGGTATCATATGACGTGGTTTTATGACCTCCGGCAACAGTCATGGCCTCTAGATGTATTCGACATTTTTGTCTTGTGCCGGCAGGATGATATTCTTTTCGTCCCTGAACTCATAGAAGAGTGCGAGTTGCATATTGGTATCTTCTACATGAACGATGCGAGGGATTGGTGGGTTAGCGAGAGTAGCTAATGATCAAGGATGGTCGTGGATCTTTTTTCTTTTTCTGGTTTGGTTCTATATCTTCATGGGTTATAAACAGGCTTCGTGGGGCTTTTGATAGTTGTGACTTTTGTTGCATTTTTTATATACAACCAAGGTTCTAAATAACCAAAACATGAGAATCCTAGTTATACATAATAGATAGAAAGTAATGATACGATGAGTGTTACGGAACAGCTGTGAGGGGTAGTCGAATCTTGACAGTTTCGATCGCCAACCTTGCACTCTTGATGCTATTTCTCATCAGATAAATAGTCATCTCATAGTCACGACAAAAGTGGCTGTCCCCTTGAAATGGCGAACCTGCTATCAAGGACGTCACTCGTCATATAAATTTATTTCTATACATCATAGTAAAATTATACTATGGACGAGGAAAAATGCTTATTTGAACATGCTGAAAATTGAAACTATAAAAAGGCCTGGCTCCGTTGTGTTAACTTTCCAAAGATGGTAAAAACAAGTACAGAAGGCAAATACAATACACAATACATAATACCAATAAGCCGCCGTTCGTTGACATTAGCGATTTGAAGTCGGACTATCGACATTGGCGCCTTTCTGGATCAAGAGCTTGACTATAGGGTAATGATGTTGGGAGCAAGCTGACTCGAGAGCAAACTGACCATCAGAAGTCACATGATTGACATTAGCTCCACACTTGATCAAGAGCTTCGCAATCTCAAGATGGCCATTAGAGCAAGCTGATATAAGAGGTGTCCGACCATCAGAAGTCTCATAATTGACATCTGCTCCTTTCTCGATTAGAAGCCGAGCAACATCCAGATAGCCTACATAGCAAGCCGATATAAGAGCAGTCCACCCATAAGAAGTCTCAAAATTGATATCAACTCCGTTTGCGAGAAGGGCACCGATGATATGGCGATTGTTATTCCAACAGGCGATTTGAAGAGCCGAAAACTTGCTGCGTCTGTCTTCGGTTGCTATATCGATTCCGCTATGGATGAAAAGTTGTAACATGCCAAGATCATTATAGAGACATGGTACTTGAACATAGGCCAAGTCCCCAACTATTTCGTCGGTTTTGACTCCAGAACTAATCAAGAACTTCATAGTTTGGACACTTCTTGCTTTCATAACAACCAAAAGGGGCGTAGACAACTTGAAAGAGACGTCGACTGGCATACCATGAAAGCTTTCGTTAGCCAAGCCAGCTTCATCGGATCCATCTTGAAGACGATAATTGATATCGGCACCATATGAAAGTAGTAGTTCTAGAACATCCGTTAGCCCAAGGAAGCAAGCAGGGAACAAAGCCTTGCTACAAATTTCCTTTCGTTTGTCGTCTGCCGTGCCTTCCATGAGACATTTGATAAGTTTTGTATGACGTTGAGAAGACGCCATCTCTAGGGCTTTCGTACTTGAGAAACAAATATGCTCTTTGATCAACAGCTTGATCACCGTATGATATCCTCGGAAGCATGCCATATTGATAGCCATATCAATGTAATCGCCTGGGTGGGAACCATTGTCACGAAACAGGTCGTTCAAGGTGGGCCATTTCGATTTGTAGCCGGAGTCATCGTGATACAACTTGATAGCGGAAAGAAGTTCCTCGTGATGGCCGTTGTAGATCATATACCAAATCATACTAAAGCTTCTGGTCTCAATCATATCAATTGCGATTTCATGATTCACCAAGACTATGTTGGGCAGATCGATATTCGGGAGGCCGAGCCGTGATTCTAGTGACATTGACTTATAACCCTAAATTACTATATTCCTATAACCCTATGGTATCATACCGCATCATTATTCCAACTACCACGCAATCTTGGCCCAAAAACCAGTTGGGTATTTTCTTACAGCCCATTTACGACTCTCGTCCATGAAGACCAAGCCTACTCCAAACGCCGCGGGCAAGAACCAGTGCTCAACAGGAACCTGTGCCGTGCCGAGGCTGTGCTGGAAAGTCGGGATGTACAACCAGAAGAATATCATGAGTAGCGCAAAAGCAATGGCGTAGAATAGATAGATGTTGCTAGTCTCCTTCTTGAACAGCGGGGGATGCTGGAAAATAGAGAGACGGCGAGTTCTGAGGGCCATAAGATGGAACCACTGCATCACCACCAGAGTGACAAAGTAAATCGAGCTAGCAACTTTTAGCTTCTCGTTGTAATAGTCCATGTCGATTCCGGGCATGTCACCAAAGGACAGCCAGATAGACGAGAATGGGATTCCTTCGCGCTGAAGATACCAATAGCTCATAGTGAATGACAGGGTTGTCATGTACAGCCCGACTACGAGATACTCCTGAAGGAGAAGCTTCCAGTCAACAAGACGGTCTTTGCCGGGCACACGTGGCTTACGCAGGAGAACATCGGCTTCGGGGGCTTCGTAAGCCAGAGCAATGGCTGCAGCGGCATCTGTGAACAGGCAGATCATAATCATGAGAAACGACGACAGAATCTGGGGCATCCCAAGCATGACATTGGTCATGACAGGCCAGAACTCCGAGAACGAGCCGGCAGGCATCAGGTAAGCCACTGTTTTCTTCAGGTTGTCGAACATCATACGCCCGAAGCGCAGTGCCTCTACCACAGAGCTGAATGTGTCGAGGAGGACCATGTCTGCAGCTTCCATTGCAATATCAGATCCAGAACCCATGGCAATTCCAACATCGGCCGCACGCAGAGACGGAGCATCGTTGACGCCGTCGCCAGTCATTCCAACAATATTGCTGCGGCTTTGCAGCTCACGAACGATGCGCAGCTTTTGCTCGGGAGTCGTGCGGGCAAAGACAATCTCTTGGTACTGAGCCAGACGGTCCCACTGGGCATCCGTCAAAGTCATCAGTTCTGGGCCAGAGAGAACCAAAGCACGGCCGACGACAGGAGAGGCTTTCTTCTCGTTGTCTTCGTCCTCGCTCTCGGTGGCAATTGGATCGCGGGACAGGGACTCGACACCATCAACAACCGAAGTAGTGATGATGCCACACTCCTTGGCAATGGCTTGGGCAGTCAGGGCAAAGTCACCAGTGACCATGAAGAGACGAATACCAGCTCCGCGGAGAGTTGTGACGACTTCGGGGATTTCGGGGCGAGGAGGATCAACGATGCCGACCAAGCCAACCAAAGTCAGGCCAGAAGTTGCTACCTTCTGTATCTCTGCTTCGTAAGCAGTACTAGCAACGGGCATGGGGAGAGTTGATCCGTTAACAGCCTTGCGAGCTAGGAGTAGCACACGCCGACCCTTGGCCGACCACTCATCCTTGATGCTTTCAATGCGCGTCTTGGTCTCTTGATCCAGGCTGCAAATGGCGCCAGAGGAGTTGATATACTTGGCTAGTCGAGGCATGAGAACATCGGGGGCGCCCTTGATCGTAATGAGAACATCGTCAGGCTGCCATGCCGATGAAACCTCGAGCGAGAGCGCATCCAAGGCAGCACGATTGGTCATGGTGAAGGCTCGAATCATATACTTGTTCTTCGAGTTGAACGCTAGATCGTAGTTCATCGCCCAATATCTGCGCATGTCGGCAACCGGCGCTAGACCTTCGGCAAATCTCAGGATAGCCTGATCAGTAGCGTCACCGTGGATCATTCTATCGGGCAGTGGCTGGTTGATCGTCGAAGCGTCAAACTGTCCAGCGTTGCATAGAGAAGCCAAGGCCTGCAACTGCTCGATAGCAGCGTTGGTCTGTTTATTCTCTTTGCTGATGATGAACTTCCTAACAGCTTCGTCGGCGGACATGGTAGTAGTTCCAGTCGCACATTCGGTGACTGTCATCTTGTTTTGCGTCAAAGTGCCAGTCTTGTCGGAGCAGATGACAGTGACAGAACCCAGGGTCTCGACAGTCTTGAGAGACTTGCATAGGATCTTGTTCTGGCGCATCATATTGGCGCTGATGGTCATGGAGGCTGTGACGGCTACTGGAAGACCCTCGGGAACAAAGGCGACGGCGACAGAAACCAGAGAGATGATCAAGTTGGGGACGTTGATCCAATCGTGGTGGTCTTTGCGAAGCCAGCCAGCCCTGAAAAAGATTAAGGTGTCAGTTAGGATAATGGAATCGCAAACTTGCCGTCGTTCCTAGAATGGACATTGTGCTTACCAGACCGCAAGTACCAAGACGATCATCAAAAGCATGATTGAGCAGATCATGATGACAAAGTTGAAGACCTCCTTCTCGAGGGTGCTCATGCCCTCCTTGGGAGCAGACGCGAGCTTGGCAATTCTGCCAAAGACAGTAGAGTCACCGGTAGATACTACAAGGCCTTTGCAGGTACCAGCTGCACAGTGAGTTCCCTGGAGACCGATGTTGAGAGTCTCTAGGTAATTGGTATCACTAGATTCGACGGTTGCGTTGACAGGAGCAGACTCGCCTAGATGGGGGATGATACGTTAGCAAGAAAGAGCAAGAATAGCTGAGTCAGTAGAGCAAGCATACCAGTCAGAATCGAACGGTCGAACTTGGCGTCAGAAGATACTTCGAGATAACGAACATCAGCACATAGCTTATCACCGGCTTTGATCACCATGATGTCTCCAGGAACAATGTCAGACGCATCAACCGAAGTCTGCGTGCCATTACGAATGGCCAAGCAGCTCGAGGGCATCATAGTCTTGATAGAGTTCATGACCTTGGACGACGACCAGTCTTGCCACATATTGAACATGGCTTGGATGAAGAACACGCCGGTCAGTACGATTGCCAGAGCCAAATTGGCGATCTGGGGGGGCTTTCCCAGCGGCTTCCAAGCAATGAAAACCATGATTGCAGCAGCCAAGAGCACGGTGCCAAACCCCTTGAAGAAGTATCCAAAGATGCGTGACCACACATGGCTTGGCGGTGGAGAGTGGATGTTGCTGCCATATTGCGTGATGCGGCGGGCGATCTCGTCGGTGGACAGCCCAGAGGCGAGAGACGACCTGAGACGCTGGACAATCTCGTTGGAAGGGAGAGTGTGCCACTCCAGCTCGGCGAGGTCTGTGTAGCAAAAGGAAGATTAGCTATGTTAGCCGTAGAGATGGGAAGAGGTAGCGAATCGTATCGAGCACCTACCTCCAGCTGCTGCAACCTGCTTGGTTTTCTTAGCAGAAGCTTCCTTGGCTTTGTATTCATCAATGTCGATCGAGCTACACAAACATCAGGTCAGCAACCCACTCCACGGTCTTCTTCGGACGGAACCGGATCAAGCTGTATACACACATTGTACGGTACTGGATTGGCAGTTCAGCTGCGGCAGCCGAGATAGACGTTCTCGGTTCCCGGATAGACGAGATCGACATCGAGCCACGCGATACTGCCCTGTTTAGGGGCGGACGGCCAATAGGCGCTGAAACACCAGGCGCCAGCGTGATTCCAGGCTTCTTGCCCGCTTCAACGTCCTTGTCCCCATCATTCCACAGGATATGGCGGGGTGAAGACGGCTCTGGGTGGTCCATATTGGAGACAGAAAAGGGTATTAGAGCAAATAGAGTACGTATCCAGTACGAAAAGAAGAAGCACTAATGCTGCCTGTCACTGCACAGAGGACGGCAGATAAGCAGTGATATACAAAGAGAAAGAAGAAGGACAGCTCAGTGGGCAGACGCAAGACGATATACGCCCAGGCGAAATGTATGCGGACAAGAGCAGAAGTGAGAAGTAAGCCAGACAACAAAGAGAATAGAACCTATAGAAGCAGGAAGAAATAAAAGTCACGAACTTCTGTTCCGGGGGGGGGGGGCAGACTTTATACAAAACTCTTCATGGATCCAGCACATGATATCCCACCGACATGTCCTCCTGTCTACAGGATGCAAGAAAACAGCTTGACACAGACACAAGAATCCGACTATGCAATGGCCGGCAGCAGCATCTAATTTGCCAAACAGAAAACAGGAACACAGCAACAAAGACGGCAATTTTGGGCCTGCGACTGTTTGAACAAAGCGGCGCTGCTAATGTCTATGCTCCTGGTGTCCTGGTGTCTCCTCGCTTCCTTCTCTTGCCGTCTGTTTTGCCTATCTCGCGTCGTGAAGCCCAAAACACAGCCAGGCTAGGACGGCAGTTACAGGCCAGACCATATATCTCGAGACAGTCGAGTATCACGAATGGGTGGACTGCTGTCCAAGCATGTAAGTCTCTCTGCCGCAGCTAGTCTTCCTTCGCCCAACAGAAATACCAACACCTAGCCCCCCCAGATTACTACCCATAGCAACTGAGATAGGACGAAACGGAAACAAGAGAGCTATCAAGTACAGCTTCAGTAGAGTGGGCAGGAAGACGGGATATGCTTCTAACAGTGCTAGACGCACGGAGACCAGGACCAAATCCAGGCTGCTGGCTTGCAACTAAGCGGGCAATGTAACACCAGGCATCGCGTACAATGTGGTGAAGGAGAAAGAAGGATGGGGAGAGGAAACAGTCTGGAGGATAAAACAGTCCACACGGGCCAAGGGGTCTTCTTTGTATTTTCCTGCTTGATTTCTCTCAGCCACGCCTAGACACACGAAGGAAGTCGAAAGCTAACCAGAAGTGTAGAACTGAGTGGCGGGCGTCTACCGGCGGGGCAACAGAGCTAGAGAATACAGCGAATGGCCAATGAGAGATTACGAGACAGTTGGAATGTAAAGAGCCTCTAGCTTAGCCCAGTCCAGCCATGATACAGAAAGACATTCCAGGACTCGTTCATCAGGTAGGCAAACCAGGACATGAAAATGCCCTATATTCGAACATGGCCCGTCGATCTATTTCCTCTTCCTTTCCCTACCGCAAGTCGACGCGGCCAAAGCACTGTGCTATTACTTATGGCACTTATATGTATATGCAGAGCAAAACGGGGATCACAGCTTCTTTTCCAGGTCCTTATAGCAGGGCAGGAAAATAATGAGACAACATGGCGCTAAGAAAGTTCCGTGTTCGGGAGAAACGCACGGCTCGTCAAACAGATTTAGAAAAAGAACATGAATCTTCTGATATAATATTGCAAGGGTTACGTGTGATATAAACCCTAGGGTCTATTTGTCAGCTATGCCGCTTCAGAACGAGAAACACATGAATCGTCAGCAGCAGAAAGAAAAGAAAAGATAGTAGCAAAATGTCGCAGCTTTATTTTATCCCTTCTTTATTTATCTTTTCGTTGCAGACGAAGGATCACGTAGCTTCTCTGACAGCTAGCTAGGGAATTATTATATTTAAGTTTATTTTTTATTTTCCACGTCTTTATATATCTTCTTTGTACATCGTGCATGTGTTGGAATATCTACTGTGACTTATTAGACAACTTATCAAGGAGGAGCCTTTCAATTATCTGGACCGGCCGAATACTATCACAAGCGTATGTTTTAGTCGTAGACGAAAGAAATCGCTCATAGCTCTTGAACAGGAATAGAGGAAATCTGAAATTTTCAATATTCGGTCATCTCTAGCCGATTGGAAGGGCCAAATCCCACTGTCAATATTCACGTCTGGCTCTATAGATTCCAGTTGTATGTTTTCAGAAGGCCGTGATTAGGGCTCCATAGAAGCCAAGCTTGTATAACTAACTAGACTAGGGATAGCTTAAGGAAATGATTCATATTCAGGCATAGTTATCTGTATATCTGTAAGCCCTAGCTACCATTTTACCACTGGAGCACTATCTTATTGCCGGCTAAGCTGAGCTTCCTAGCATATTTCGACGCTACCTAGTTTCCTCGGTACATTTCTCAGAACAGAAAGAAAGGGAAATCCGACTAGCTTGATATGCAATATAAGTAACAGTAGTATCGGAGAAATAAAAAGAACAGAACAAACGGCCTTGGGAACGAGCATAGCCGCAATGGGGAAAAGAGAGAAAATAGAGAAGATCTGTCTCTTTGTCTCTTACACTTGTCTGTATAGATGTAAAGCTCACGCGATGACGAAAAGACTTCTATAAGACTCGGCAATATTACTTGATCTACAGCCAGCTTTGTATTCCTACGTTCGTCATTTGTGCATTTTTTTCTTTTCTTTTGTTCTCCATTGCTCTTTTGCATTAACAAAACACAGATGGGACGCTCCATCTCAAGAAACAAAAAAAAAATGGGAGCAAAGAACCCCAAAAATGGGTTCTTGCGTGACGTCATATCATATTGTTTGACTATCCCATAAAGCTTTAACGTGATATCCCTGTTGTCACAAGCTCACTTTTTCTTTTTTGTGAGGGTGAAAAAAGAGCGACTCTATTCTTGTGCCATCGGAGTTTGTTCCTGTTTTACTAGGATTTTGTTATAATAAGATAATTAGACCTGGCAAGGTCTTTTTTTTTTCTCTTTCTTTTTTTTGCCGGCTCTTGTTTCAAAAAGGTAAGCCGGACATTTCATGATTTCGGGTCTCTTCCCCTGGTTCTACTTTCTGTAAAGCAATAAGCAGTCAGTTCTATAGTCAGTTTGGCATGATCTGTACACATCCCAACGTGAATCACTACAGAACAAAGAATAATAGATATAATAGATACAACTATATCAGGAGCAAAATCAGCGAATTATCAAACCAATCACGGGCTGCAGAATATGAACTGGGCTTATAGTAGTCTGTAGTCTGCTAGATGTGGCATCAGCTCGGGAATGCGAATCACGAAGTTTTGGATAGTCCCATCTTCGGTTACATGAATATCGTCATGAATGTTATCTGGTTGAATTCACAAGAGGCTTTCGTTTCTTTCCGGCTTTTCCTATAAAGAGATACATCGCTAATAGCAATTCCAGACTAGATCTAGTGCAGACAAGCTCACCAAAGGAAGAAGAAAAAATATGGTCATGAGCATCTTCCAACATGGCTATGCTGGAAACACTAGCTAAACCACGAGGTTTTTATCGAAATTGTTTCTCAGTCCCTCTACATTCAATGTAAGGGCCAAAAGTAAACACCGATTCCGTATCTCTCTGTCTTAACTGTCTTTGATGCTGCCACTGCTACGTCTGACTTACACATGCCTGCTTCTCTCCACGCTATAATCCCAGCCAAGAGAAAAAAGATAGTCTTGGGACTTGACGAGGAGGCCTCCCCAGGTTTATAAGTCTTATACTTTTTTCCATTATTCTATTGCTTTCCCCGTAGCAATCCCTGGGCTTGTTTGGGGCAATAATTTCCTTATACCTGATATAGCGGTAGGTGGGATGTATTGCATCTACCACAGACACCTTACCAGTTCTCACCTATATATGCACATAGAGAGTGCATATGCTACATTACCATATAAGAGCCAAGTGCTCAGCGGGCGTGGATATTGCCCGTAGCGTCAGATGCTGTCCGAAGGTGTAATAGCAGTATAGCAGTTTTATAGGCCGTCTGGCTATCCACGGCCCGGGAATTTGTCTCGAGGCAACACAAGAAACGATAGCAGGCAGGCTCTTAGCATAGAGTCCCAGAAGACTCCCCTCTAGAGTGTGGACGTGTAAAGCCTCCGTTTTGTATTCGTTACTCGCATCCCATCTCGTCAATGCCCTAGAGGTCTGCTCGGCCGTCCAGGAAAGAAGCCTAATTGCGTACATCGTGCATCGTCATCATTTCCGGCATTATCGTCACCAACAGGCTCCCAGCTTCATAGCAGCTTCACATGAACCGCATGTTGCATTGCTTGCTGGCCATTCCTTTTCCTCCTCTCGCTCCAAGTTTGGTCTCGATTTAGTGCCTTTGGCGGGCTTTCCATGACTCTCTGGTGCTCTCATTGCGTCATGACAGCATCGGCTCCGTGGATATCCTTTAGCTTTTATTCTATATTGCGTAACTCGTCTCAATCTCGATATGCCATAATATTATTAGAATTACTTTTTGCTTTTGTGTTTTTCTTTCCTCCTTTTCGTGCCTTCCCGCCCTTTTTGTCCTGAGACGAACGCTCTTGCCTTTCTAAAATTGCCCAAAATTGGGCCATCAGCCCAAAAAAATGTCGACACCTTAACTTTTTTTATTCTTTTTTTTTTTTTTTTTTTTTTTAATAACCCACACCAAAAATTTGCTCTCACAAAATTTCGAGCCACCAAAGCCCCCGATTCTCAAATTCCCAACTTTCTCTCTCTTTCTTGACCATCACGCTGCTTCTTTTTGCTGCTTCACCACGGCGAATCACGTATTTTCCGCTGCAATTTAGTATTCAAGAATAGCCATTCTACCTTTGATTCTATTTTTTACTGCTTATTTCCTTTGTTATCTGCTTGCAATTCAGGAGTTCCCGTTATGCCTACTGACATGTATGTATCTTGGCCCGTGGTCTTCACAAGTCAGAATACATCTTTGTACATATACATAGCTATAAAGTAACTCAAAACAGTGCTTCATCTCGTGTTCCCTATCTTTGCAGCTTGTCTTGCATCCATTCACTCAATTGTCTCCAAAGTGCATCTTTACACCATGGCGTATTCCCTTCTCTCGGATCGTTTCCTTCCAGCCTGTCCTTATCTTTTCTTGCCATCTCCTCACCTCCTCCTCTCTATTACCACATCGCGTCTACTGGTTTGGCATTGACTATTGGTGCATGTGCAGATTCTTTGGCCTTTTGGCCTTGCTCTAAAAGCCCACTCGCTTGCCTGGTCAGCAAAGTCCACGTCCAAATTAGTTTACATCACATATACTTGGGCTTTTGTTTTCTCTCTATGCTTTTCCAAGTTCATTGAGAGTATGCATATTTATAGAGAGCAGATCGTCTATAGAGCCCGGTTATGTCATGCAAAAGCACATATACGCCTAGTGTAAGCCCACATTAGTAACCATACTCCCCTATCTTCCCTTGATTCCTTCATAGACTCTCGAGTAGAAAGTTCACGCCTATGGCGTTCGCATGCTCCCCAGATATACGCCCTTATGCAAACAAGGGACATTAGTCGAAATTTTGTGGCTTGATCAGCATAGAGACACTGTAAGATCAAGTTCCGCCCTGTCATATGCAGATGCATCTTCATTCTACTTATTCCATAGTGTGAACATCTCCTTCTAGCATGCATAACGATCCCGTCTCTAGGATTGCAGTGTATACCTCATGGTCAGAATTCTCATCTTGCTATCTATATACCCCCAAATACTCTGATTGATATAGGGTGTATCTTGAATTTGGATCCCAAGACCATGCTCATCTTACGCGTGGCACTGGCTATCACGCTCACGCTCTCATTCACACTCCTACCCTCTCATAGCGCACTTATTACTTAGTGGTAAACGCTCATACTACTGCTGAAATTAGATGGTCCACTCTATGTTCTCTCCCTCTCTCTCTGGCTCTCTACGTGTTTCCATCCTATAGAAAGCCAGTCATATCTCATGTTTGATCAGTGCACTCACCGTATGATGGCACAGGAAATGGTACCAAATATCAGAATCGTACTTATGATACTTAGTAGGCGGGAGTATGTGTGGCGTGTGTTAATCAGCATCGTTATTTGCATATTCAATACTCAACAGAGCGTGATGGAACTTTGTGATATGTGGCGGAAATTAAACAAATATGGCCATATCATATAGGTGTAGATGACTAGCCTGTATCATTCTGTAGGGCCATGGCATAGTAGGCAGTTATATGAGATATCGATGGTGTGATGCCTTTGTTTACATGTACAATCACTATATCTTCCATGATCTACTCAGCAATGACCAGTACTGGCATATTATTAATGCATGTTTATCTACATTCTTAGTCAGTTGAAACATGACTGTTCATGCTAGACACTCGTGCTCTTTCTTCTATGACGCTGAAATAAATACATAAGGCTGATTATCCCATTCCATGTGATTTCGTATCTATCTCTAGGCTTATTTTTGGTGCAAATCGAACTACTTCCATGCATGAACACATCATTTGCTCGTTTGTAAATCATGAGCCAGTACCACTTCAACCCAACTTCCTCCATACCAAACTCTATACTCTCAAGTATTGCCTCAGATCTACTTCGTCCCAGTCTATCTTGACGATCCTTTAGCCAACTCGACAACATCCTCCCACTTTTTAGCTCTCTTTCTCTTCTCGGCAAACATCTTCTCAACTGTAAACCCAAACCGGAAAAGAGCATGCTCACTCCCCCATTCACCCATGCCCATGAATCCGATTGGAACCCGATCTTCGCACTCTTCATCATCCCCTACAATTTCTCCGGCCCTCGGCTTGCCCTTGGGGACGACGTATCCCACTGGTAGAGAGATGGCCGGAGCACCGCAATAGTTGGCGAGCCAGACATACTGCATAGACTTGAGCGTCATGTCTCCATCGTTGATACCATACTTGAGCTCGGAAGAGAAGCGAATTGGCCAACCAGCACATCCAGTCACAGGCGAGGCAATAATCATACCTGGATATTTCTGCCACAGGTAGGCCAGATGGCGCATCAGCAGACCGCGAATCTTTTGAGACATGAGATAGTCTACGGCGCTAGATGTGCGACCCAGTGCAAGCAGAATACGGTTGGCATAGCTCAAGTTGCCTGTCTCGGGAAGCAGCGTCGCGGCATCAGTGAGTACAGTCATAGCGTGTGCGATCTGGCCCTCTGTTTCAAACGGAATCTCGATTGGTACAACCGTGTAACCCTCCTCCTCAACGAGGCGTTTGATCATGGCATCGCACAGTGTCTTATTTGCGGGGTCTGCGAGAGCATTCCATGTCTCGTCGACGCCTAGAATCTTGGCGTCGGGAATCGATGGCGTCAAAGTAAAGCGTGCCATGGGCGAAAAGGACGACTCGTGATGTGGCACGCTAACAACTTCGAATATTGTAACGAGTGAAGCCATGTCACTGGCGATTGGACCATTGACAGCGCATGTAATTGCGTGGTTTGGCCCAGGGCGGAACGATACACGGTTGTGGGTAGGCTTGATACCATAAACACCGCAGTAAGACGCCGGAATACGGATGCTTCCACCACCATCGCTTCCCATAGCAAAGGGCACTAGACCAGCAGCAACAACATACGCACTCCCAGACGACGAGCCTCCGGTGTAGTATCCGTCGTTGTACGGGTTCAGCGGAGTTCCATAATGGGGATTGTTTCCCGTAGTATCTGGAAGCAAGCACAAGTCAGCAAAGAAGAACCAGATAGTACAAAGACTTGCACCACAAAGCAGGAGAATAGGAAAGGCAAAGTAAAACAAAAACAAGGCTCAAGGCATGTATGCGTGACTCAAACATAGATTTGATACATCTACGCATTTACCCTACCATAATCGCCATGACTTACCCAGTCCAAACTCATGCATAGATGTCTTGCCCAGGATGAGGGCACCAGCTTCCTGTAGTTTTTCAGCACACCAACTAGTGGGTGTCACACCATCAACATGGGGCTCTGTATAATCATTGGGTGACCCGAGGCACGTCGTGTAGCCGTCCAAATCGTATTCATCCTTGACGGCTGTCGGGACGCCATCTAGAGGGCTTAGAGGTCTGCCCTGGCAATAACGCTCCGTCGATGCTTCTGCGGCAGCCAGAATGCGATCAGCCTTGGAATCGAACCAGGCGACTCCGTGTCGGCCGGGAACAACACCTTCGCGGCTGATGATAGGGATAAGAGCCTTGGCTACATCAGTCGGTGTGATGGTCCCGGCCTTGTACAGCTCGACATAGCTAGCGGCGGAGTAGTAGGAAGATGCAACATGTGGCAGCTCCTCATTAGCCCCGATTTTACCTCCGGCTTCAGCTTCAGCTCCAACTTCAGCCCCAACTTCAGCTCTTCCCTTTGAGACTTCCTCAGACTCGAGAGGAATCACGGTAGGATCGTAGCGAGGCTCATAGTTCAGAAATTTGTGGCCTAGCTTCACGGGGCGCCCAAAGCCAGCATTCATCCAGATGTGTCGACGCAGAAAGCCGATCCATTCCATGCTGTAATTTTGTTTTTAAACTTGTCAATACATCAGACGAAGGGACTGTAGATTACAGATTATGAGCAGGGTTTACTCACAGGATTGCCGATATCACTAGGGCAATGCCCACCAGAACCGGATTTTTCTCGTCGTGGACATCAGGAGGGCTCTCACGCGGGCTGTAGATACACAGTGGTCAGTCAGTCAGTCATTCCCATACTGAAAACAAGCAGATGATCACCCGGTCAGTCAGTCGCTTAATTGGTCGGCTGGTCGTTCTCCGGGGGTAAAGGGAGGGGCACACCTACACTTCGAGGGGTTCAGGATAGTTGATGAAGCGCTTTCGTATAGGCGGTTTCGGCTCCATGATCACGATAGCAGCGGTTTCGGGGGCGCCAGATCAGGCAATGAGTGTATGACGATCACAGAATCTACAAGTGCACGAGAGAAGAATGAAGAATAGAAGGAAACAAGGAGAGAAAAGATGTCAAAAAGACTCATCACGACAAAATACACAGGATAAGATATTTTAAAGTGTCTGAAAATCAACGTGCTTATCTTATATTGGTAGTTTCCATCTGCAATCGTTTACAAAGCCGTTCTGTTTGCCTGCAAGTGGATATAGCCGCTGCTGTGTTTGTTTTTGTTTTGGTTTGGGCAGGCACGCCGACTAAGGAAATAGCTACCTGAATTCACGGAATGGCCGGGAAACAACAATAACACTTTAACAGCCGATGATGCGGCTATTGGCGTACTGTATGTGTCTATAGTGCAATTTGGCGATGCCGGCAAACGGATTCCCACTAATAATTGTTTGTTACTAGACAAGATTATCGTTTATTAGCCCAATACGTCTTTTCAAAAACTGACATGAAAACACCAAAAAAGTAAGATGTGCGTGCGGACATTCGGGAAACAAGCAGGAAGCAGGTATCATGTTAGGGTTAGGGTTCGAACTGTATAGTTGATGATGATGATTTTATTTATAGTCCAGAGATTCATCAAAGAGCTCCTTTTCGACTCCGGGCGAGGCGGTGTTTTCTGGCGCCAATTTTCCATGTTCCTAGTATCTGGGACTGCTCAGACTAGTCTGGCATCCATCCCTTTTACAGTAGCAACACCTTCGGATTATATATGTGACACGGCGGTCGAAGATAAGCTTTCGGGACAAGTGATTTTATTCGGCAGTGTTGCCGTGGGGGATTTTAGACTTTTCAAACATAAAATTAAAAATAGGCAATCCCGACATGTAGCCCCCAGAATATAAAACAAAGTTCTAGTTATCCTGGAGAGGCCTGGGAATAACACCTCCTATTTGGCACACAATAACATGGAAGATATCTTATAACTACGCGCCAACTACGACGTCGTGTTGGCTAGTAGCGAGTTAAAACAGGCGGGATAGCGAGATGAGTGAGTGGGATAGCTGACCTTCCCAAGTGACTGTGACGGCGCTTTGACATGTAGTCCAGTAGAGGTGCAACAGTATCTTACGGCAGTAACAAGAACAGGAACAAAAGCAAGTGAGACACCAACCCATACAGTGCCACTCTTAGCTTTATAATAATTATAACATTGCAACGGTGCGTCGCATCGCAGACAAGCGAAAAGGAAGCAGGAGGCGCTGCGTTTCTAGAAATAGAAAGAGTAACCTATTTGTCTGATATCCAATATATGTGTGGTAGCAAATATAGTAGATGCCAACATCCAACTATTGAATATTGGATATACAGATAGTCAGTTAAACTTCAAGTTCTTAGATTTCAAATAACTGTCGATCAAGTTTGGCCCAGACTAAATGGACTGTTCGCCCTGTTGGGAAGAAAAGACAGCCAAACCCTGCATGGACGGCGAATTACGGTAGGGAAGCTGGGTTCATCAGGTACTCTACTGATGGAGGATCTTAAACGGCCGTAAAGACGTAAGACTAAGACGTGGTTTGGAGCGGACTTATACGGACAACGAGGGGTATCTACATAGTAAGCTTTGTTTGTTTGTTTGTCTGGTTGGCTACTTTGGCTTTCGGTGATATGCCACCCCCATCTTTAGATTTATTCGTTCTTTGCTTCCTCTTTTGTTTACCTCATAGCAAGCGATGAAGGCTACAGAAAGGCCCGACCATGTCCATGGGTTGGCCCAAAATGCAGGTCTAGGAAACAAACCAGTTTGTCCAGTATGGCGGGAGTACCACAAGCTGGCCTAAGCTTTCTGTCAAGTTTCGAGGGTGGAGGGGGGTAAGGAGGGAAATGGAAACCAATGCCAATGCCAGCATGCCTTTTGAACATGTAAGCAGTAATCGTCTAAGGGAAGAGAACAACGAATAATAACAACGATAGAGGGGGGCTAAGTAGGCTGGAGATGGATTGGAGTGCATAAGTGACAGATGGTCTTTAGTGAGCATTGCGCACTGCAAATCAGTGACCAAAAATAAATGCAGTCGGGCGTTCATGGCATGACTAAAGCGACTCGAGCATTGTCATGGAATTCGCCTTGAAAAGTAAGAGAAGCCAGCAGCAGTTTATCACACCGCAAGACGGACATACATGATGACGGCGTGATAATGCCGGAGTTATTGATGATGATGATTCTACATAGTTGTAAGTATGCAGTTCGTAGCCAAGAATAGATAGGGCTTCTTTAGGCCATGCAACTGGCCACACGGCCTCTAAGCAACGGAATCCTGACGCTACTTTCTGCTGTAGGTTATGCCTTTTCATCGTGTCTGCTTATATATAACGACTACTACGGTAATGCGGCAGAAAAGCAGACTCCAAAAACTCCCTTCAATGGTCCACTTCCTTCTGATATGTTTTTGTTCTTTTCTTCTTCTATCATTCCATCCGCTTATTCTCACCTGAGCAGACCTCTGCCGTCTTTCTTTTCCTTTCATATACGGTTACATAAACTGTACGAAATATAGATACCATTTACCCGGTCGTTAGTTGTCTCGCGACTGCCAAACTGGTCGACTTTCACTTACGCCAACGGCCCCAGTTTTTGCCCGTCTATTATTGGCCGGCTCGCGTCTTCACAGACGGCAACATCCTCGCTCTACTCTGCGGAAAAGTGTCAACAACTCCAGCACTTTATTCTACCTTTTCTTCTTCATTTGTATCATTTGAATTCGTGTTTCGAAAGTGTCACTTGTGTCACAAAACAGGGAAACATCAATCACACTCATTTAAAACCCCCAAGCCGAGAGATACATAGACTGGCGCAGATCTTGCTAGACTGGGCAAGATTCCGGTTTTGTAGGAATTCTTCATTTCGATTATTGGGCCGTGATTGACCCGCTCGTGTTGCAATTGCTAGTAATAGAAGTTGCAGCGCTAGTAGGCAAGACAACCGAGAAGAAGACGAGTAGCTGCAGGTTTTTTTGCCCTTCTTATTAGCTGGTATAATTAATTATACTTTGTTTTATGAAGGGGAACGAATCACAGACCAAGCAATATCAGAAAATATCGAGTAATAATAGCACGCTTCGCTATTATTAGTAGAGACAGAGAGCATTGCATATTATATTACATTACACCTGTATCAAGAGAAAATCGAAAAATTGCGCTTCTGCAGAAGGCGTCGGCTCGCCAATCTCAGCTTCTAAGCTTTAGCCCGTTACAGAAACTGCAACAAGCAGAGCATTTTAGCCGTTGCAAAAACGAAAACAATTACAAAAAAAAACAAGAAATAAACACAGAGAAAGGAATACAATAACTAGTGAAATCCCGTCCCCCTTTATCCTTTCGCTGCCTTTACAATTCTCTGTATCTGCAATAGCCGGGAACTGGGACTCCATCTCATCGCCGCCTTCTTCCTTCGCACGCCAAACCAGCCTATTTATCTGCATCTGCATTGAGCCGTTTCATAGTTTCGTTTTGCGCAGTTCAGCACAACCCTAGCGTGCAGATAGACAGACAGCAGACAGCCGTCCTTTTTCCTTTCCTTCCTGGAGTTCTATCTTTTATATTCTACTTTTTCGTTTTTTATATTTCTTTTTCTTCCCCTGATCTGACCTAGTTTGGACCAGACTAAGAAACGCAAATCGGCCTTGTCTGGTTCTGTTCTCGACTTCAGTCCTTTCTTTATAAAGCGTGCATTTTTGGCCTCGATCGAGCCTGGCCTCTCAAGTCCCGCGTCCGCGTGGCCATTCATTAGCCTCTGTCTCTATTGTTCTTCTCTGCTCTATTCTGCTCTGATCGCATTGTCTATTTATCTAGCTTACCGCTTCTCCAATCGGCCTGAACAACTCTGCTCTTGGCTCTCAAACAAAAAACAAAAAAAAAGCCATACATTCCTTTTTTTAATCCTTTTTTCTCTCACCCTCATTTCTTCTCTCTTCCCTTGCCTCTTCCCTTGCCTCCTCATCTCACCTCACTAGCCGTCTATACAGCTTCATTTACACCGTATCTTGGCTGGCTTCATTTTATTATATTTTTTCTACTCTCTTTTCGCCCACTCTATCTCTCACCCTCCATAATTCTATATATAGGCAGGCAGATCCGCTGGAATTGCCGTCGGCCGTCTGCACCTCTTCATGTGCTACACTCCTTCACTCATCTTCATCTACCGACTCTTACATCTCATTTTCCGGCCCGTGCTAGACGTACTGGATTTCCTCCTACCCAGAATGTCGCCTGCCATGTCGGCCAGATCAACCCCTTCCGTGTCGTCAGATGCTGCGTCTACCAAATCCTCTGTGCTGTCAATGGCTCTTACCGATCTGCAGCCTACGTCCACAAACGAATCATCATCGTCATCGTCATCGTCCCAACAGCAACAGCAACTCCTACAGCAGGAGCCCGATCCCGATGCAATCTTGCGTTCTGCGGGCTACCGCCGCCAGGACTTTTGCCAGGAAGTTTGGTACAATGAGCCTCATCCGGACGATAGCCTTCTGCTCGAGTTCTGTGACGGCGATATTTTCAAAGACTCGCAGATCCTGCCAACCGACCGCCTCTCTCATCTACCGCTAGAGATGCTGTACTACATTTTGGATCACCTTGATATCGGCTCGGTGTTTCATATACGTCAGACTAACAGATATCTCCGCCAAATGGTCACAGCCGAATCTTCCTACCGAGCCGTTGTTGCCTATGGTACGGGTGCCTACCGCGCACTCATCCAGACCAAGCTATCTCAACGCATCTCACTATCTTCCATGTACATCGAGCTATCCTCGCAGAACTGCCCGTTCTGCGGTGACTTTGCCGGTTTCTTCAACCTGCTATACTCGTGTCGCACATGCCGAGACTGTATCTATCTCTCGCCCGCCTTGGCTATCCAAAGCGAAGCTGTGCTTAAGAGCACCTACAAGATTGACGACACAGAGCTACAGCGTGCGCCTTCGCTAGACCTACGAAAGGGCAGTTATGGACTCCCCCCGGGCGACTTGCAGCAAGACGTCCGTGTATATGCTACGGGTGACTTGATAAACACAGAGGAGCGCAAAGTGCTCTTTTCGCAGCTCAACGCCATGCCCATGAATGTCAACTATAACCGCACCATCCGTGCTGCCACCTCGTGCTTTATGCCCTTCTACAACCTCACCACGCGGTCGGCTGAGTTTGGCGTCAGCTGCGCCGGCTGTCGGCTAGATCTGGACCGCGCTATGGAGCATTTCACGGTTAGCATGGGCCGTTATGCGTGGTGCAACAAGCGCTACTGCGACGAGGAATTCCTCGAGCATTTCCAGATATGTGAGCCGGCACAGCTGCTCTATAAGCAGAGTATGAACGGAACAGTTACGCCCAAGGATAAGCCACCAGCAGCACTCAAGGCGGAGGCTATCCAGCCCAAAAAGATGAGATAACTGAGCGCATACGGTTTCCTTTTCGTGTGTGTCCCATTCCTTTTCTCATTTTCTCTCTTCTTCTTCTTCTCTTCTCCCCCTCTCTTCGTCTTCGTCTTCGTCATAAGCACGTGGCCTACCCAGTCGGCGCTGGCAGCATAAAAAAACAAGAGAAGTTGCTCTCGATGTGCGTCGAGATAGTTTGATGAGGTTATTGTGTAACATGCTCAGTTACAACCGGCTTTTTCGATTGCTGCTGATTGACTAATTCGGGACAAAACACCCCGTCGGTACTGGGGATGTCGTATCGCTGTTGGTTGGCCCAGCCTAGGTCACATAAACCTGCATACAATCAAAGCCAGCTAGTTAATTAGCTACCAAGCAATTCAGCAGTCAAGTTGCTTCTGGCTGTATGCACGTGATGCTTGCACTGTTTGGCCAATAAAGTACTGGTAGCTCATGCACATGCTCAGTGGCTAGCTCCCCACTTTTATGCTGCTCTGTAAGTGGATAGTGGACAGCCTGCAAACAGCCAAAACAAGACAATCAAACGGGTATATATATATATATATACGAAAAAGACCCAATTAAATTGGGTTATTTTGTTCCCTGTGTATTTTGGTAGCCCACTAAGCCGACCCAAACAAGTCTGATACTGTTTTTTTTCTTTTCTTTTCTCATCCGTGCATTTCAACCCAATCCGCACTCTTCTTTTGGAAATCATTCAAATCTCCACAATCATCGCCATTCAACCATCACGTTTATCTTGGAATCTTGGACTATAGCCATCTATCTAACTTGTGCATCGGTATTTATCGCTCGGTGTTATTCTTGTTTCTTTTTTTGTACTAAATTTGCTCACCCTCTTGAGCGTTGTTTTTTTTTTCTTTGCTAGCCACGGCTGCTTTTTTTTGTCTCTTTTGTTCCGCGGGAGGAGGGGCTCGATCGCGTATCAGATACCCTACATTTTAGCATCTCATTTATCAAATACTATCATCTACTGCATCACAAACGAAGCTTGTCCACTAGTCGCTTGCTCTACCCATCGTTAAGATTCGTAAAAAGCCTGTGCTAAAGCATTCATTGCCTTTTTGTCTGCCATCTTCACCAGCCATCATCCGCTTTCATCGCCACAGCACCCCCACGTAGCTACCAGAAGCCTCACTCGTCATCCGTGGTGCTTCTATCAAGGTCTTCGAAGTCATCGGCGTCTCGTCCCTTTTCTTCGCTATATCTCAGCATGTTGCATGCTTTATCCCAGCGCGAATCTTGTTCACTAGTTCCTCGCCCTGTGATTCGCACCAAATACTCCCGACCAACGCTGCTTATACGATTGCACATGCCCATCCCAAATGTCTGAGTGGCACGAAAAGAAGCTTACGGTCCTCATCGTAAGTCATCTGTCACAATGTCTCAGCCACGCCTTAAATCTTTCAAGAGGGCGTAGAGATTCCCCATAATCTTTGACCGGCACCCGTAATACTCATACTATATGTTTTAGGAGGAGTTCCGCCAATCCCTTGATGAAGAAGTCATCATGGCCATCTGTAGTGACTATTCCCTACAGAAGCCAAAATCTTTCGCCAAAGCTCGCAAGATCCTAGAAGATCTTTCGGCCACGTCTGCTTTTGAAGAGGCGTCCGGCTTCAATTCGTCCGGCCTTGGCGATGGGACTGTCGACTCTTGGAACGACAGCGAAAAGTCATCACAGACTGTGACCAACGAAAGTTCTCACAGGAGCCAGGGAGCGATAACTGAGTGCTCTGAACCTAGCACATCTGCTAGCTCGCAAGCTGATGACTTGACTACGTTTGCCAGTCTCTTTCCCAAAGTAGATCGCAAGACCTTCGAATACTTCTTCAGGAAATGTAATAATGATCCGGAGAAGGCCATCGATGAGCTGCTGTATTGTCTCGAGGAAGATCCTGACTTCACAGCCCCCAGGGGCATCGATGGGTGTTTTCGTCCCGATGACGAAGAAACGCCGCAGTCAAAACGTAAGAAGGGCAAGAAAAAGAAGAAGTCACAGCGAACGTCGTTGTCCTATGCTACATCGATAAAACCGGAACATAATGTCGAGGAGGTCATGTATATTTCAGATCGAACCGATGCATCATATGCCGAGGTTAACGACTTGTACGTCAAGAACCTCAATTGCCAGGGCGCGACATTGGTTGAACTTCTTCAAAACGCCCAGGACTTAGGCATCATAGCTCAAGATCCTGAGCGTCTTGTTGAGGCTAAAGCACTACAAAAAAAATATCGCCGTGTTCCGGAGCCATTCTTCTCTACTCTTGTGCAAATAGCACATGCAGACTTGCCAGAAAGCTCTGACCAGCTTGCAGATGTATTGAACAAATATTATGTGGCGCCCAAGATGCAAAAGCTTAATATTTCATACAGTTTAGCACCCATAGTAGATGCTAGTTCTATTGATGGAGACTCTAATGGACTGGATGTGACATCGAAGACCAAATCATCCAAGGCTACAGCCCGCCATGCCTTTGATTACTTAGAGTCATCATATAACATGCCACCAGTCCGTACGATACAGGAGGCAACTCAAATGTCCAACGATCTTCACGAAAAACGCCGCCAAGCATATTGTGAAGCTTTTAAGCTTGCACGTCGCTCTAAAGGAGACCCACTACTACGAGCTGGTGTATCTGTGTATATTGAGCGTGCTAACAGCCTATACAAGAACGCTGTAGCGGCTAATTCCCGCCTGGCAGAACTTCGTGTAGCTAACACACGATCAGCAAACTCGATTGATCTACATGGAGTCACCATTGACCAGGGCGTCCGCATCGCACTGGACGAAACTCGTAAGTGGTGGGATCAACAACAGCTACGCGGGCGGGTGAACTCCAGTACAAGACAAGGCTTTACTGTTATCACAGGCCGTGGTATCCATTCGGTTGGAGGCGTCTCGAAGCTAAGAGCTTTTGTTATCAAGGCGCTACGAGAGGACGGATGGGATGTCGCTGAAGAAGCCGGAATGTGCACGGTTAATGGCAAGCGAAAAGGCCGATGATGACTAAGTCATCAGGAGAAGGAGATGTGAGAATAGGAAGAACAACTTGTTGAACAGTAGCCAAAGGTTACGGTACATGTAGTGAATAGTCTGCTATCTATATTAGCAATTAACGCCTTAATGAAATAAACGCTATTGCCCAAACTGGAGCATCAGCAAATCAACATACAAACACACAGCATCTCTTTCTTTATTTCAATGCATGCCTTGGTCACATGTTCATGCTATCTATCCACCGGCACTATGTAAATGTCTATTTATTATTCCTCAATACGTTCCCCACGTATCAACAAACCCTAAAATCGTCGTCAATAACATGACGCCACCAATGATAGTTTGGTCTACATCAACCCAACCCAAGCCACTTGCCGGCAAAAGGAGATCTAGCAAATCAGCAGCCAGACGACGTAGCAGGACATTCATCTTGGCTTTGCGGGCAGCAATCTGCAGCGCGCGACGTGCAGATCTGTCGGCATATCGACTCTTCCTGTCGGTGACAGTGGTCGACGGCGTATCTTCAGCTGCCTTTTCCGAGGTTTTGACTGCCTGATCTTTCTTCTCATCGATAACATCGACGTCTTTGTCCTTGATTTCCCTTTCCGTCTCATCCCCATCCTTCTTCCCTGATGAAGCCAGAGTTTTAACGTCTTTTTCATCGACATCACCAAAGCTATCCGCAGCATTAACAGCATCGTAAGCCTGTAAACTAGCGATACGCGCCAACGTAGCCAGCACGCTACAAACCAGAGCGGCAAACCACATATGCATAGCCTCGACATTCAACCTACCATCCAACTCCGCGCCCCAAACATCCACGCCCGCCAAATCCAACGCCGTTACACTCTCCAAGAATCCATGGATAGAGAAAAACGGCCCGCGCAAAGCATCGAATAAAACATCGGGCGCTGCTGTAGCGGTTGCGGCTGTTACAAGCGGCACGGAGCTGCTTGCTAACGCGACGGAATCTCCAAAGCGGAAAAGACGCATGAATCGACGCACGACGTTGAGCGTGTCCTTGGTCTCGTTGAATACGTGTGGCTTTAGTGTCTTTAGGCGGCCGTTGGGCAACAGGTGGAGAAGTGAGAAGATGAATGGTGAGGTGGTGAGGACGTGGAGAATGGCTTGTATGCCGCGGAAGAACCGCTCCAGACCACCTTATTGGATTTTGGGTTGTTGGTTAGCTTTTCAGTAAAGCCAAGTATAAAGTATTTAGTTCAGGCTCAAGTCTTCGTTAACATACCGAGATCGGTGCCCATGGCAAAGAGGTTTCTCATAGCAGATGACATGTTTGCTCTGATGAATGCAAAACAATAAATTTTAATATGTAGAACAGGTAGAACAAGTATAAAGAAAGAATATAACAGGTGGTCTATGATGAAACAATTTAGGAAAACAGAAAGCCTAACAATTGATTAATTCCAAGCCACTGGAAGATCAACAATAAGTATGTATGTGGCCAAGTTTGAGTTGGGCTTCTAGCTCATCAGCTATTGAAGAAGATAGATTATAAACAAGCCACTAATTATAAATCACAGAATTTGTGGACAATACTAGATAAAGAGAAAAAACTATGTTGAACCCAATGACGCAATTTTCTACTAAATTATATGTACACCTAAACATCAAGAAAGGAAACATTGATTTTTTGATAGATCATTTTTCTATGCATTGTTCGAGATAACTAAATCAATGGTGAAATAATAATAGGGGTTAAGACAACAGAAAGTCATCGGAGGATTTAGTAGTCTAATTGTTTTGGTTTGCTCTGATTAGGGGTTAGGGTTTTACTGTAGTGAGAAAAGAACAGAGTCTCATTTCTTTTCAGCTTCAAACTTTAATACATTCGAAACATACCACAACATAAGTTTTTTTTTGTCTTACTTTTGCCTAGATATTGCATTTAGTAAAGGATTAATGTATCCAAGTGCGAGAATGTTCCCACTTCACGAATTAAATATTCACTAATACCTATTGCAGAAAACAAGTTCCTTAGTGTCTTCTTCTTAATTCTTCAAAGGTTCTGTCATGTAATTCAAAAAGTAGGGTATGAAGCGCAATGATAACAAAATAAAAGATGATCCATGAACCTAAAGTTAAAACATTGATAAAGATACACACAAATGTACAATTTCACAATGAAAGAAAATGATCAAATGTGAGGTACTCGGAAAAGAAAAAGAAAACTCAAATATCTGTATGTTTCTATATCATCTGTGTATGAAAAGGGTTGTCGTGTTTGATATGTTCTGCTCTTTTACTTTCTAGACCGAGTTTGTCTTCTTGACCGAGAAAAGGGGATAAAGAAGAGAAATGTAAGAACGGAAAAGAAAAAGAAGAGACTGTTTCGTGATATGCTCACTGGTGAATTGGCTGTTGCTATGATTTCTGTGGTTTGCGTTGGTCTGGTGATCTGTTGGATATCAAATCGCGATGACGATGATACAAATATAGACAAAAAAAAGGAGGATGAGGAGGAAGGGAGGAGATTAAAAAGACGCCTTTTTGCTTTTTTCGGGCTGGGCATTTACTGGCCAGGAGAGATCATGCGACCTTTGGCACGAGAGTCGTGAGTCCAACCACCAGCAAAAGCGTTGCCACCGGTTTCAGCAGCAAAAGATTCCATGCGCTTTTCTAGCTCGGGACGGAAATGACGGATGAGACCTTGGATGGGCCACGAGAAAGCCTCTCCCAAGGCTATCGAATAGGTTTAGTTAGTATATTTGATATAAAGGGACACGAAATACAAATGAGAAGGGGCATAGAGCTAGATAAGACTTACCGCAGATGGTGTGACCCTCGACCTGCTTCGTCAACTCTTGGAGCATGTCAATTTCTCTTACACGACCCTTACCCTGTGCAAAGCGCTTCATGATCTGGTCAGTCCAGGCTGAACCCTCACGACACGGCGTACATTGACCGCATGACTCGTGGTGGTAAAAGTGAGATAGACGGGCAATCATCTGTACGATATCCGCGCTCTTATCCATTACAATGACAGCGGCGGTTCCGAGACCAGACTGGGCATCCTTGAGGGCATCAAAGTCCATGAGAACATCTTCGCACATATGTTTCGGTAAAACGGGAGTCGAAGAACCACCGGGGATGACGGCAAGCAGGTTATCCCAGCCGCCGCGGATACCGCCGCAATGCTTATCGATCAGCTCACGCAGAGAAATTGACATCTCCTCCTCGACAGTCACGGGGTTGTTTACGTGGCCGGAGATGGCGAATAGCTTGGTACCCGAATTGCGCTCACGGCCAAAGGAATTGAACCATGAGCCACCACGACGGCAAATAGTTGGAGCCACAGCCACGGTTTCGACATTAGTCACAGTTGAAGGGCAACCGAAAAGACCGACGGCAGCAGGAAACGGTGGCTTGAGACGGGGCTTGCCAGGCTTGCCTTCGATTGACTCGATCAAGGACGTTTCCTCACCGCACACATAAGCGCCAGCTCCACGGTGGATGTAGATGTCGAAGTCGTAGCCAGACTGGCATGCGTTTTTGCCAATCAGGCCCTCCTTGTACGCCTCGTCAATGGCACGCTGCAGAACAGTGGCCTCCTCGATGAACTCACCACGTATGTAGATGTAGGCGGCAGTAGCGTTCATGGCGCGACCGGCGATTAGACAGCCTTCGACGAGCTTGTGGGGGTCTTTACGCATAATCTCGCGATCTTTGCAAGTGCCTGGCTCACCCTCATCAGCGTTGACAACTACATAGCGCGGCTTGTTATCGTTCTCCCAGCCCTTGAAGTTCATGAAAGACTATATGAACGAAAAAGTCAATAACGCGACTGATTAGCTTCTGACACTTTTGGTTACGTTGTAGGTTTGCCTATATCGTGAGTGTTCACATACCCATTTCATTCCCGAGGGAAAGCCGGCGCCACCGCGGCCACGCAGTCCAGATGCCTTGATCTCGTTGATGATCCAGTCGTGACCCTTCAGGACAATCTCCTTGGTCTTGTGCCAGTCGCCCATCATGCGAGCATGCTTCAGATCGGGCGGGTAGCGGCCATAGAGGTTCTGGAAGATACGGTCTTGGTCCTTGAGTCCGCCGTAGCGTTGTACGGGCGGCGCATCCTGTACTGAGGCAAAAGACCGTATCGAGCCGGCGGTGGCCTGAACGGTCCTGGGTAGCGAGGCCTTTGCGGCGCGAGGAGTAGCCGAGAGCATTTTTTGTTTAGGCCAATTGGGACAAGTTGAAAAAGACGTCGTAGCTTTGAAGAAAATAGTCGTTGCTTGTGCCAGGTCGAGTGGTTTGTTGAGCAGAGGGAAAAGCAAACAAGCCTATTCAATCTATCGGATGTTATCGTCACCACTAGCCGAGCGATTCTTGGCTCTTCTGGCGACTAGATGACGAGCTGAGGCTTTCAATTGGTCGTCGCTAGCGCGCTCACTAGCGGGAATGACTGTTGTTTATCTGATTGATTGATATTGTTTCGGTTTTGACGATCTGGAGAGCGAGGCAACGGAAAAAAGACAGAGCCAAACGAAGTTGGTGAAGCCATTAATCAGTCAGTCTCCATTACATGCGTTCTGATTGGCCAATGGCAGCAAGGCTAAATTTGGGTTCTAGTGGGCTTGGTGCTAAGGAGTACTTAGCGCACTAGCTAAAACATCTCTTACGCTGGCGTACCTCGCTATCTCCACCTTGTTTCCGAGGCTCTCCGCAAAATCCTGATCAAAGCTCAGTCGCAGTGAAATCACTTGACTGCAAAAACAAAAACAAGAGGACCCCACTAAAAGCCTTTCCCCAGCTTTGGAAGACTAGGCTAGGCAAGGGTCCAGATAAAGCTACATGTACTCGTGCAACATGAATAGAATATGGTATGCTTATGTAAAAAGATTGAGGCAAGATCACTGTGCATGCTGTCTGCGATAAATTGTCACCGCTTTCCTATGTGTATTGCTACAGACTATAGAGTGGTAGAAACCAAAAGCAATGTATAAGGGTTTATTTACTCTGGCCAATATCGATATTTACCTAGTAGTTAGTATGAGAAAAGATGGAAATATGCACAAAGCTAAGTCCAAGATCAACAGTAGCAGAGGGTAGCATATAAAACGATCTACAGGTATAAAAATCAAAAAAACCTGGTGTCCAAGATTAAGACAACAAAGACTACGAATACCATTGTAGGGATTGTAGTATAGACTGCAGAAGTTATAGATATATAGAGTTAACAGTGAGATTGTATACACGTACTAGTATTATCTGCACACTGGGCCCCCAGAAAGAAGATTCAGTGGAAAGTTCTTACCCAGGCATATGGGTCGATTTCTACCTTTGTGAGTAGTCTCTATGAATTTCATGGCCACAGGACAGGCCAAACTGTAACCAACCCTAATAGGAGTAAGGACGTGGAGTAGGGACAATGTGTGATTATTGCGCCGATGAGGGTCTATGATAGCGGTGACTAATTCAGGCATACAACCAGACAATAGCCAAAAGTATATTGAGTAGTAGTTATGCGTCACAATAAAGGGTTAAGAATCATACCTACATTACGTTATATCCAAGTCTTTGAATACCAAGTACAAAGGTCGCTTGTTCTGAAATGGAGAGTTAGAGACAAAAAAGGAAACTGTTGTTGAAATCTATTTTCGATTACTGGCTCTTGATCTAGCACGGGTGCCGCCGCATGAATACTAACCCCAATAATTTTTCTATTTGTAGTCTGTCTATCTACCTCCAATATTATAACATTTTTATAAGCTCTTCATTGACCTCTTTCCGACAAATGAGTTAGATTATAATATACCTGATTATCTGTACATTAAACCATGAACTTGGCTTCTAAAATATACATGCTACTCTTTGTTTCTAACTATGACTACATAGTTATATAAATCAATTTAACTATGTACATTACATATGATGTCTAAAAAACATCCACTAAAAAATACCAAAGCTCCCGAATTCTTCAAATATCTCTGTTGTATAGTCTATACCTCAGTCTAAAGTCACTTAAGCACCCAAGCCATAAAAGGGATAGTTCAGGAGAGAGGCAGTTAGGCAACATTATAAGGAACATGACTATCATACTGAAACTTGTATAAATTTAGAAGTTGAGCAGCTAACAGCTCTCTTCTGTCTGAATATATGTACAATCTTAATGCTTAGAATGAAACTCTGCCACAAAATAGCTGTAGTTAGTTCATTTTGCATTATATTCTTTTCTACTTCTTGTACCGTTTTTATCAAAGATTCAGAATGAATTGCAAAACCAGATTATCAGCAAATGAGGGTTACATCTTACTCCCCAGAACTCCAGTTCTTGATCTTCGACTTCGACTTCAACTTGTAACAGATTAAGCAAAAGCTAGTTCCACTAGTTATCTGAGTGAACAACACTAAGCAGTAGTTAGATCAAGAAGTAGCGAATAATAATATACAATGAAAACTAGTCAGTTACAAATAGGCACATATTGATACCCCATCATATAATATCTCCATTTTAATTTGCTTACAGTTTCTGCTACTCCATACTTTCGAATGCAGGTTCTTATTTTTGTATTTTACTCTTTGCTACTTCTTGATCTTGGACTTGGCTCTTTTTCTTTTTCTTTCTTTTTCTTGTGTTTTTTTTTTAGCTGCACTGACTACGAATATCGATGTTAGCTAGAATAAGCTCCTTCACTGTCATGAAATGACAATCTTGTGATTAGGCAGAGGACTATGCGAGAACTCTCTCAATGTTTCACAAGGTTACACAAGAAGATTGATGTATCTCTTTGTTCTATTCTGCCTGGCTTCTCGGGTTTGCCATGGCTTGGTTTGGTGTGATGGGTTCTTCTAGATACCTGACTGATCTGCACTCCAGAGAAGCATACATACTGGTGTTTTCCTCATGGTTTCTAGTTTAGTCTCCCTCCCCCGTATGTTTGAAACTAATCAACTCTGTCTTGCGATCTTCCTAGCTAATAATATCCCGAATTCTTCTCCGTTAGTCTTTGTTTTGCGTGCAACTTCTCTGACCATCGCTCTCTTTGGATTACGACTAACTCTGTTCGTGCGGTTCGTAACAAGTAGTGTCATTGTTTTATGTACATGTGTTTTACGATTTAGCTTCTTTTAAGAAATAAAAAAAACCTTTGGAAAAAGCGGTATAAAGGTGTGTCCCAAATAGGCTTAGTGGAGTGTGGGTTGGTAGTATGAATAAGTATGTCATAAAAAACGAAGAAGAGAGCCCCACTAAAATTATGCTGGAATCTCAAAGTTCCACTATTGAGCTTTGGAAACTAGGGTCAAGCTGAAGCTATTCGCACTTATCAGCGGGCACTAAAAGCTTAGTTTTTGTGTCAGCCTTGCCACGGATTCTCATAGCCTTGCCTCTCCGGAATCGCAACCACCGATTCCAGTCCCATCGCATTAATCGTAGGTCATCCAAAGCAACAACGCAAAAACCCACCATGTCCAAACGCCCATCAATGGCTCCGGCCGCCTCACGGGACCGCGATAGTCCCAAACCGCCCGTGACGCTCTCCCCCACGACTACCATCGCCGACAGCGCCGTGCTCGTCGGCACCAACAGCATCATCATGATGAACGAAACCGTCATCCATCCGCGCTGCCGCATCGAGTCTTCCCATGGCGGTATATTCATCGGCTCGCGCTGCATCATACAGGAACGCGTGCATTTGGGGTATCGCTCCCATGCTCACGATATCGAGGCTGGCACAGTCATGATCAGCGACTACGTCACTATCGAGGCTACCGCAGTCGTAGAGACCGGTGATACAGTCATTGGAGAGGGTAGCACGGTCGGCATAGGGGCTCGTATTGGCGGTGGTGCTTCAATAGGAAAGGCAAGTTCTTCATCCAAGTCCCTTGGTATTATGCTTCCATGCTAACTGTATAATCCGATGTATAGAACTGTACAATCGCTCCACACGTCTTGATCCCACCCGGAGCTGAAATACCTGACCTCACCGTGGTTTATGGCAATAACTTATTAATGCGTAAAGACAAGCGTGATATTCTTGAAATCCGCCGTAAAGCTCAGAAAACCCAAATCGATGTGCTGCGTAAGATGATTCCAAGTAATCCTGCCAAGTTCCAGTAGAAGAGAACAAAATCAGCTTCTCGCTTCATCTACATTCTAAGATACGAAACTTGATACCTCCCAAGACGACCGAGTAACGAACGAGCCACGACACATCACCCTAAGCATAATAATACCCATTCATTCCATAATAATACCCTCATCTTGTCATGACCTTCAATGTAATAGCGCTTACATACTACCATCTGGAACTTATAATACAATAGATCTTTAATTTATGAATCCGGCCAACTAACTCCCAGTTCTTGTGCCAGGGCGCCAGCCTCTCCAGTAGTCCGCATTAATCTAATCTAATCAATAATACCGTACTTCCCAATATAACATAAAATTGGACATGTGCCAACGTATGTATACCTGTGCATGTATATCTTCCTCAAGCAAAATATGTCTTCCACAAAACACCTTCCAAGTCTTCCAGTTGCTCCGACGTAAATGACTACGAGCGAAATGTTAGCATAATGAGCATGATATATGAGGTGAAATTTTGCATACCTTTTGGTCCACTAACCAGCTATCTTGGCGAGTCTTTTTGAAGTCCGACAAGATTGTCTTCGTAGTCTTGCCCACCACTCCAGAATCATTAGCAGCTCTAGTTGCCAGATGAGCTAGTATTTCCGGCATCCATTTAGGCGGCGGTGAAGCGTACGGGAACGCCTCGATCAAAGCACCCAAACCGAGAACTGCGGCATGACGCTTGATGATCTTTTGCGTATTGTTAGGCGCCTGCGCTATCTTGTCCCTGGAACGCTTCGGCATCGGATTGTCCCGCAGGCTTTGTTCGTATCGATTTTTGAATTTCATGACCAAGGGGTCACGAATCCGCTGTGGTGAGCATCTTATCATGCCAGCTAATGTTGCCGAGGCACATTGACGGACTTCTAGTTGCGTGTCTTCTAACATATTGCTGATACCATCAAAGATGAGACTCCGCTGATCACTGTGTAGAAGGAAAAGACGGCGGAAGTAGAACACCTGGATGTTCAAGAGAGAACGTAGTCTCTGATGCCAGCTAGCTGCATTGGTGCTGATATGGATCAGCGCCTTATAGAACGCCTCATCTTGGCCATCTCTGAACGGAACATTGGGGAGCTGACGGTAGACAAAGTATGAAGTCTTCATGAGCTCTGGGTCTTCCTTGACATCCATCATGTGCAAAAATTGGTTCAGGAATAGATCAGAGAAGTACGGGATCAACATTGTGCAGCACTGACTGGCTAAGATGCCATCCATCCACGACAATATAGTCTTGGAGCCTGAGGTGTACGATGACTGTTCCTGTTGGCCAGGAGTCCGCTCCTTGCGCCATCCCTCGAGCCGCTCAAAGACGTCTCTGATCATATCGCTGAATTCTTGCGTGGGGGTGTATGGCTGTTGGCCAAGAGGCGAAGCCCCCTTGTTGACAGCTAGAAGTGTGGCGACGTCCTTGAAGGACTCATGATACCGGGTCTTGGAAATAGTCGACAAAACGCGGCCCATCGATTCACGCACAGTCTTGTATGGGTGGTCCAAATGATCAACAAAGTCCTTCATTATAGGAGCTTCGTCTCTGAAATGCCAACCAAACGCTGAGATCACAATCTCTAGAAGTCGGATCTGGGAAGCCTCCTTGAACGCCGCATTAGAACTCAGATCTAGACGGAACTCCACTAGCGAATCGCAGATCTCTTTCGTGCGGCGAGGGTCCTTGCTATCGACCACCAGGTGGATACACGCCGTCCAGTACGACAGGTTCTCCGGTGTTAGATCCTCCTTAAGAATCTTGATCAGCTTGGGCGCAGCAATGTCCCAGATCTTGTTGCGAATATCCATCGGGTCATCAGAAGAGCCGCATAGCATAGCTCCGAGAATCTCGGCAGTAGCTCTGTGCTGGTTTCGATCACTGCCATCCTCGTAGATCTCATCGATGAGCCGGACAAGGTCGTCCAGGGTTACCACAGTCACGCCGTAGTACATTAAATCGAAGATGTTCATCAGAAGATAGCAACTAGTGATGCGGAATCTATCGGCGTTTTGGTCGCGGGGCTCCTGCTTCATGAATCCGAAGCAGCTTTTGAGCCAATCGGCATCGATCAGACTGCCAATATGGGCACGTACACCGTGCTCTAGCTCATCGTAGTTCTCAAATGCCGGGAAATTAGCCTTGGCAACGTCCAATGTCTTGCCCCAAACTAGCCAACCGGGGTGGTCACTGTCAACCCGGGTTTTTTTGCTGGAATCTGTGAAGCCGTCAAGATAGTTCTTGGTCCAGTTGGGATCATCGACATTGACGGCAATCTTCTCGTGGTTCCATACTGCGGGCTTTTCGGCAAGGAAGTTCATGTAATCGTGGTCGTATATGGACCGGCAACTGATGATTTGGAACAAGCCACATAACGCTGCGGAATATTGGCTACGCAGCGATGGATGGGGATCATTTGAGCCCTTGACTACGAGATCGATGAACGACTCCGGCGACAAAGTGCTGAACCGGGTGCACAGATTAGTAGCAAAGATGATGCACCGCATGGCGATCTTCCAGTGTGCATTCTCGGCCCGCTTGCAAAGCTCTAGACCAAGAGCCGCCTTGGCTTCTTCTATCTTCGCCCAACGAAGCTGCACAAAGTCCTTGCGCTGTTTGATCGAGCTAGAATGGTCCGTCTCTGGCACAAAAGGATCCAGGAACTTTTGCTCGATGTTGCAGATGCGGCGGATGTGACGCCCGAATTCGACAAAGTTGTACAGCGCACTAGTTCCGAGTGACTGGATAGATGGCTTGTCGATGCCGGCTGTGTCAATGTACAGCAAGACAATCTCAGGAGCAAACCTCCAGTCTTTGAAGATGGAGCTGAGAAGAGACGTGTAGAACAAGGTGTACATGCCGCCCTTGATGCGGGCGTGGTCGTCTGACTTGATAGCCTCTTTCCAGCGCTTCACGATCTGTGGGATGACAACCGACTTGGCGTTTGTCAAGACCTTGAGGGCCGAATCTTGTGCACTCTGTGCTGTTCTCCGGACATCCGCATACACGGATAAACAAGACTCTGTGAGATCAAGCATCAGCTGCCGGTCTAGGGGTCCTGCGCGACGCACAGAGGCACCGTATCGAAGTCTATGAAGCATGTACGCCTCAGCACGCTTGATGAGCAACGGGCGAGGATACTGCTTTCTGAGACCTGATACACGGAAGCTTTGCACCTCAGACTTGTAAAGACGGTTTAAGCGCTCGAGAGGACGAGCTGAGCGCTCGATGCCAACATCCGTGATCCAGACTCGGTATACATTATATAGGGTTTGGAAGCAGGATACGTCATCCTCCATCTTGTCGGTCAAGAATCTATGAACGCTGGAGAGTAGACGGCCAATCTGGTCACGAATGTCATGAATCTTGCGGTAAGCTTCACTGTCGCGCTCTAGGAGATATCCAGAATTGTACTGGAATTGCAGGCGAGGCTCGTCATCATCAGCATCCATCTCCGCAAGGGGATCCTCCCCGTCCTCTTCGAAGTCTGCATCGACATCCAAGTTACCTTCTGCTTCGCCGCTACAATTGATGTCGGCTTCTGTAGCCCGCTGGGGATCGAAGAAGGTGGCTACACCAGATAGGACCATTCTGATCTGACTAAGAAGACGGTCTACTTCATCGGACCACTCCTTGTTCTTTCCCGTACGCGGAACCGGTGGGTTTTCACCCATGTATAGAGCTAGTCTATCTGCTGCTACTTTAGCCTGCGATTCAAAGACTTCAATGGCCAAATTAATCTCCTCCTCGGAGGGTTTGTGCCACGAAACAACCAATTCAGAGGGTGATGTTAGTCGGCCCCAATCAGCAACATCGATCCCCCGCTTGGTGATATCTGGCTGATATAGACCATGCTCGATAGGGTAAATGGTCGTGACATTGAGCAATAGATGATGGATGAAATTAGAGATGTGAAGAGTCGGAATGCCCTTGCACTTGACTTGTAGATACGTGACAATTTCTAGCAGCTCATGCTGGTAGGGCAAAATTGCATCTCCTACAAAGACCATCACCTGGCCTAGCATTGAAACATACCATACTAGAGCCCTATCGCGGGGCAAGATCTCAGAGCCACTGTTGCGATCTGAGGCAGCATTGTTGATATCGATTTCGTTACGAATGCTGGCAATGCACATGGGTACAAACTTCTCAAGCGTCTTCTTAGGATTAACGCGGCACAGAGAGCTGAGAATCCACGCCATAGAATCGCGCGCTTGGTGGATTACATGGGAAGAGATGAAGTTGAAAAGCTTCAAAAGAGCCTGATCGAAAAGTTCGGGAGAAAGAGACGAAAATATGGGCGAAAGCGCTGATGGCAACAGGTTGATGATGGTCTCTTCTGGAGTACCGCTTCGTACAGTTGAACTGTCAGGTAGGTTCTCTAGAAGAGTAAACACTTTGCCTAATAAGGCTAGCACAAACTCTCCAAAGCCTGCCGTTGATGAACGAAGAATGTCCATTTCCTCTTCGTCGGATAGCTGATCGTAGTCAAGTTGGACCTCAGTACCCTCGGCCTCCATTATCTCTATTTGTCTCTGGACCCACTCCATGGCTTTTTCAGTCGAGTGAATAGGACTGTTGTCGCCAACACCCTTGAGAGGTCTAATGGGAATACTGTAACCAATACTTTGGATTAAAGACAAGGTATGGCTCGTTTTATTCAGGTCATTGGCATCAATACCTGGTAACGCTAACGCAAGAAGGGCAGTAATATGACATCTGTAACCCTTTTCCTTGGACATGACATTGGCCAGGACCTGAAGGCCGCTTAAACTTGACAGTGTCCGGTGAACCTCGACTAGACCCTGAAGACTGGGATAGAAGCGTTGAAGGGCTCCGGGAAGGATGAGATCTGGGCATAGATAAGCCAAGGAGTGCAGCGCCGAGAAGTAATAGTTCGAGAGGCGGCTACCTTTGCTGAAGATGCCCATGAAAACGATCTCACGTAGACATAACACAAACCGACGTTTCAGCTCCTGCGTGATCCGACGATCTTCTGGTACCTCAAGTTCACCAGATTGCTCACGGTTCCAACGTGATACAAAGGCGTCAGCCAAATACGCAGTAAACTGGCCCAAGAAGGTTGACCAGCTTCCAGAGTTCGACGGGTGGAAGAACGTGTCAATGGATTGGATAAAGCCCTCCAGATTGGATAGTAGTGATGGCCCATCATCCGATAGAGCCTTGGGCGAGAGAGCAGTTGCTATCAAACGAGCAACAAGATATGAAGTGGGTGACTTCTTCGGGTCACGCTCCATGTAGGCACCAATGCCAGCATGGAAATCGATACCAGAGTAAGGAGAAGTAGACTGACCGACTGGGATCTCAGTTAGGCGAAGAAATGCAGTGAAAATGAAGCTGGACTGCTCGGGAGTAAAGATGCCATGTTTGCCAAACTCAACGTGCTTGCATGTTAGATAATCCCTGGAAAAGCAGGATAAAATGTCGATAAAGAAAACATCGAACACCTTGGATCGAGGCACGAGAGACCAGATGTGGAAGAAGGTAGGGAAAATGTCTGCTGGCTCCATTCCCGGGATAGGTTCCTCAATGAAAGTGGTAGGAAGAAGAGCAGTCAGTGCACCTGCTGTTAGATACGCATTGGGCAGGTCAGACGTGCTGAAGTACGGCAAGATCTCCTCTAGCATGGCCAGACGCTCAGTAGGGTCGAAGAACGGCTGGCACGAAGAAATAAGACGCCATATCAGCTTCGTGGACCGACGTCGATTAGATTGCATAGGGGCAAGCTCAGTCGGTAGAACAACAGCCTTGATCTCTCGTAAGATGGGCCTCCATGGCAAAACGAGGTCTGTTACGGGTTTAAGATAGTGAAGTTGGCTATTATCATGGTGTTAGCTGGTGTTTCTTCTAATATTCATCGTCTACGAAGTGGCAGATATCAAAAGGGTAGCCTAGTGAATAACAGAAACTTACCGAGTTAACCCCACTATCATGCGAGCAAACTTGTCAGCAACACCATTATCCAGGCCGGGAGATAAGGTCAGCTCATAGTATAGCATCACAAGTCCCGCACGGGTCTTGCGGGGCATTTCAAACTTGTGGTTCAACCAAGCCTGAAGTTCTCTGGTCCAGCGTACGGCACCCGGGGTAATATCATTAGCCTCTAAGGAGATCCAGAGCCCTTCCCAGATTTTACGGAGGGCCAGGTCGCGCGTAGGCTCGTCTTCGACCGGGAATGGCATGTGACGATCGTAATTCATGGTGCGTTTTCTATACCGACGGTCGTCTTGCTGTTCGTAGGCATCCGGACTCTGGGAGGTGGCGGGCGAGGGATGGAATGCCATAGTGGTGGTCAAGTCGCTTGCGGGGAGCTTGACCAGCATGGTTTGATTCTGGATAGTGGCATCGCGTGATGGGAGGACGCTCTCGGCGTTGTCCATAGTTGCGGTGGTGATGTGTTGCTATCAATGATGAAACAACTACTAGTATTTGTATAAGGCTCGATAGGTTGGAGGGGGCACTCGATGCGCCCGATTCAATATAGGATAAGTAGAGTCGTTGTGCGATGATATTTCTATGGGCGATTGAGGCTCGTTTGTTGAGATTAATTGTAGTATTAATGCGGGAATTGATAAATGAGGTGATTGATGGCTATAATCTCGATGATAGGGATGTTGAAGCTGATCTTTAGAGTTCACGTAGTCGATGGCGACAAAGTAAAAGCCGATAATGGGATGCGGATATAGTACTAGAGACTAGATGGCGAAATACTGATAGAGTGGACTAAATTCTCGGGTTAATTGATAATGCTTGCTCGATATCAAATCAGACACAGCATAATATGTCGCAGCAGTTCGATCGAGGGGCTGATGATTGAGAGAAAGCGTCGTAACTGCTAAACAGCTGAACAGTTCCGCCTATTAGACAGTGTAGCTAGAATATGAGTAATCGACTGCAATGCCACATTTATTAAAGATGAAAAAACTGTATCTTCTTATGGCGGCTGATGGATTATCAAACAGTTTTTCTGGCACAGAGAATCAATGCCAAACAAAGACGGTAAAGAGAGTTGGAAAAGGCGTGGAAATTTAGAAGAACAGTTTGTTTGGCGATGGCGGGCAACGAGAGCAATTACGCTTGCATGTTAAACTGAACTTGAAGGATTGAGTGGGTCTTCTTTGATTGTTATAGTTGAAGTATCGTTTGGTAGTGAGCAAGACGACAGAAAAAGCTCGGATTAAGAGGGCAAAAATAAACACAAAGTTGAAAAAAATAAAATAAAATAAAAGAGATAAGAAGCCCAAGTTTTGGAGACAAGAAGACCGGCTGATTGGGCGACTATAATTATGGTTTTCGGCTGACAGCAAATAATGAAGCTTATCTTGTGAAGTACATTAGCACAAATCGAAAGGCCAAGATATATGTCAACGATGTTGAAGCCCTGAGAACCAAAAAGCCGAAATCTTGGCTTAATCCGGAATTTGTAGCCGCAGTGCAGATAAGTATATGTATGTGTGATGTATAACTACCATGGAGACTTAGAATAGTAGTTAAGCGCTGGTTTCCTAGCCTTGAGGAATTAAGGCAGGATATATTCACACATATATGGTAATTGTAGATGAATGAACCATATACAAATAAAACATATAGTAGAGGATATTCAGATAATTTGTTTGGGATGGCCAAACTATAATGAAGAGGAAAATAGATCCAGATATGGTTTCTCTAAGATGCGTTTTTGTTATATATATACAGATAGTTAGGCATCTTGGGTGACGACCAATTTATAGCTAGGGCTTTGTGTTTTACCTTAGTTTAGCATACTAGCAGTTTGAATGCTGACGAAAAAAGTGTGGAGCTAGCCTACTGCCTAGCATTTTCCTTTGATGGACAAAATTGAGCACAATCATATTTTTCCGTGTAGTTATGCCGGAATCGGTAATACGGAAAAGAAGGACTTTTTTTTAATCTCTTTATGATAAACCAACTCTACCTACATATAACCAACTATCAATATTTTCATCTAAATTTTCGTGCCGTAGCTACCCGTGATTCCTTCTACCGGAAGTGTTTCATATGACCCGAGTGAGGTTCCGTCCCGTCGGGACGCCAAATTAAGTGTTCGCCAAGTTAGAATTGAGAACACATCTGTGTCCTTCTCGTATAGAATGTGTGACTAGCCTTATAAATTGTCTTGAGATGTAGGTAGTTCAGTTTCATGCGGGACGAGCAGTTATAAAATATGTAGTTAATACAAGGGAGATTGGCCAAGAGTTCTGTCCTAGAGTTCGATATATATTATCTTCAAGGCAAATTCATAGCGTTTCGTGGTCTCTTGACTCAAGATATCATGACATCCAAAAGGGTTAGCAACATCGCTCTTTTCCATTACTATTTGCACACAAATATTTGTAATTCATAAAAAGAAAACATTACTATCATAAAGTACTTTGCATCCTACCTAGAGAAGAACTGTGATCAATGGTCAAGTGGCAACAAAGCACGCGTCGATGATTGTCAGTACTTTCATATGTATGTAGTAAGAGGGGGGCTTATCTAAACACGGTCTTGCTTTCTTTTTCCATACTTCATCACTTTTCCTCACTCGCCTCACAAATATACCTTCTTATGTTGTTGAGTAAAACTATAAGCGTTGAACAATCATGGCAAGTGGTTGAAATAGATAATGTACATCAAACGTAATGTCTATAGATACTCTATTTGTATAGTGTATCATTAGCAACAATAGGAAGTTATGCCTTTTGCATGCTTGTTCCAACAATTATTGTTGGGAATTGCACGCTGAGGGGAACAGTATCATTTCGAATTTGTAATATCGCCGTGATGACAGCACGTCGTGAAGTTTTCACTAAGCAAATTGTATTTCTTACTTTGCATTGAATGTGTATAGAGATGGAAAGTCAGCTATATCGAGTAGATACCTAAGAACATATGAAAGATCTTAATTAGTTACTTGTTTTTTCTAAATATATCCATATGTACAACCGTGATAACACCACAAACTCCTAATATACGCCACTATATGCTATGAACTATATGATAGGTACACATCAATCTATATTTATCTATCGTTATCCAGATAAACGCCACATTATTATTCTTATTGCCTTGGAAAATCCAAGAATCCTCCACTAAAGAAATCCTCAATATTCGGAAACTCCCCTCCAGCCTGGCCACCATTGAAGTTGCCATAGCTGGCATGATGTGTCCCGTCGGGTGTCCAACCAACCGGCACCGCAGGTACTTGTTGGCCAACGCCTCCAATCGGCGCCCCAGTACTGTTGGCGGTTTCATCTACAGCCATGGAATCCTGGAATTGGCCCCCTGCATCTTGAAGACCCGCCCGTGGCGGATGCTGCCTATTGTTCGGAAAGCTGCCGTGATATTCCGCCCGAGGCCCTTCAGAGCCAGGTGCAGGTGCAGGCGCAGGCTGTAGACGTGCCATGAGTAGGTCACGAGCTAGGCGGGCAATGCTCAAGGCCCATTCTTTACCACGGGTGTTAGAGCACCAATGTTCGTAGCGGAAGATAAGCTCTTTACACTTCTCGTCTGAGACATGCGAATGAGCGGCATCATAGTGTGCAAGAATAAGTGAACAGTAACCCACAGCCAGCAGAGTATTGGTCGTCGACGAGACCATTTGCGCATGTGGCATAGATAGGAAGGTTTCTAGAACGGCTTGTACAGAATTAGCTATGCTAAGGCGGAGCAGAGGCCGCGTGTCGGAAGGATCGAGCGCACTAGTCATATTACTAGGCCCTGTGCTTGTAGGAGTCTCTATAGGTGCCGGGCTATTTAAAATAGATGTCGACGATAGTCGCTCGCCTAGATCCTCGAGAGAACGCACACAAAGAGTTAGACAAGCAAGATTGTAGCCAATTTGCAACATGTTAGCGGTGGGAAGAGCTATGGTTATGTACATATTAGTTTGAGTGCCAACTTAAGAGTGTAGGGAGGAGAATGAGTAACTTACATAGCAAATGAGACCATTTCCTCTTCCACGAGTCGAAAGAGAGACACTCTCCGTTGATGTCTAAGTGTGGTTTATGGCCAAGTTTCTGGAACAAAGCTGCGTAAAGCATAATTTCAGCAAGTAGCATACCATCTTGCATGGTAGCCTCATAGAAACTAAGCAGTGTGTTACATTGCTCAATATACTTTTCCGGAATTACTGATGGCCGCCCAGTAGTTGCAGCCCATCTGTAATATGTTAACAAAAAATATTCTTAGAAAAGAACGAGGGATAATTGTTTAGGCTACCTTAAGTGGTGGACGCAGATTGTCGCCCATAGCCGGATAGCTGCTCGGTCTTGGGCTGTAGTATGTCCGGCCTTGATATTGTTGACGATAGTTGAAAAGCTAATGCAAAGCATGGCTTGCTCGGCACAGTAGCCTGTCAACATCCAACTATCGATGTATTCCGGGCCATTCTCTGAAGGCGCCGTCGCATTGTTACTCATCAGGAAGATGCCTTGTATCTCTTCTAGATGCAATGGACTCGTGAGAAGGATTTGGCCAAGTGACATGCGAACTTTCTCATACACGCGCTGGTGTAAGCTGGTTGCGTACAGGTCTTGGACATAGGTCATGGCATATAAGCAGCATACGCTATGCAAGAAGGGTGACTTTAGACGGATCATCTCGCTGGTGACACCATGCGGAATCTCTAGGTGATAAGTCTGGCCCTTGAACTCGAAGAAAGTCTGCATCAGCTCTTCGGCAATCTTCAGATCCAAAAGCCCAGCTTTAACCAAATCGAACATGGCATACTCTTTCCGTTTTCGGTTGGCCATGGCCCATCGTGAGCCCAGTTCGCGGATCACCACGACAGGTGCGGAGCTTATTGCATGGTCAGCCGGATCTGAGATGCGCTCGGGTCCGGCATCAGTGGGGTTAGCTGACGTGGAGTCATCCTCGTCGCCACTGCCATCGAGCGGAATGCCACGGACACGCTGGGCTAAGCTCTTGACGAGTATTTGAGTCTCCAAGAGGGCATCTTCTAGAGCACGGATCCTATAACAAAGAAGCAAAGATGTGTTAAAGTACAGTGGTAATGACGAGTTTTGAAAAGCGAAGGATTTTACCGTTCGTCGGCAGCTTGGCCAATGATAGGCGGGCGTGGTAAGGCATCCAATCGATCTTGGTCTTGACGTGAACACCGGATTCTACACAAAGTGATGAGTAAAACATTAGTAAACTATGTTGGATTCGATGAGCTGACGTCATGCACGGCAAGTGATCGAGAAATCAGGTTCATTTGAAGTTGGTGCATCAAGCTGGAGCTAGAAGGAATTAGAGCGCACATGAGAGAAATTCAGAGAATGCCGATTTCGATAGGCGAGGATCGATATATTGCATATCACTTCCATTCCTTCTCGTGCCCTCCTAGAACCTTTCTGTGCAATTGCTGTGCGAGGGCACGTCAAAGCTGAATAGCAGGGGGGAGGGGTGTAGCGTATAAGACAAGATATCCAGGGCTAATCACCAATATACAGAGATACAAGCTTCAAAAGATGTTCGACGTACCTGAGGAGTTGGCACCGGCGACACGACTGCAAATTGGGATCATAGTCACAGCGGCATTTAAGACGTTGACACGACTCACATGAGAATATACGTCGCCGCCTCCGTTGTTTTGGTTGTTCCCCAGATGTACCAGATGTTGCAGCAGCGACCTCGGCGGCTATCGACCCCGGTTCTGGGGCATCGCTCCCATGATCATTGCCAGAATTAGCCGGCGAGTCTTTAAGGGAGCCCGATGTAGGGCCACCCGCAGTGACGGACGACGCACTAGCTAGGCTGTCATCTTGATTTCCCCCATGGTCACTACCGATGGAGGACACGCTAGCACCAGAGCAATTGACCTCTGGCATTGGCAGAAGAAAGAGGGAGGGAAAGGGGAGCGGGAACTACGGAGGCCGAGAGGTGGACAGAAGATGGCGAAGCTCACGAGAGACACGGGCTATGATGCAATAAGACGACGTTATAAGGCGGACAAACACTTGGTCTTGGTGACACTAGGCAGTCCAGCCAGCAAAGTTGATTCGTCAACAACAGAAGACGGTCTGGCCTGTACGAGCCTGAACTGCAGTGCTCTCCTCTGTGGCAGAAGACAGTAACAGACGATAGCAAGACAATGCGGCCGCAGGACTATCAGGCCTTGGATATATAAGCTGTAGCTTCACTCGCAGTCTTGCGATTATGAAACAGCGGTGCAGCCGGACTATTACGGCGTGCCAAAGGACGCAATAGCGAAAGTAATATAGTCCTTGGGCACTATATGATAAAGATGAAGTGACGACGATGATTAGGAACGGCAGAGACAAACTATGCGTGTCTCATGAGTTGTTTCGTCAAAACGAGGCGAATTGGTGAGAGAAACAAATATTATAGAAGCAAAAATATAGCCTCGTGATCAGTTTGGCAACACGGCAACACGGCAACAACGACAACGGCGATAACAGCAACTGCCGTGCCTTTGCTACTTCCTTGTAACACAAACAGATGTCTGGCAAAGCAGACAGACAGACAGACAAAAAAGGCAATAACCTAGCACGCAAGTAGCACGACCACTAACAGCAAGTCGATCCTGGGGCGAGAGGGGCAAATACGGTAAGAGCAGCGCCGGCGGCAATAGCAAGTAGCGAGCTGTGGTAGCTGCTCTTCATCTGGGTCTGCTTGACGATAGAGAAAGGGAAGGATGGTCTGGGCGGGACAAACAAACGAAAGATAAGATAAAAAGATCTAAGAGACCGGATTTAAGTAATTTCCGCGGAGGAACTGAACAAGAGAGAATGTGAGGTTTGTTTATGGTCAAAGGTTGGTGAGAGAGATATCAGATATATCTAAATTAAAATGAGATTCTCAGACTAACGGATGAAAGTTTCCCATTTGATTTCCCTTGTCGTTGTTTGGCTAATGCCATTTTTACTTTCTACTCTTGTTTCGACTTCTTATCAATTTATCAATGGTTTTGCTTACTGCATATTGTCACAACCCCGCCGGCTATCGACGGAGATCGGTCAGACCGCCATGCCAACCCTATCAATACGCACGGTAACCCTAGCATAAATCGAGCACAAGCTCTCGGAAATGGGTGACACAACGTTATGTAAGCTTTGCACAATTCTATCAGCTTTTCTTTTTTCTCTTTCAAACTATAGAACAAACCCATTTTGTGACAGCAAAAATACCAGCCGATGGATCTATTCTAGAAAAATCAAAGAACCAAATAACAAACCCCCAGCAATATAACCCTGAAGCCTGTCCCTTGTCTCGCTAGAAGCATCATGGAACAAACGATAGCAAATTGTTATGCTGAAGACTATACGTCGTTTCCTTTTGGGACTGGCTGTGTACATTGCAAATGGCATCTACAATTTTACCGGGAATTTGCCTGAAAGATGTCGTTCTATAGCTATATAGAACGGTCAGATCCCGAAGAAAGCTTCACTTGCTTCTCCTCGTCACCGGAGACCTCCACGGGCCTTCGAAGAAAATCCATCCGCTCATCACTTGCCAAGGTTGTGTTGTATTCTTGTAGCACTATAATATAAATAGCATTCTTTTAGCCGTCATGCTGCCCTCTGTCGCAGACCAAGAACGCTGGAGTTCCCCGGACAATCGTGGGTCAGGTGAAATAGAGCAAGCCACTTACTTCACTCTCGGCACACAAAAGCCTAGCTGTGAGATCCTTTAACCCCACGCCTTCAAGACAAGACGTTGCATTGCTAACATATCATTGAAGAATTTGCTGCTCCTTGGATATGCAAGCTATATCAGTCTAATAACACTGTAACAGGCCATCCTGCTTTCGTTACCCGGAAGCAGCTGAGGCCTCGCCAATGCTATCGCTACTGCGTTGGGTTCTTCCCGTATATGTAGTTAGTATGCACTCCATGTGCTCGCACTGCATGTTCCTCTCCCTAAACGCACAAGCATAGCTGGCCTACTCTTGACAGTGTACGGCAGATTTCAAATAAGTGCCGCTGGACTTTGAGCGGCTGTATCACCATCATCATTCTCACCATGGTCTCTGCCACTATAGCTAGACTCGCGCAAGTCTAAGACTAGTGGCCCAGTGACCACATGTTAGTCAATTGAAATCCTCGTCACAAGCAAGAACTTGCGTGTCAGAGCATCAACGACGCTATCTTCCAGAACAGCCTGAAGTCGACAACAACCTACACAAGCCACATGATGTAGAGCGAGATAGTCTCACCCATAATAGCTATAACGTATACCCTATCACTAATAGTATGTATCCCTGTGGTGTCATGTTTCCCGGCCGCCGAGTCAGTCAGATTTTCTGTCGTACAGCTCAAGACTCAAACTAGGCCACAAATATAAACCCAACCATGGAAAGCTTCAGTCGGAGCTATCCTTCCCTTTCACAAAATTATATTCTACATGTCGTTTTTCTGACTGCTCGAAACTCTTACGCATAGCCATCAGGGTTCAGCTATCATCGTCCGTTCCCGATGCCCACGTGACGTTTAGTAAGGCCACCCATAACTGTAGGAAGGATAAGAGTCAAAGAAATAGGAGGAAATATACAACTGATATCTTGTGCCACCCACGACAGAATTTCTCGGCAAAACCTTCTTTCCGGATCATCTATCTATGCAACAGTTCCGATTCAAAGCATCGAGGATTTTCATATGGATTCACAAGACCCTGATCAAATATCATGTCGCCCTCATTAGACATGATGTGCTAGGAATGATAGGAATGATAGTATTCTTGAAATTATGGTAACGATAGCTTGCAACCTACTAAGCTCATGGCAATTCCCCAAAGTCTATTTGAAAAATATCATGACTAGTACAACGAGTAGATATCGTTGCTCAACCACCGAGCAGTCATAAAAGATCAAATAAAGCACTGGAGCCTTATCACCAGCTACTATTTTGTTTTAATTCTTTCACAGCTTATACCTAATAGAAAAAAAGAAACAGACTACAGTCGTCAAGGAAAGCAAACAATCTGACGCACAGGTCAATATAGCCCTCGTGCTGATGTTAGTATCGGCTTTTGTGTCTGTACATCTGTACTTCTCTGTATTCTTTGCTTGCTTTGACCTAAACGCACGGCCAGTTGTTGGTCGTGCTGCATCGCCAGTAAAGTAACATGGATGTTGGCGCAAGCTCTTGTTTTCTTCTTCTCTTCTTCTTTTTCCCTTTGATCTTTGTTTATTCTTTTGTGATATTCTATGATTCACGCCCCCCCTTCTATAACCGTCAGTCCAGTTCGTCTATATCGAGTCTCGAACATGAGTTAGTACATGATTCACAAGTTCGAAGTGGCTGCCTTGGGCTTTCCACCAAGGCTAGTCAGGCCTAGAGACAATACGGCCTTGGCTGAGTGCTTGGTTTTGTGCGGCTACAGTGTGTCGTAGTGCTTTATAGTGGGACAATGTACAAGACTTGATAGCATCGCAATCTATTATAGAGCATGCATATATATGCCGGACACTGCAGCCGTCCCCCCAGACCAAAAGAGTCTTAAAGCAATATCCAGTACAACCAACGGCCAGCAAGAAAAGACGATACAACATAGCGAGGAGTAGAAGGGCCGCGCAAACGATTGATCGTAATAAACAGCGCCCCAAGAGCCTTCTATATACGACTTTACAGTTGACAGGCCGGGCCTCTGCAGATGTCATAGAAACTACTAGCGAGACCTCCATCACACAGACTCTCCTGCGTGTTTGTCGCATCTCGTTGCGTCCCAGCCAAGCTGGTTTGCTGTCTGATTTACAAAGAAAGCTTGACAGATGCTAAAAGGGTCTTGCGTGCTAACACGTATCATTGTAACTAGCTTTCATATATCATATTATTCTTGTATTTCCAGTAAAGCCTGTTCTTTTTCCTCGATTGCCACTCTTAGCTTCTTGCAGATATACATGTCTAGTCAAATGCTAGGTAGTCTACGACGGAATAAACCAAAAGACGAGAGACTACTCAAGTAACCCTGAAATACTACATGTATGCTCGACACTAGAGCAGGCTTACCTAGACATTGTTGCTACTAAATCTTGTTTTTGTCACTAGCCAAGATTGTTAAGATTACAACGTAGCTTTTACCATCTGAACTTTGATAGCGAACCGGAGCCCCAACGCCTCAGCCTGACGGCTTGTCAGGTGCATCTCATGCTGCCCGTTCCCAACTGATTGTCACATCAAAACAATGTTACAGTACCCAGAGACTGATTAAAAATGCATGTTCCATTTTATAATATAGAAATCTACCAAATAAACTAGTGAAGAAAAAATAATTTGTTACTGAATTTCAGAAAGCTAATATAACTATGCCACACATAAAGGAGCACGAACAACCAATTTAGGACACCACAAACGCAAGGTCAGGAAACGATGTCAAGACGAACACAGATAATGGGCAATACAAATGAAGCAGTAATATCAAGCGAAATCCAAACATTGAGATGATGATAAGCAATAAAAGAAATATAGAGAAGAAAAAAAAAGAAAACCTGTGTTCCTAGCCGCCCAGAATGCCTTTACGTACCCAGATAGACAAGACCAATGAAAGCAAATAACAAGAAACAAAAACCAAGAAATCAGATGAGTGTGCCCAGCAAATATGAAAACAAGAGAAACAAGCAGACAGCCAACCTCGCACGCGTTTTCAGTGCGTGTACAGTTGTAATGAAAAACACAGCTGGTGAGATATGAAGATGTAGTAGTGCGACCAAAGTAGATGCCGGAAGAGAAGATAGGAAATGAGGAACAGTAGGAGCGATGTGAGTGCATCAACCGGGGCCGTGGAGCCATTCTGTAAGCGGGAATATGAAACAATAAAAACCGTAATAGGAGCAAAAGAGGATATCCGTAAGTAGAAGAGAAATGATAGAGGGCATGCGAGGCGAAAGAAATTATCCCAAGAGAGCAGGACCTTGGATATAGTAAGAGATACGATACCACCATGCTGACAAACATGGCTCTGTCGGTAAAACAAGACGCGGAAAGCCTGTTGACGCTTGGCTTGAACATAGGCCTGTCTATCCCATAGAATGGACAGGCGTCTCATGCAAAGATGCATGTGTGGCGTTATTTCCCTGTGTAATCGTGTTACACTGCCCGGAAGTGCAGGTCGTGACCCGTTGCCGGAAACGTCGGGGACTCGTGGTGGCCATACGTATCGGTGCCATAGGGTGAAATGCTAGACACTGACGCCATGGATGTTTGTGTCGGATACATGGACGATGGAACTGATGCTCCTAGGCCCTGGAGCGAGAGACTTGACGATACTGATGGATATGAGGTGCTCGTCACATACGAGTTATTGCTGTAGTACCCGTAGGGTGCTGATGACTGCGAGGTTGAGCTGCTAGACACGGTGCTTCGAGATTCTGAGAGGCGGTCGCCATATGTGTAACCCGAGAATGTAGTGCCTCGCGGCGTGCTCTCCTGTGGAGACTGGGAAGGCTCGTGAGCAGTGACTGATGAACTGTCGATACGCGGCAGGGTTGGCCCGGTAGGGCTGCCATAGGCCGAAGTTCGTGCTCGTTGGGTATAGCGCGGGTTGGAGTAGTCGTCGATGCGAGACCGCTTGCGAGACGTCATGGAGCGAGAGTCCTTGCGCAGTCTCAAGCGGACGCCCTGGTCACTGAAGGAGCGGGTCAGGAAGGTAGACTCGGCCATTCCCGGGAAGGTCTTCGACGGCCAAACAGTAAAGACATCGGAGGTTATCGAGGCAATGTGCGAGCACATGGAGCCTTGGAACTCGAACAGCGTGAACTGCAGACGGAACTTGCCCTCGATCTTGACCGACAGGTCCGGGAAGATGAAGAAGCCGCCGTCAGTGTTGTCAGTGTCCTTGAGCTTGTGCAGGCTGGACGCCAGGGAGCCCACCATGGAGGTGTTTGGCACATCCTTGAGCGGCTGCGAGTCTTGGCCGACCAGCGTGCAGGTCATGAAGAAGTAGGGGCTCTGCAGGAAGTGCTGGTGCGGGTCCTTTTCAGTGGTGATGCTGAGCTGGAGAATCGGTGGCGGATCGATAGGCTTCCGGTCCTTTTCCTTTCCGATGGCAACGCGGGCGTTCTGCGGTTGTTGGCGAAGAGCTAATGTGTGCGTGCTGGCGTAGTTGGGCTTGACATCTTCGGGAGACGATGGTTGTTCTCTCGGAGTGGTCAGCGAAGCCATGGACGCCATGGATGAGTTGGTGACTGAGAGGGGAGACTGTTGCATCATGGAGTTCTGCAGTGTCGAGATGCCCATAGGGGCGTGCAAGCTGGCGCTGGCGTAGTTTGGGTACATCTTGCCTCTTGAAAAGTCGTGGTTACTAAGACCAGGAGTAGTAAGAGTTTCGACGGCTGCCATGGACATGAGACCGAGAGAGTCGGTAGATGAAGAATAGGGCTGCAGAGGACTGAACATGAACGCCCGGTAACTGGGTTAGCTTTCTGTGACAGTCAGGTCGATCGGATCACAGAGTTGGGAGCGAGCAGAAGCAAAACCAGGCACGCCCTCACGGATATCGTGTTCAGGCCGTTTGGAGTTGAAGGACGCGTTGTTGCTAGTGGTGACGATGGTGGTGATGGATTCGTACCGGAATGCGAAGCAGAACTACGACAGAAAAGTAGAAAAGAGTCGACAAAACCTGCCGTGTGACCGGTCGATGTGACTGGCTAGAATCGGCAGCAGCTAGTAGACTGGTTAAACGTAATATGCAGGTTTGCGTATACTGGTGCACTGCTATAACGCTACCGGTAGAAGGTGGACAAGATACCGGATACAAAGATTCAGACAGTGTACTGAGCTCGATAAATCACAAGAGAATCACGGAATAGTGCTCAAGCTTCGTTACCAAGCATCTGGGACTAGGCACGAAGTGATGACAAATCCAAAAGGTAGTTTGGATATACAGCGATGATACCTTGTAGTCTCTGGTTTCTTGCTACGAAACTATAGAAACGCTTCTTTGTCGTGCTTGCCACAGCTGCTGAGACAGTCGAACACTCGATGAACCAAACAGAGTAAGCAGAACAACACAGCGGAAGAAGGCTTGGTGGTGCTGACGATCACAGGTCGAGGCACCCAAGATAGCTGGTGATAGCGTGGAATAGAACGCCAACAGGAATACGATGTTGGGCTCGGACAGCCAGTGCAACACAAAGTATGGTGTGAGTTGATGAAGAGATGGAAGGAAAGAATGGAAGACCGGAGTCAAGAAACCGTGGAAGAGATGGACGGCGGAAGAGCAGATCCAGCGGAACTTCAGAACAAGCAGCAAGACATGTAATGGGTCGAGGGTTCTGAACAACGGGCGACGTTAAGACAGTGATGGGATGGTGAAGTTGGTAATGGAGGAGTCAAAAGTCAGATGGAGAGGGCGACGCGGCGGCATATAAGTAGATAGATATGGGCAAGGTAAGGCAAGGTGTGGTTGTGGTTGTGGTAGTGTGAAGTACGGGTGTGCAGGACTATAAAAGAAAGAAGGAGAAGCAGGAGACCCAGTCGGAATGAAACGAGAAAAGACAAAAGACTGCTGAGAGCAAGACGGTCGAACTGTCAAGTAGGGCAAAGCTAACAACGGGGTGATGAGATGGGAGCAGAAGCAGAAGATGGGCCAGAGAATACGGGTGGAAGGGAAGAGAATATATGAAAATACAGTGGAGGTCGATCTCTCGTGGAACTGGCAGTCCAAGATTCTGCTCAGCACTCTGTTGACATTAGTAATAGCTAGCTAAGAGAATGGAAAAGAAGAAAGAGAAGGGCAACGAAAGAGAAAATATGCAAAAAAGAAAGACAATCCCAGCAAGTGATGCCATGCACAACTCGGTATACTGGACGAGCAAGCCAGTCAGTCTCCTCAGCATCCAAGCTAACAAGCTAACAAGCCCGGTATTGCCTTGAGTTAAGATAGTAGATATTGAAGGGACGGCTCTCTATACCCGGCGGAACTCTTTCTCAAGCAGAGCAGGGTGTCGCCGCTTCAACTTCTATCTCTACTTCTAGGGCCAAAAAGGCTTAGAGAGATCATCCAGTGGGCGTGTCGTAGAGCAGAGCAAGACGATGGGATTTGGAGGGGAAGGGGGTGTGGTGGGGTGTGAGGAACAACAGCCTGTACATGTAAAGAGGTTGGTCTGGGTGGGAAAGTCTACTATAGAGAGGCAGTAAGAAAAATAAGAGCCGGGTCTTCTCTCCTACTATGCTGCTATGTACATGTGTACTTGACGATATAGTACGACAAGAGTAGTACTAGTATGTGCTAGTATGTATGTACAAATAGCAAAAAGAACAAGAGAACCAGAAAACCGAGTAGGAGCAGTCCCCAGTCGCGTTGTATCTCCAGGGGGGGGGGGGGGTGAAGTGACGCCCTCTACCCTATCCTAGGTATAAAAAGTGACTTCTCGATTGTAGAGAGAGGGGAGGGGGTCTGCTCTCTCCTGCTTTCAACTACCCATAAGCCTCGCTGGGTAGCATTAAATAGTAGCAGGGGTGTGTGCCAGTCCCGTGCAAGAAAGTGTATACCATGTAAATCAACGAATCGAAAAAATATGCTGATTAAAGCAAGAAAGCCCTGTCTTGTCTTTTCAATTCTTGATTCCGAGGAGAAGAAAGGATGAGTAGCTTAGCTCGGCGGGGGGAGGACGTTTAAAGAAGAAAAAGAAACAATGTTTACTACATGTACGAGAAAGAATACTCTATAAGCCACGCAACCTTCAGCACTCTGTATTTTCTCACATTCTACTCAGGATACATATCTTGACAAAATCAACCCGAGATGTACGGGCAAGGTCAAAAGGACGCTTGTATGTTAGGCCGTCTTTGATTGTCCGCAGGCTAGACGCGGGGGGGGGAGAAGCAAATCGAACAGAGTAAGGAGGGAGGAGGTAGGGTAGGGGTTTTTTGAAGGGGAGCGAGAATTACTGCTGCTACAGTAGATGAGATAGATGATCGCCGCCCCAAGCAAAGCAAACAAGGCAGTCTGAAGTGCATGTCGTCCATGATGGATGCGAAGAGTCAGTCTGGTTCAGAACGGGTACATCGACATTCAAGCTCGTGTTAAGGGCAAAGCCAAAGATCAACAGCCGCATTCTCTAGTTGTACATACTTGCTCGGGGGCGGGAGTTGTTTGGACAGCCCAAGCCCGGCAGTTCAGTATAGCAACCAAGCTAGCTAGCTAACAAGCAAGCCAATCTCCTGTGACCTTTTCCATCCCAAAGCTTCTTGTGGAGGATAAGATCCCAGGCTACCAAGCTCTCAAGCTACCAGACGGGGAGCAAAAGCGGATAAGCCAAGCGAGGGCGTCCCGAAAAAAGCAAGAATAGTAGTAGGAGAGTATACGTGCAGAGGTATGATGATGATATGGAGGGAGGGGGAGAATGAAGATGAAAAATATATAAAAAGTTCTTTAGCATTTCGCCAGGCGTGAATATCAGCGCCAGAAGCAACGCCAGAAGCTCCCTTCGCAGGCGGTACACAGAAAAGAAAAGAAAAAAAAGAGCTTCACGACGAAAAGCCTTGCGGAAGAAGACGGCGCCAAGGTTATAGCCACGACGTGAATAGCCCTACAGTGGACTTTAAGTCGTCTAGTAGTAGCTCTATCCACGGATACAAGGCTAGCAGATGGCAGAGGGTAGAAGATGGCAGAAACAGAGTATGGAGGCAATGAATGGGGGGGGGGTGTCAGTCGCAGTATTATTGATTGGTGATGATCGGGAACATCTGATGGTCGACTATGGCAAAGAACCTTCTTGTCTGTCTAGATAAAATTGATTTATTTGAGTAGCAAAATAGAAGATGATATTATGATTATTGGGCTTGGGCCATGAGGAGAGATTTTGGAGAGGAGGGGCGTCGGACAAAAATCATAACAAAATCCGGAAAATTCCAGGTAAGAAGACAGTCTACTGTGATGGTAGAATACAGGTTTGTTTGTTTTCTTTTGCTCTTTTGAGAAAAGATGCATATGTATAGGCGGGTTTTGGGGAAACTACATACAAGACGTTATACAGCAAACCCGCCTATGTCGATGTTTCTATGCTGGACTATCGACTATCGTGACTTATTTCAGCTCACTAGCCTTCGGTCTAGCAAGTCTGCTCGTACGTGAGACACCCCCGACTCTGTCGCAGGGGAAAACTTATCATCTCTCTTCACCAAATTTCCTGGTGGGCCTGATGAAGGCCGACGCCGAAGTTGGACACGTCGTATTCTACAAAGCACCGAGTTTATGATTTTCCTTTTTTAATATAGTTACTTATGTTCTAGTCCAGCACATTATAATATACTACATGTATGTATGTATGTATGTATGTATGTATTTACTACAACTACTTGCATGTATTAGCACATCTTTAGCTTGTTTGTCTCAAGGTCGTCCGCTTCTTTCGTCGCTTGTGCAGCTTTACGCCTTTATTTGTTTTCTTTCCTGCCTACCCAAGTCTAGTACATGTATATGCATCTGTATATGTACGACAAAGTAACTCTAGAACCAGGAAGCCTTTTGAAAGATGTTTGTTTTCTCGCTGTTGATTGTCGACATGGAGGATATCCTTATGCACATATCGTGCACGACCCATACTGTAACTAAAATATTTGCATCTATTGGCGTGATAGTAGGCAACTACTCGCTATACTCGGCACGAGCTAAACGGACGATATAAACAATAAACAGCAGGAGCATGCGTCCAGATATAGCATGTACTTGGAGATATTCAATGTAGATGCCTTGTCTCAAGCCCGACCTTGCAACTTTACAGAAGAAGGCACAGATCGAGGAATTTCTTACAGATGAAAACATAGAGCGAAGGAAAGAGCCGGGCTGATTCAATCCGTAACATCCTCGTCTCTTATGTCTGTCTCTCTTTCCCTCTCCTTCTTATCAACAGTAGAGTAGAAGACGCAGCAAATGGTAGCTTCCTATTTGCGGGGACTCTTTGACGAGCAGACGATAAGCTCTTTTTTATCACATTTTAAAGTAGTTTTTTTTTGGAAGCATAGTTACAGATATATAAAACACAATAATCTGCTAGTTGACGGACGAGCTAAACGCAAGAAAAATCAACGAGTTTTCCTGATTATTTTTCCATCTCATAATTAACAGGGTTCAGAAAGACACCTAGACAGTCCATAGGGCATGATAACACGAATAAATCATTAATACTTGTTTCTTTTACGTACCGTGAAGTCTTTATTTACCTATGTCTAAAACTATCTTTCATAGTTACAGTGGTACTGACCGGACTTTGAATCTTCTGTGTATATATGTATCGATCTTTACTATACAGCAAGATTAATTTATTTAATGTCTTTATTGCCGATAAATTAGAAGGGCATTGTACCCAAGGAAGCATGACCATCGTTAAATTGGCAAATAAATGTCGATAAATTTCCAGCATATAATGTTCGATAAACCCCAAACGTAAGTATAGTACTCCCAGACCCTAAGCCCTAGACATTCTTGAAAGATGGGATTTATTCTTTTGTATTTTTCTCTTTTACAATGCTGTGAAAAAGACGTCGACGTAAAATCAGTAGAGAGAACAAGACGATATTTTTCGTACAAGAAACAAAACTCCCTACGATGACTAAAGCGATTATGATGTGCTAATATCAATATATCAAGTAGCTCTTATAGCCGTCTATCTTTCTTGTGTTCATTGTTTGTGCGTTTCTGTTTGCTAGTGGTCAAAAAATACTTCTGTCGCTATAGAGAACGCCTATATCATATATAAGCAGGTCTTAATAGGGCGTGACCTGCTCTAGAAAGAATCTAAAAAAGAACGGCACATTAAACTTACGGGGCTCTCCACGTTTGAAGAATGGCGCACGATCGAAGCAAATCAAGTTCCTCTCGAGTAGCTTGTCCTTTGGCAGAAAGGTAAGCCTGACAGGATATAGACTTAAGACAAGAATATACTATAGATTTATATTTATATGGACTCTCATATCATCTTGTTCCCTCATAGCACCGTGATGTATATCATAGTAAACCCTCCGACCTTTCGAAAGTCAACTGTTAGTGAGCTTCCAAGTAGCGTAGCGAGGGTTATCCGTTTCTACTTGTTGTTTTTTGACCACTTGAAGCTAGCCCGATACGGGCACACCCTTCCATCTCACCAAGTCAAGTCTAACCCCCCAAGCTTCGACTAGCTTAGCTCCGCTGTTTCTTTTAATCTAATAACAACCAGTAACTAACTTCAAATATGTAGTTTGAAATGTGAAATCAGTTAAATGGGGTTTTCTAGTTCTTTTTCTTTGACCATCACCCCAGACACTAAAGTGTATAATCTTTTCTTCACTTGGGCTGCTACAACCTTCAGATCATAGTCCTCGACTCACATACTCCCTATTTGTATTATATTTTATATGCTCGGCCCTTATACAGATACTCTGATAGCGTCGAAAGTGAGCATAAAAACAGCTACGATTAAGGAGTATGTCAATGCATCATCACAACTGGTGCCCTGATATTATCAATAGGCTATTACTTGACCAAAAATCGAAGCATTGTGCACTCAAAACATAACTGGACAGGGCTATCCTCTTTTAGCTGCTGTGATAAGATTTGACTTGCGAGTTTCCTAACTCACTTTCTGTCTCTCTTTCTCTATTTTCCTCTCTTGCTCTTTCTATTTATTTTGTTTCATGATTCCAAAATCAAATCAAATGTTTCATGATTCCCGCCTGTTGCAAAATACGATACCGTTTAATAGACTTCAAGGTAGCCTGTTTAATGAACTTGATATATCTCTCACATACTTTTCTTTCTCAAGCTTGAAAGCCAATCTAAAACACAAGTATAGATATACACATAACTATGTATTCCCCCATTTTGACATATGACGATTCTATTCAGGATTCTCATATGCCGATACTATTAACACATGGATCCATCATTTTCCACTAGTAAACAAGATCTCTGTGGCCAAAATGGCCGTGTTCCTTAATACACCATTCGACAAAGTATCTTCTTTTTTTATTTTTTATTTATAAATAAGCCAAGTCTTTATATCTGTATACTTGAACTGGTTTTTTCTTTCTTTCTTTTCTGCAAAGGTAGACAAAGATATTAGTAACATTTTGATGTACATATTATACATGTATGCTCCCACTACTCCATCACAACCCCCCCCCCCCGGGACTATGCATTGACAACAAAGTCTAGATGCTGGTCTCCTTTTTCCCCTCATCTGTAGGCTATCTTACTCTTTTCTTTACTCCGTATTTTTTTTTTTAGGGAAAATAGATAATGCGGCAACATACAATGATTCCATAAATCTAGGCATCAATATTACGAGGACCGACGGAATATCATATGATATCTTCGGATTTTCTTTTCTTCTTCATTCATATAGTACATTCTTCTTCCTTTTTTGTCCGTCTGCTCTGTAAAAAAATATATATATATCTATCGATCTATTGGCAGTATTCCATAATTTCGGTGTCCGACGACTCGGGCAGCCAAACCTATTTAGCCTTCACATGAAATGCTACAGATATAATATCTCGAGAGAACACGCTTACAGACGTTGGGCCATGGTGCGTGTGGACTTTTGTCTAGTCTAGTTTTCTTCTTCTCTCTATACTATCTTCCCTACGTCGACAATAGGCCTTAGATATTTAGTCATAGATACCCACACACCATACTTCGTTGGTCAGGCAGGTACCTACCAATACCATTGATAGCATGAAGAATTATGTATATCATATTGCGAAATTACTGTGCCCTCTTTTCCGTATCTCGAACATTGATGGATACATAAGTTCTCATACCAGATTTTGTAATATTCAGTAGAAGTGGGCGTATATTGCCTCTCTCTTTCTCTATGCCCATAAATAGACGTCTGTTCATTTTTGTGTGTAGGAATGTAAGCATAATTGCTCTTTGGTACATAGGACATTTATTTCAAGGCTTATAGGTCGAAATTGCCGTTTTAGTACAACTAGCTAGAGTTGAATTATACGCCGTTTTTTGACCATGTACCATTTACCTGTCGTTTTTGTCTCCAAGTGGTACAATCTATATATTACCAGTCTATCGTTGTATTATTACAGCACGTTATAGCAATTTTTCAAACCTGTGATTTGATACTATATCTCTGTAATAGCATTTTAGTCTGCAAAGCTATGTACCACGGTTACTCCATATGTACATATATCACGAGCCGCTGCTGTGCACGTTAATAATCTTATTTTTTTTTGTTCTAAAACACAGGCTATTGGTAAGCCTCTGAAGACGTCATTATGGACATAAGAGCACAAAGCTAAAGAGGTTTCATGATTCGGTAAAGAGAAACATTTGCCTTGGCCGGGGCTTTGATTTGGTGAGAATTTAACGTCGTATAAACTTGGTCCGGAAAAAGGTAGACCCTTACAATGCAACCCTATTGTTTAAATATACATGTCTATAATTTTGTAATTGTACTAGAAAAGGCTCAAGATACACCAATTCCCGAGTGGTAATGCTAGGGAAGGAGAATGAACCACAGGTTCATGATAGACATATCTTTTCTATATCCCTAGATAATTTCTTTAGTAGGGCTACTAACATTGTCTTCTCTAGTTTGAAGGCCCTAAACTACCCATCTTCATTTATCGTATCCCTTGTTAAGCCTAGTGGGAGGAAACAAGTCAAGGAACCACAAAGTCTTCTCTCAGGTGGCGGCACGAAACAGGAAGTAAGAAAATACAGGGCAGTTGGATATGTATGTCCTTTCCACTGTACTGTGTAAAATATCGACCATCCGATCCGAACGCCGCGTGCTCAGCTCCAACGGTCGACGTTGTATGGTTTTGAGGCACTGAAGGAAGGGGTGTTAGCTATGTATGAGTATATTGGTTATTTATTGAAATGGACACTAGTTCGGGCTTATAGCCGCATAGGAAAATAGGGAAGACCTCTGATAAAATTTGCACCCGATACTAACATATGAGGCATATCAAGTATATATATTCGGTCTGTTATCCCTTTCAAGAGATATGTTGGAGTATTGTTTTTGTGCTACCGTGAAGTGTAAGTGTAGGAAAAAGTAACATTCGGTTTTTTAATTTTTTATTGCTGGGAATGTTGTTGAGGGAGAGACTGGAGGCTAAGGGTACGTCACTAAGATTTTTTTTTTTTTAAATCCTCCCTTCAGTCTGGTGTATGTTTTTATTGTTACAATACAACCTCATGGGCGATAAGAAACAAGACCATAAAAGAGAGACAACCTGGTCATTTTTTATTTTCTTTTTTCTCCTGTTTTCTCTCTGTTGGTCAATACTGGAGAAAAGTATGAGGAATACTTTAAATATCCGGCGTTGCTAACAACTATATATGCTAGCTTGGCTGCATATTTGTCTCCTTACATACTCATGTATGGCGTCACTCTATCTATCTATCCATATATATCGACGTAAGAGCGGGGATTACATCGTCTTGTAGGTAATAGGGCCGCGGTGATCGTGTGATGTTATCTCGACGAGAAGCAAGGCTTTGTTTGCCGGCGTCTTCTTTCGGGATATGACAACAAAGAGTATCATTGCCTTTTGTGGCTATACTGGAATCTCGTGGAGGGCACGAAAAAGATTCCTTTTTACTGTGTACAGATACAGATACAGGCCATAGGAGTGGACCGTTACATCGCCTTTCTTTCTACGCGGTGGTTATCTTGGAATTTTGACATCGAGAAACAACCGCGAAGGCAAACCGGCGTCAGCTCAACTACAACGAGAACGAAAGAGCGAGAATCACTTGACATGGAAATGCTACGAATATAGCGTAATATATAGCTGTACACATATACCAATACCGTCATGGTCTCGTACAAGTACATGAGGTAGTGGCTCGGGAAGGCCTCGAACACCGCAGAAAATACGGGCTACGCGGTACAGTTCGAACATTTAGTACTACTGGACAGTTGAATATCAAGACGGAGGGTGGCAAATAGAGCCTGTTGTGTGGACGTAAATCTTTATAGAGAACGCTGTATTATTTTCTTTAGCCATAGATTCCGGCCGAGGAAGTCCGATTGTAGGCTTTTTACAGTAGATATTATGAAAAGAGAGAATATAGGCTAATAGTACAACTGCGTTATAGCAGGTATCATGTTCTGTTCGGTCATCATGAAGATGAGACAATATTTTACATATCTGTGTGTGTACTCGGCTTTTATTTCCACGGCTTTGGTTTCTTTTTTTTTTTCTCCTATTGAAACTTTCGATTGTTGGCCAATGAAGAGCACTACATACAATAGCTATACTCTAAAACTAAACTAAACCTAGTATAGATCAAGAACAATAGAAGAGTAATAACAAGCCCAATAAGTCGTGCTTATCCTTGTTCTCAAACAATTCCTTGGATAGACGCCCCTCCTTCTATTCTGTCGGACACCTCTACTGAGTACATATAGTGTTATGGTTGTACTATGCATGCTATGCAAGTCGACTGTTCTTCTCCTCGTCTATCTTGCTCTTTTGCCTTCATTCTTTTCCCGTTGGTATCTCATCCTCTTTACCACCCACCATTTTGCCTCTGTATGCCGTCTTGCTCCTTCTTTTCCGTTCTCTTGCAGGATACAAATGTCCATTTATGTCAGCAAGGAAATGCTACAATGGAAGTCAGAGAAGAAAGAAAGGATATGGGGAACAATCGTATGAACGAGAAAGAAAAAACATAGGCATGGCTGGTGATTTTAATGGTTGATGCTTCTAATTTTATTTTGGTAAAGAATGAGCAATAAATGTACTCACGCGCCGATATCTATAATGCCATTGTTGTAGATACTACACAGTCATATGGTATCGATCTATTTTTTATTTTTCATAAATAAACAAACCCCGAATACTGATGATGCCAATAACAAGTCTATTATAATAATACGTGCCATGATCTTCTTCTTGCCCCGGGAAGCGTGGAAGACAGCGGCCCAAAGCTCCCTAAACGGCTCGTTCGTCCGGGCCTGGTCTATAGTATGTAAGAATTCGATTTATTTCTTTTGTTTCTATTCCATTCAGCGCGGCTCAGGCCCTTTTTGGCTTCCTTGCCTTGGCCTGTCAAATACTATCCCAGGTATCAAACACCCTCCACAGCCAGCTAAATAGCTAGGCTGTCGTATATTCACCTCCAAAGCTAACCTAAGTTGCTTACGATTGTCTCTACATATAAAACTCATCAAAACTAGGCAGCCGCGTTTAGACACAGCCATATAGCACTTCAATATGCATCATGCTCTCTTTTGTTTTGTCTTGTGATATGTATTTATATTTAGTGTGAGGCTGGACATTCGTGTTCCTACTATCGTTTTCCAACCAAAAAGCAATGATTGCAATAAAAAGCAACAATTTATTCTACAGGTAGTCAGATCCGTTCCCGCTCCGGCTATACTTCTCAATATGACCAAGAATTCACTAATCGAGCTATTAGTCGTCCGCCCCCTCTTCTTTCTTTCCCGTTCTCAACCATCCAGTGTGTATCTTCTTGCCCATAAATGGACAGCTGCAGACGTTCTTCCCACTCTAAACTCTACCATATCTTGCCTATGGTCGGTTTACGGATCGGCAGTTGAGTAATTGGTTGTGAGAGGAACAGAAAAAAAAAAAAAAGAAGAGAGCCCGCTTAAAGAGACGGGCCAACAGACATATCTTCGTCTTTACTTTGATAAGTATTTGGTTAGGGTTCTGTGCCAACCAAGAAACTGAATAACCCGGTTTGCAAAATCAACTATCTCGGACTATATTTGGCATTTATCTAAGCTTTATGTGCGCTAATTTTTTTTTGTAGTTCTATAACCAAATAACGGAAACCTTTGGACTCCGAGCTAACACAGACATCAAGCAATATTTCCTCCTCTCCATCTTTTTTTTTCAGGGTCTTGTATCGTACCCCGTTCAAGTGATATATAACTCTGGCTTGACTTGCATGATGAGTGAAATTTCGATATAGTTCTCTCGATGCTCAAAGTATCATCACGTCGTTTTGTATTTTCACTAATACAACGACTTTTTACACATAGTCGGCCGGTCTCCTCAAATCTCACCCGAAAGTGGCCGTCAAAGCTCACCCAAAGATGTGACTTGTACTAGTTCTTAGTACTAGTTCTTAGTACTATAGACTAGTATCAGACTCCTTCCATAGTCACTGCTACAGTTCCGTTTTACTGCTGATGTTTCTGTTACCGTTTTCGTTTCTGTAGTTGCTCCAAGCTACAGATACCTTAAATCGCCTAATCATAGCACTAGATCCACGTAACTATTTGTTGGGTGCTTTTCTCTCTTTTTTTTCAGCTCAGGCATAGCGTTCCCTAGCCATGTTGCTTTTTATTTTTATTTTATTTGATTATTCTCAACTCTTCCAATATAATTCAACAATTCTCGCTACACTATACGCTGTTATCTATATCCTAAAACTAAGCGCAGTGTTTATTGTCGGAGCTTGAGTCAACCAAGCCGGATAACAATGACCAACTAACTATTGAAGCACGTAGGGTTGTTGTGGTATGGTATAGGGTTATTTAGATGGGGTACCGACTGAACTTCCTGTAAAGCCATCACTGCGGGTGCTATCTCACTTTATATTTCCTTTTTTCATGTGACTTATCCTCCGGTAAGCAGCATATCCTACGGAGCCTAGATTCCTTGGTTGTTTCTTTTGATGTACAACCACATAGATCATACATGCATATGTACTCATGCAAGCCTCTTTGGAGCTGAGGCAGTTTTTTCGTGCTGTTAAAACTAGAGCTATCATACGGTGTACTTTTTGGCCAAAAGGAAGAAAGGGAACAAAAAAAAAACAGACGTATATCTTTTTTTTCTTCTTCTAGTTGCTGCGGGGCAAGTCGGAATGTTGGCTCAGGAACTGTAAAGTCTAACTAGCATCCATCATGTCAGCTGCTACTTGATGTTTCTTTGTGGTGAACTTTACCCTGTGATTTTACTTAGTCTCAAGGCTTTCAGAAAGCCACAAAAGCCAATATATTTTGCATGTCTGCACTAATACGTTGACAGCTGTGATCTGAACAAGATGTCGGTCTATTCTTGGCTTCAGTTGTCACTAGAAAAATGAATCAGACAAGATATTACTATTAATGAACATTAATTCAAGGTTGGTGTATGACAAAAGGGATAACTGTATTCTGATTACTTTCCTTTTCAGCTCGGCTTTCTTCTTGGTTTATTTATTTGTTATTTTATTACATAGTTTCGAACTCTCTAAGAATAGAGAAGGCCGATCTCTTTGTATCTCGATTATCTATCCTCTAGTTATATTGTTTTTAACATGATTAGTTTGGAACCAACTGATTATGCTAGCTAAGTTTGGGGTTGAAACTAAAACAAGGGATACATTTAGGGTTTAGGTTTAGCTCAACGCTTAGCTTTGTTAGTGTGATTTACAATTATCATCTTCATGATTATCATCATTAGTTAGTACTACAGAAGCATCTTAAACAAGGTGCCAATTCGAGTTATCAAAATCATAGTTTTTTCTTTATTTTTTTTAATCCCGTGTTGCTCCACGCTTGAATGGCGGTGATTTGTTTCTTTTTTCTTTCCATTTGGTGTTACAGCGGCTATTTGCATCAATTTACAGGCATATTTTAACATAGTTAGAAGGGTAGAAAGTCAGAGTCTCCCTCTCAAGTTCGCTTATATCTACAGCGGCAAGAAAAACGAACAGCAAACACAAACACAAACATGTCTTGTGAGGCGTTTTATTGATGTACATCAGAATTCCTTGACTTGACGCCCATAGGGATATAGAAACTACTGCAAAGTCCATGAATCATCTAGTAGGTACCATACTTGCAAGTTTCGGCATCGGTACGACGTTCCGATACAAGATATACATATATACTTCGGCACTGTGCTTACCACATCTATCACTGATGATTCCAACGCCTAAGCATGAGAAAGACAGCTATCAACATTGCTGGGCGAGTCAAGTGAAAAGTTCGAGGGGCCCTAGCTTGATTTATGCTTTCATCGGATCTGCAAGCCACCATCAAGCCTCCAAAAAAACCAAAACTGTTAGTTTCTATATTGTGACAGTGGCTGAAGTTTAGAGCAGAAACAGACCGCCTTGCAGCAAGTTGAGAGAGAGGCTGCTGACCTGGCTCGTGCATGACGAGACGTGAAATAATTTCCAAACCGATAAGGAAATGTAAATATGAAAGGATACATGGCACGTGTTGCCAATAGTACCAAAGGTTTCCGGAACTCAATATAGCATTGGCATATTTGATTCCCCATATAGATTCTAGTCCTTCTTGTCCAGACTATCATGACCACTGGTCAGTCAGCCCTGGCAGTGTTTATATTCCTGCCGAACAAAATCCTACCCATAATACGGTCTATATAATGCTGAGAAACTGAGGAAAAAAAAACCAGACCAGCCAAGCTTTGGTCTTGTTTTCTTTAGAATGATGACCATTAAAAATAAAATAAAAATAAAAATAAAGCTACGAATAGTAGTCTGGACCGGAAGATGACCTTGGGAGAGGAATAAAGCCATTACTATTACTCATAGGCCAACAAATCAAAATGTCTTGTTGACCTAGCCATCCCAGCTAGCCAACTAGGTAAGTTAGTGAGCTTAGAAACAAGGTTGGATTCCTCACTAAGGCTGCAAGGGAGACTTGTTTTTCGGAACGAGGGGTTATCGGAGTGGAGGACAAGAACCCAACTTGTTCTTGTTGTCGACGCCTAAACAAAACAAAAAAGCAAATATGTAACAGAGCAAACAGGCTCGATGGCTTAACCACGATAACTAAATACCGATAGTTGTACTTATGCCGGATACGTAGTAATTTGACTTTGGCAAAGGGCCTGGTCGATCCAACGCTTGGTCCTGCTTATGCTGCCGGGATATGTGGACGATGTATATTGACTAATGATCATCTAATGAGCAGGTCTTGGTTCTTAACATGACGCAGCTTGACTATGCTATGCATATTGTGGTGATATTGTTTAGTAAACTTGGCAAATAAATTCCGTGACAAATATCTGTAACGCATATAGCAGTAGTACGGACTCTTGAACATTTGTTCCTCTTCTTCTTTTTTTTTCTTTTTTTTGTTCTCAAGTCCAGGCCAACTCACTTGCATTTCAAGGGACATATCGATGTCTCGACTAGGAAGCCTAAAGAGGCATCATAAAAAATAAATCATCCATTTCTGTTACTGTCTTAGACTCTGTATTGTCCAGATCTGTCTGACTGTACGCTACTACATGTAAGGGTAGCTATGATAGTTCGGAGCACAAAATAACATGGATTTATGTATATACGAAGATCAAGAGAAGAGAAGAGAACAGGGGAGACAGCCAAAGACTGTATCGTTGACTGTTATAGATGATGTCAAGTTTAGGTCGTGATTTTGGCATTTTTCTTGCTCTCTCCCGAGAACGACAAGTTCATGTAGATAAAATCAAACCAACATACATGGCATTTCTCAGAACAACTTGTCTCTACCTTTCTATCCTTGGGAATGTATCTCAGTTTGAGTATTTATTTGACAAAAAAAAAAGACCGATCCGAAACGCCGACTCCTGAAACGCCTTCATCTTTGCCTGTATGTGTACATGATATTTCTAATTGCAAGTTAACGAGATAGGCAATAGAAGTTCCAAAAGGCATTATCTATTCAGACTGGTCTTTTTGCAACCCGGTCACGATTCTGACACTCCAACCAATAATACGAATTCCAGACATGATGTGCGATAGATTCCTGTTGCCTTCCTTTTTTCATTCGGCATATCGTTTATTCCCTGGGCATTGTCTAGGTCTGAAGGAACGAAGATTTGATAGATACGCTATTTTGTCTATCCGCTCAGATGCTCCCGAGGAATCGAGGAATGGAATGGACAAGATGAAATAGGTAGCAATAATGTCACAAAGTACATCTATTGGCTATTGTAGTACGGAGAGCCAGGACGGGACGGTTTAGACCATCGATCGCGTAAAGCGTAGAGAAAAGGGGGTGGGAGTTAGCATAAACGTTTTAGGCGATAATAAGTAAGTGCATGAGGCAGTTGGTTTAAAATCTAATTGGGGTAAAGCTACCCTGTATTTATGGTGGTGTATCTAAGGGTTTGGGCACTAAAATGTTAACGCATAAAGCAGACCAACCCTAATATATGACATGTTAACCCTACCTTGGTTGTTCTTATATGCCCCAGAGTCAGCCGTGAGCAAGAGTATTATCATAACAATCGGGACAAGGAATCGTAAGTTGACGTACACAGACCTCGAGTTTGCGTATATTCCAAGTGTAATCTAAACACAAAGAATCTACTGACTAGTTTTTGTCTCTCACATCGGCATGTCTTGAACACCAAGAAATATGGTGTTTGTGGCCGTTCTTTTTGTTTCTTTCTTTCGCACGCTCCTGTTGTCTCCTAGATAGAGAATGGTGTGTTCAAGATGGGAAAAAAAAAAAAAAAAAAAAACTACATGGGCTTCACACTTGTCTCTCGCTGATTGGCTGTCTGCAAATATTGACGACAAATCTACATACTGCCAGAATCGCAACGTAAGAGAGAGGACACCGCGGAGACTTGCTAGGATTACTGCAGACTACTACACAGAGAGGCAGAAGATGCTGATGAGGAATATGCAGACGTCAATATGCATGATGGTAGCAGCAATACCAAAAAGAGCGGCAGAACTTGCTTACTCTTCCTATAGTTGTATGTATGTATATACGAATCATGCTGCAAGTACACGTACTCTGCTCTGTATGACTTCCGTTGCTTCTTCCTTTTCGGAAACAAGGTGTGGAGGAGGGGTTTTCGGCCATTCACTCATGGCCTACCGTTGACTTGTTCGCCTCGCTTAGTAAAAGACCTGGCATCCTCCGTCTTTCGTCTTGTGACCAACTACGTGCATAGTCAGTGTTCATAGATAAACATACATAGATATAATGTAGTTGGACGCTGTTCAGTGATATCTAAGACATGGCAAGACCATAATTTGCCGCCACTATACATAGTTGAATGCGGTGAGCGCAGACAGAAGGCCAACAATCTATCACCAACTACATGCGGTTTAAACTGTGTGTCTTTCACCAGCTGGTCTCTCCAACAACCTGCTGGAAGAGATCATGCAGTATTTGCCGTTCCGCGTGTTCTTGCTGCGAACCCACCAGTTCATGTAAAGTCCAATGCAAAGCTATCGCTTACCCAGAGTTCTTCATTCCATGGCCGGTGTTTTCTATCACTAGTCGATATTCTTCCTACATACAGCAATACTAGTAGTAGTGCTAGCTCCAGAGAGTCAGTGGTTGTAAGTAGAAGCATTTGTCGTCGATGCTCAAGGCCTCTTGCATGAACCAAAAAACCCATATGCATAACAGCCTTGTTATATTCTCATAACCAAACCTGGAGAAAAAGAGCCTGAGCTTCTTCTTTTCTAGGTCAGCCGTTCGTGATCTCTCCTGCTTGCTTTTTATTTATTTTTACGGCCTTCTCTTCGTTCAGATCGTGCTTGGGGAGACCGTCGATTGGCAAAGATTGGGTAGACATCTATCTATCCAGACAGAGAGAGCCTTTGATTATGTATCTCCGTCAGGTATTGGAAATGCTACGCTATTTCCTTGTCTCTTTCCGGGACAGAAGATCTCGATGCCTAGAATACTGTGGTTCACTATATAAAATGGCGTGACGACATCACCTTCAGGCATGGTTAAAGAAACACACGAACACACCCCTCCATAAGTACAATGACCAGTCTAGACTCAAGTTGGGGAGGCCACTGGGATTATAGAAGCATTTCACTGCTTGTTTAGTGTAGTTGCAGTGTTTTGAGCACAACACCCCGGCCTAACCTTGCTGCCGCCACTAAAATGGCACCAAAGCCTCGTGCTCGAAGAGTCTCTCTTATTCATGCCTTGTGCCTTGGCCTAGCATTTTGGCCATTGATCAGCGCCTTGAATTTCCCTATCGGGATACGCCGTTAGTCCATGTTTTGTCTGTTTATTCTATCTGATTCAGACCAAAAAAAACATAGACCTTGGCTCTTCCTTTAAGCCATTGCCATTAAACTAGTTCATATGCCGTGCACTAATTACTGAAATTAATTAACCAAACACATCAAAACTAGATAGTAAATGCATCACGTTCTTGATCCGTGGCTCGGCATTTGAGCTTGTCCGGCACAACCCCCCCCCCCCTTTGACCAGATCTGACGGCCATTGGTATTTGATTCAAGTCTATGTCTTTGGCTATGCCAGAGAGGACGATCAACTTGCCTGGCCAGACTTGGTCTAAATGTGTAGCCATATACGGGCCTGTATATTGCTGGCTACTACTACATTTAGAGCTCGGACGCTACCCAAGACATTCATCGGGTTCTTGGTCTACCCGCCCCTACCTGTGTCTTTCTCTTTCTTTTCCATCAGATACTGGTTCAGAGTTGTTCCTTTATTTCCCTTTATCGTGCCTCCTTCACCAACAAAGTCTGTTCTCAAAGACGATAGTAGCAGTCTCTATGCTACCACTCTTATATTGAGACAACTAGTCACGACAACTACAACGTCGATTTCTCGATCCGGAAGCACGCTTAACTATAAACAGCATAACGAACTACATCGAGCCCACGAATATAGGGATCTATCATTTTCGAATGCCTGGCAAGCCTCTGCGGATTCATGAAACTGTCAAAGATCACGATAGCAGAGAAAAGAAAAGAAAAACCTTGCCCGTCTAACCTTGTCTCACCTCCTCTGCTACGAGTGATGGACAAGAAAGAAAAAAAAAAACTTTATAATCCTCTCTCTTGTGTTATACAAATTCACTTACAACATCTAGTGGCGGAGGATTCTTCTTCTTTCCCTCACGATCTCAAATTCTGAGGCGAACCATACTTTGCAATACACACACACCAGCAAGAAATCCTGCCAACCAGACTATGGTAATTGTGTCCCTGATACTATACTCTTTGGGCTTTTCTAAAACGTTGCCGCTAGACTATCCAAGTTAGTACCAAAGCACTGAACCAAGGACGAATTATAGATCCGGCATCGTTAGATCCAGATCAACCTCTGACTCTGTTTTCTCTAAGTCGATACCCCCCCCCCCACCGATTCCTCCTGTCATATCGTATATCCATCTAGCTCTTCATCGGACTTTATCGTCACTGTTTGCCTTCTTTTTGCCAAGTTTGGAGGGTGGTTTGACGCGTTTCTTGTAACACTGCCGCCGTCGTTTCGTCCATCAGGCCCGCTCCGGAAACACTTTGACTCGTTTTTTTTTCTTGCTTGTTGTTTATTACGCATTCTCGTAATATCACTCTTGACGTTAAGATATCTATGCATGTAAGAAAAAAACATCGATCAGCAAGCCAAGTGGGACCATAAGCCCGGGACTCTGGGAAGCTTCTTCCTGCTTCTGCTTGCTGCTAGTCTTGACTAATCATGTCAAGGTAAAGCGGGATGCTACATTTTGACTTGATACTATCCCGGCGACTACTAAGAATGGCAGAGAAACACGTTGTTAGCATGTTATTTCGGTCGACGGAATATCTGGTTTCATGTTATGCTGCCATTAAAGATAGCAGCGTTCTTTCTTAGCAAAATATGTATATACCTGAGATCTACTTACTATGTAGAAGAGCTGGTCAACCTTGCATTATGCCACATACTGTTTTCTGTCCAAAACACCAGAGCATGTGTCAAGCCCACGCAGTCTTATGTGCTGCTTATCTATGGCCGCGTGTGCATTTACGTTGTAACGGCTCAGTAAGTATGCATACACAAGCACGTTTACAACGGCACGCCTGAAAATGACGAAACTACGATCAACCCACTGGGAACAACATACCGTGTCCAGAGCCGGATATTTTTTTTTGTAAACTAACAACACTGCGTAATGAATCATGGCCCTGAAAATTCATAAGAATTGCTTAAATCTACGTACTCTTATATAACTACTAATCATCATGGAGTCGTCGGTTGATGATACCACGCCTTGGAATCGAAATACATGTTTTCGACTTCAAGCACAACAGTGGAATCACTGTAAGTGTTCCCATCTGGATTTGGGCCTTAAGTGCTCATCCTGTGCTGTGTCTGGAGCCATTGGCTTCAGTTACCAGGCTAGCAAGCACCATGATGGAATTGCAAGACCTCTAAAGGGTACAGTCGCGCCAGACTCTGTTGAGACTATGTTACTGGGCACGCTGTCCAGTGACTTCGGGCTCTTAGCAACTACTGGCATTGCCACTAGTGTCTTTCCAAGTGCCAGATATTGGCTCTGTGTCACTATCCCTCAGTGACAGTATTGGTTACACGGCGACCGATATCTAGGCGTACGCTTGCCTAGACTTTGGGGCAAGATGACGATCTCTGACGAGAACCGTCTCTTAGCTCAGGCTGAGAGTCGTGTATGGAAAAGCCGAGCCGGTGCCAATATTAAGGCACCTACCTGTCTTCTCGCTTTACAAGCCTACTATGTCCGGTGGCTTGTATGGCGAAGTGTCCGTCTCCATGCCATTCATGCCGACGTAACGTTCACATCCCCATTCATTAACGATTCTATATCCGTTGCTATGTACAGGAAGTTTCCCAGTTCCATCTGATGGCTGCAGCTTCATATGATGATGCCTACGGATTGTGTGGTGGGGGGAGTTTGGTATCTCTGGAGATACTGACTTGGAGAGTCTGTTGACAGTTGGGCTCAAGCCAAGGATCATCGGGGTGGACCTTTCCTGGCTGTCCTTCACTCGGTCTACCACGACGAAGGTGATCGACCTTTTGGACTTCTGTGTGGCATCTAGCCCAGAGTGCAAGAGTAGATGGGTTGATTTCAACCCTCGTCACTAGCAACCTAGATCATCAAGGATGCCCACAAATTGTTCCGTAGCTCCGACTTAACGGTAGCCCATACCGTTGAGTTGCCGTTTAACGCAGAGGATATGCCTCCAGATGTCGCCGACGATCTGTTCGACATGCTGGATGATGATAGGACCACATGGTCCAAGACGTTCCTCTGGTGCCATGATCGGTCGCTTGATAGACATGGTAACGAAACGAGAGTGGGTTCTTGGCTGCCAGAGAACCATTCAATCCAGTCAAGGATGGCTGGACATTGACTGGTAGTCAAAAGGCCGAGATGCTCCGTCAGCATCCGGAGTACAAGGAGGAATTTGACGAATGGGAGCTTGGGTATACTCGCCCCAATTGTATAATTCCTACCAGCTATCTGTATTAGATAGTAAGAAGGTTGGCATTCAGGAGCTTGAGTGCATTTCTTTCAAGTTTTCTTCTATGGGAAGAATAACACTTTGAGCCTGAACTTGCCGACTCTTAGTAGCAATATTTCTTTCATTATTTTGCGATTTACATAATTATCTCTTTCATTGTATTACTAGTTTAGATTTCGGCTCACGATTTTTGTTTTATTGTCCTTTGATTATAGCCATACTGATGGTTTATTTTTCTGTTTAGTTTTGTTATTTATCGGCATCAAACTTTGTATTATGCTCAATGTAAAAAATAAAAATAAAAAGGCTCGGTTCTCTTACATTTGATTCTTGAATAAATGAAATTATCATCAAAAATTATGAGTTCAAGTCACTGAATCCTCACTATAGCTCTGTAAGATTCATCGTGTGTATAATAATGGCTAAAAATAGGTTGAGAAAAATATTCAAAAATCAATATGTGTATTTAAAGTCTGCTTTATTTTAGGTGTACTAATACTTACTTCGTCGCCTTCATGTTTATAACAACCAACCACTACGTAGTAATTGAAATTACACTATAGTTATCATCTATGCTCTCCATTCTCTCTCGGATAACCTCACATTTAATAAAACAACCGAATAAGAAGAAGAATATATTCAAAACTACATAAAAGTACCACAAGGCAACTTCGAAGTGTTGATGCCAACTTTATAAATACCCCTTCTCTAGGTGAAAACAAAGACAAAACTACCTTTTCTCTCTAGCTGAAGAAGACCTGATATAGCTGGCCCTCTGGGGATCAATGATGACCAAGCCAGTACATTCCTATATTAGGGCAGATTATGTATTCTGGTAATCTAATAGCTGATATCTAAATCGAGAAGTTTTGGAAATTGGTGTTCCACTCATCAAAGCTACAAAGCCACCTGTCTGTATACCACAACAGAAGGCATCTGAAGCTATGCCTTTCATGCAATAACATATATATCATATATTTCAAATGTTGTCCCGTACGTCACTAGTTCGTTTGTTTGGGCTGTCACTCACGTAGTCGATAGATAATTATTGTCTAACCGACAGCATCTGCTTGCTTCCCTCTTGACGGCCCTGGCCATGATAAACTCTTTTAAAGGCATATTTGCCAGCCTTTTAGACCGACACACACAGTCTTCTCTATGGCATGGCCGCAAAAGATAGCTCTGTCGTAGAATCACTTGGAGTGGAATCGTGAGACTTGGCAGCTGACCACTCAACCACTCAAGGATGCTCTAGGGCGTTACGCTTTACGGCCGTTCGGGGTAATAACGCACTCGAACACTGTGTAGACTGTATCGACTATTCTTCACTCAGATATACATACAAGTTTACGATACAGTATATAGTCAATTGATCAAGAATGACAAAATACAAAATTGAAGGTAAATATAATCAATGAGGAGCGGTGTAGCCTTACTTTGAGTATTTGATAATTCAAAGTTTGAAGCGAGTGGTTCAAATTACGGACTTGGAGACTACATTTCTGTTTATACGCTTGGCACCTCCTTGGAAAGAAAGAAGAAGAAAAAGCAAATACAAGTTGGCGGGGAGGCAAAACTCAGCTTGTTAGGCTTCTTTTGGCCCAGTGCCAATGTCCGGCTCGGGGGATTAAACAACAACGAAAATAAATACAAAAGAGGTGGTTACGTTGAATTCAGCGTTACTAGTAAGAATAAGGGTCTGAAATAAGCAAACCCCTGACAACCCAGATGACAACAGCAAACAGTAAAGATAACCTGACTGTAAAGGGGGAGGAGAACGAACGAAAATCAGCCAAATACAATTAAAGTAAACCCTACTTGGCTTACAGTAATTACAAAGAGGAACGAACTCCTAACATGAATTACGAGAGCTTGTGAATCATTGATTTATGATTTATACTTGTCGGCCAAGCTGCCAAGCCATAAGATTCGACTTCAAATTTCAATTCGTTTTCTTGGTATCTACGTTAGTTTGCTGATATGTAGTTTACAGGGTCAAATTGCCCTGAAAGGCACAGTATCAAAGAAGTGGATGAGATATGCCAAGTCCCACCTTTCATCCTTGGCCTGTAATAGATCGAATAACGCACAAAGAAGGCGTCTTATTTCTGTTATCTCTCTCCTGTCACACACTTCGACTATATGCCCGAAAGTTCATTAAGGCCTATATATGAGGTTGGTGGTGGATTCACTCTGCATGATTTACAATATGCGGTGGCTGGATCAGAAAACAAAGTGTTGGCTAATTGAGCACTCCAATCAGAACTAGCCGATCGAATATATAGCAAGACATTTAAAAATGATGATCAATAGGTTAACAGTCAAGAGTTTATCGACCCTCTAGTTCAATATATGCATGTTAATAGTCGATCTGCTTTCAGGGAGCTTATGCCAAATTTCAACAACCCTTGTGGAATTCATGGGGAGGCAAGTCTTATTTTTGCGGGTTGAGACACAATTGTTCGGGTTTACTAGTTGCGTTTTTGCTGTATCCGTGAAAGCCAAGGTGATTCAACAGGACAGCCTCGAGATACCGAATGAATGCAGATATAGAAAGGAGGCATGTAAGAATCATGCATATGAACAGCTACGCCAGGCGATATGTTCAACTAGTACATACTTACATACATATGCATATGTAGGTATTCGTCTTGAAACAAGATGGCTGGAATGTTTGTTCGACAGATGACACATCATGTTGGTGGGTAAGCCAGCTGAACAGGGTTGTTCTAAGCAGATATGGTGATATCTCTTCCCGGAAGCCCCTTGGACGGAGGATATAAATGTATGGTAGCATTAGCAAGAAATAAAGCCAATAACAAACGTCTACAAGGCTTGCTAGTGGTTTATGCGAGTTCGGGACTAATTCCCCAGTCAAGAAGAAATACTAGAAAGAGGCAGTCTATTTACTTATATATGTGTAGCAGGGTTTCTCTTTTGTAAAGATAGCGTAACAACGTTTACCGGACTCTGGAGGAAAAAAAATCCCTAGATAGTTTCAAAGAAATAAAATCGGTTATCGGGACATGGTCAGTGACTGGGTAGACATTCTTCGTCGTCCAGAAGCTAATTAAGAAGAATTATGTAGAAAGTTGGGATGCTGGTTGAGGCAAGCAAACATTCATGAAAGAGATTACTTAAACTACTTAGAGAGGGGTAAGCCTGTCGTCCTAGATAGAGTGCGCCAGTATTCATCAAGTGTACTCTCTACATACAATATGTTAACCTATGATCTACTACTATTAAGCTTTATATTCTTTGTTTCACTAAGCCAGGCCTTTTTCCCCGACACTCCGCATCGTCTATGGGACTACGTAATGCTTCATTATCATGAACGACGAAGCCCTCTTGGGTATTTTGAACTAGCACCCTGTATAGTTATCAGATCATGGTGATATCACAGATAATCGCCGATATTCCGCTATACTTAGACAGTCATGTACGTAAAACCAATTAACTAGGAGGATCAGAACGAGTATGGTCATGGTTTTGATACACTTCTACTCAGATCAATCGGAGTTTTATGCCTCTTTTATCTTTTCTATTGGAACACGTCATCTTCTCTGGTAGTGAAATGGGATTTTTGAGACGGTACAAGAAAAAATAGCACAACTCAACTGGCGCCGTCGGTCCTACCCTCCTTCCCCTTTCGTCCCGCTCATAACTTGACTCTTAATGGCTTAGTACATCGGATTACTCGGGCAGCAGAGACTTCACAAAGAACTCGGCGGTTCCTTTTGCCACGAGGCTTGCCTACGGCACAAGCGGTGAGCAACTTGTGTAGTTAGCTTACTTGGTGTGGCTCGAAGACTTTATTTCATAGAACACATATGTGATAGTAGTAGACAAAAACAATAAGCAAGTACCAATAAACGGATGCAGTATAACACGGCCTTTTGCCTGTAGATACCGACGCAGCTGCACAAAGACTCAAGTGAACATAGCGGCGGCGCTTAATAAGATGGTTAATATGCTTAGCTGGAAATCACGGAGGGTTACCTAAGTTACCGCTCTGTGTTGTCACTTTACTATGGCATTGAGATAGTCCCCATGTAATACTATGAATATATGACATACATTATGATATCGTAAAAAGGCGACACATGAAGAGAACGAGATTGTGGTTATTTATTAAAGATATCTCCAAAGGCGAATTACAATTTGCATCTGCTTGGTCGTAATGAATAGTGTTTCTATATTGGCTTACACACTTCTTGCTTTAATGTGCCTATAGAAACAGAAATGGAAGACTCACAGAAGAATTTGTTGTCTTCCAAAGGTCTGCCTGCCCAGAATAGAAAAACATATATTTACTCGGCTGATTAAAGACCTATTTTGAGTAGCATCAAGCACATAAATATGGGGTTATTCCTTTTCCCTTCATCGCTGCAACCTCGTATGTTGAATTGGATAATTAGTGGTTTATGGCTGGCCGGGTAACTGAAGGTCAAATGCATGGCTCGTACGCTTAGGCCAAGTCAGTGATGGTTTCAACTTTGATATACATAGGTGAAGGTATAACGACTCAGCCAATGGCAGGCTTTTTCTCCCGCCGATCAAATCCCTATTCTTATAACTGCCAAAAGACAATGAAGCACAGCCTTCTTCCGCAGTAGTTCAGCAATACCAGCATACAGTACATGCATATGCATGTACATATGTATCTTAGAAGAGAGGCATCACACTATAAAGGTATATATATGTAGCCGGTGACCCTAGTTTAATGGTCTCGTATACCCCCAGGCGAGGCTATGTTTACGCAATTAAGACGAACAGCTAAACAACATGCTAGCCTAGGAAGCACTGGCTAACTAAAAAGAACATGAAAATTACGACTAGTTCTGTGGTTAGGAAAGAGGTATTAGGTAGTTGAGAGAAGAGGGTTTCGCGGTATTGTAACAACCCTAGCTCAAGAAGAAGCCGATTTAGTGCCATTAACAAGTAAACGGAAAAGATACTCTTAACGCATCATTAAATGACAAAATTAAACATTGGTAATTACAATCATACCTACAAGGTTAAATGTGAAAAAAGAAATCAAAAGACCGTCTTGCTATTTTTCTTTACTCAACTATAGAGTGATTGATGGTTACTTGTCTCAAGGTAGAGCACACCAAGGTTGAAGCGGCAGTTTCTCAGAGCCGCCATAATTACAGTTAAGACAGTGAGTGACGTTGACTGTTGTATGCACCCAGATCAAAGACTTTGATAGCGCCTACAGAGGAACTTTAGCGGAATAGGTTGTTATTGTTAGTAATCTAACATGTGGGGAAGAGCATGATGGGAAATCAATTAGATTACGATTAAGATTAGAATGGAAGAGAATCAGAGCAGCTGTTTCTAGGGCTTGGGTTTGTTGTTCATGGACGGGAGACTCGAGAACCAACCAAGAGTCGTGGAAATTAATGGAACTAGAACTGCTGGGCGGAATGCAATGGGACATAGCTCTGTGCCTTGTAGTGATATAGAAGGCTGTAGCTTTGGCGGAGGCGCATTAGCGGCTAGCCAGCGACAGGAACCGACGATGGAGACAGCCAGAACAGACAGACAGACGAAGATGGCACGAAGAACGACACCGCGATTGGCAGCCGAACCAGCCTTTTTCAGCAGCAGCCGCACAGGATCTGCTTCTTGGCTGCCTATTTAACGGCTGGAGAATGGGTTGGATGGCTGGATTTGGTGGTGTGGTTCAACTTTATGCAGGAACAACATCCACCAGACCGCCTTCTGAATGCTGTCTTTTGTCCTCCCAATATACCAGAATGCGTCGATCACTAAAATAGGCTTTGAAGATATATCAGTATATCTGCCGATTATGCTTTCAAAACACTCGAAAGGTAATTATCTCCCAGAAGTCCACAGGCTCTCCAGTTTCTATGGCTAGAATGACTAGAACCTCCCCAGATTAAGCCAAGGTCAACTAATCTAATTGAGCAGGCTTCGCAGGCTCACCGTAGGAGGGCCCAGAATCTAGTGGCGCATGTCCATTGACGAAAACTGAAAAACCCCCCAAAAATACAATTGACTCTGTCGCTGATTTTGGGCGTTCCAGACCAGGAGGGAGGTGCCGAAGCGAGGCTGTGATTGGCCAGGACAGTACCTGCTTTGGGCTTAGCGCCAGGGGCCGCTGGCCACACTAAAATCCCAATTTTTTGCCTCTCGTTGTTACATGTTATACATGGAGTTAGCCAGCAGACAAGAGAGCCACTGTAGCAGAACAAGACATGCACTAAACGCGAAGATTTACAGTGGCCCGACAATCGATTGTTTGGTTCTGGAAACGGGCATTTAATTGAGACAAGCTGAATATAGAAAATAAAGAGAAAAACGAGAGTGACGGAAGAAGACAAGAGAAAGTGTCGAGTAGTGATAGCAAAACGTATGCTGAGGAGGCCAGGAGGTGGAAATAGGGCCCTAGAAACAATATCGCAGCCGCATCGCTCGTGCATTAATGTACGATGGCAGGGCAAGATGAGCTAATCAGGCCGCTTGAGTTGGTCTCAAAATGTCCACGCACGCCTGCTGACGACGTCTTTTTATTTTACTTTTTTACTTTGCTTTATTGTTATGTCCATCTCTATTCCTCTCAGTGCTTCCATTGCGCAAAAGAATAAGAACAAAAAGGCATTAGAGGATAAATCCTACGGGGGGCACTTGGCGCTAAAATATAGTACAGAACAGAAAGAATAACTCCATAATTGAAGTGTAGTTCAATTCAATGCTAGCCGACCTATATACTATATTAATACAAATTTTTTTTTTTTTTTTTTTTTTTACAGACCCTGGAAGACTTGCTGCCTTCACCTAGAAACCCACTAACGGCGTCGAGCCCACTAATAGCCCGCCTGGAAGCCCGGCTTAACGATGGCGATACGGCCGTCCTAGGCTTTCTTTTGCCTTGGTCTTGGTTTCCGGAGAAGGCGCTACTCTTAGCTTCTGCTATCTCCTTGCCGTGAAGAACAATGGTAACGAGGAAAAAATAACAAGAGAAAGAGAGGCGAATTCGAGTGTCTTGTTGTGTATAAAGCCCCTTCATGATCAGTCAGTTTCCAAACCCCTGATCTCTCTTTCTTCTCACTACCTCCAAAGCAACCTTAAGGTCGTCTCTCAAGTCGACTGTCGCCTTCTTTTATTCTTTGATTTTTGTTCAGGTCCCTGGCCGTTCCTTCGTTCCTTTATTCGCTCTCTTTTGGTGCTGCTTTACGCACTTCACAGTCTCTTGGCCTTTGTCCCTTGTTCTGGAGCCCATGCTCGTTTCTTTTCTACCTTTCCTACAAGATCGAGACTCTGACTGGGCTTTGTCTTTACTTCCCTGCTCATAGTAGTGTAGTAGTTTTGTTGGTCTGTGTGCTCTCTGGTAGTTCTGTCACTCATTTCAGAACTTACGTCCACGCCCACCGCATTCGAAAAATCTCCTATAACATGGAGATCCTGCCCACCCTTTGTCTCTCCTTCTTCTAACTCTTTTGTTCTTCTCTATTCTCTCCTCATCGTTAGAAGCAAAGGACTTTTTTTGTGCTTTTTTTTTTTTGTTGCTCTTCGTATCTTTCTCTTTGTTGAGCTGAAGAATATCTCCGCGAGTATTTCGTTTTTACTCGCTGTCCTTCCTTTGTTTTCTACACTCCATCAACAAACGCTGATATCTTTCTCACATTCTTTCGGTCCTTTATACACCATGCAGCTGACTCCCATCGCCGTCCTGGCTGGCGCTTTCGCCGCCAGTGCTGTTGCCCACCCTTCTGCTGCTGCCCACGGCAGAGCCCACGCCCAGTTCCACGAGCAGAACAAGCGCGACGTCCTAGTCGAGGTCCAGGAGTACTACATTGCCGGCCAGCCCGATGCCGTGTCGACTGCTACCACCACCTACACTGACACTACTCTGCCCTCTGCTAGCAGCACCAGCAGCGTTGTTTCAGTCCCCGCCGCTGTCACCACCACTTCGTCCGCTGCCGGTTATGCTGCCGAGGCTGTGACATCGGCGAGCTCTCTCAGCTCCAGCTCCAGCTCCAGCTCCAGCTCCAGCGCCATCTCTAGCAAGACCACCTCCAGCGCTACCTCCGCCAGCAAGACCACTACTTCGTCTTATTCTTCGTCCACTGGCACCGCCAAGGAGTTCTGCTCCGGCTCTTCGTCCAAGAAGCGTGCTACTGCCGCTCAGATCGCCTACGCCGGTAACACCGGTACTGATGATGACTGGGGTTGCAACATCATGGAGGTTGACTGCAGCACCACCGGCCTGTACAAATACACTGCTTCCGTTACCACCACCGGTTCCAGCTACACTTGCGTCCACTGGAACAAGATTGGCCCCGATGGTGGCATCAACGGTTTTTGGTACTCTGCCCTGAGCTTCTCCATATCTGGTTCCGAAGAGACCTGCTTCGCCTTCGACGCTAATACCCAGGGTGGCATGTCCTGCTCTGAGGGTACCTCCGTCGAGACAAGCTCCTACGGTGAATGGGCTGGTGTCTGGGCCGAGTACGACTTCGGCTCTACCACCAACTCTGGAAACTCCGGCTCTGATGTCTCCGTCCTGGTCGCCCAGGCCTACAAACTCAAGTTCCCCGGCATGTCCATTGCCAACCCCTCCGGCACTGTCTGCTCGTCGATCAAGTCCGACGGCACTGCCTACCAGGCCTACACCGCTGGCATGGAGGATGAGGATGGTGTTGGTTGCACTGGTTACTACACCGGCCAGCTCTCCATCATCCTGGGTGACTAAGCTATTTCGCTCCCCTTCGTTATCCAACAAAAGTATATGACAAATGAAAAACTATAGAGGAGGATTTGGAGACCCAAGACCAATTATTGCGTTGCTACAGAGCTGTTTAACCACACTGTATTCGATACCACTGGAATTTCTGTTACTTTTTTCCTTCTATCTTTCTGAATATATCGAATTTAGTGTTTTCGTTTCTCACTCTTGATCCTGACCCTCTCCGTCCTCATTGGATACTTACACCCTCTCTTGTCGCTTATGTATACTCAACAACATCCTTCCTCTGGTCGCTCCCGTTTATTTTTGATTTTTTTGGTGGCGGCGGACTTTTTTGATTTATATCTGCTCTTCTCTTCTTATTCTACTCTCTTTTATAAAGAACACACTCTTTCTTTTGTCCTTTTTTATATTTTCTGAACATTTTTGATTCTGTTCATGGCTCTTAGCTGAGCCGCACAGTTGTGTGATATATTTGATGACCTTTATTTCTTCGCTTCACCCCCTTTTCCTCTACTGCAATATCCCCTGTTTATTTAGATACACCACAATATAGAGTATGTGGAAAATAACTTACTCTCTGTCCCCAAAACCACTATGAAATGAAACTTATCCTATCAATATATGACAAAATGTGAATGTCCTTATTTCCCGTGATTGATTATATGCCCGGAAGCGATACAAGAGTCTTGCGTCTTGCTGTCGCTTATATGCAGGCAGGCGGTCGGTTTGGGCCATGCGCTGAAAACGTGTTGCTGCATTCCACATAGCATCTTGTTATCTTCCATTCCAGCACGATACACTATAACAAATGTATGCCAATTGTGCTCGTAATAGAGGGAAATGTGGGCAAGAAAATTACATCTTTTGTTAGTAAAAAAAGAAAAAGAGCGACGCATGAGGTCCGATCTCTTGATATCGATGTTTCATCCTATCTCCCGTTACTGGAACGGGTAATTGCACGGTCACATTAGGGCCATGCACTGCCTGTATGCAGTAACTACTTTGTTTGTATTTGGTTGAGCGGATACAACCGATAATTAGACTTGCTATGGCGAAAGGGGACTCCACAAAAAAGAGATAGGACAGAGACAACGATACTGATACATATACATATGTATTTGAGAAAAAAAGAATAAGAAAAGAACATGAGTAGCGAATTCATGATAGTCAACCACGGTGTTCAAAATTTAGATTAATCAACTGGAAATAACTCCTCACAAAGCGCGCTAATTAGGCGGCTGTGTTCTTGTGTAATTTTCTTTTAGACTTGAATTGGGTTTTTTAGGATGCTTGTCACGGCAATCATAACAATCAATCACCAGTGTTCCCGATTTAGTGATTACTAAATTAACAAGCAGCACAATCATGCGTGCAGTGGGGCAAGCTGTTTGCACCGTGCTGATTATACATATACATACATGGCAAGATGGCAGTTGCATGTTTCATAGTGCATACATAATGTATAGGTTGGTAATTGGCCAGCTAGATAAGGAAAGGATATTGAATCGTGGATTGAGTATAACTAGATCTCACTACACCATCACCATACATTATTATTGCCATAACCAAGGATGGCCACACCTGCTTATCTCGGCGCCTCTTTCTTCTATGGCTTAAAGCCACCCGTCCGGGTCTTGAACAGACCTTCCGGATCTACATCGGCCACTACCTGTTCGGCCAGCTGTTGTTTCTCGGTGGCGTAACGGCTATAGATGTCCTGTGTGTAGTATCCATCGTTCATGAAGAGGGGGTTAAAGACATCGGCTATCTTGCCCGTTGTAGTGTAATTGGCGATCACCTCGCCAACCGCGCTGATAGCGTGCTGCATTGATTCGTCCATGCGGTCAAATTGCGCAGGCAGCAACAGGCCGAAGTTGAAATCGATAATGATCCGGTCAGCGTCAGCCGGGATATCAAGCATGTCACCGCCTGAATCGAGCGCCTTCTGGGAAATGAGTTTCGGTATGGGCTGGTAGGCAATGACGGCGACGGCGCCCACAACGTCTTGATAGTCGGAGGCTACGTCGGCCCATGCATCCTCGATGCCCTTGAATACCTCGGCGCCGTGCTCGACACTCGGGTTCGCGAAAGTCTGGGTGCCGATAGAGAAGACGAGACCCTTGGTCGAACCCCAGTTGTTCGTCTGGATCAGGTCACGGTATGATCGCGTGGACGTCGTATCTAGGATAGGGCCAATGTTTGTGAAGTTGTCAAAGGTTCCAGTGGGTGGCGTGGCGCCATCGTAGAACAAAAACATGGTCCAGATATCAACAAGTTCCGCCGTCTTCTGACGTGACAAGATGATGGCTGCCTTCGGATCCGGATAGTACTCGGTGAAGTCACGTAGGGCGGCCATGAGCTTGGTTTCAATCTCCTCGCTGTTGGTGAAGAAATAGTTACCACCCCAGATCTTACCGATAGGGTGTGCCTTGACAATATAAGTGGTTACTATGCCAAAGTTGTTACCGCCGCCACGGAGCGCATTGAACAGGTCACTATTCGTGGTTGCAGATGCAGCGGTGATGGTGCCATTGGGTAGAACAAGTTCGTATGAAACGACGTTGTTAGCAGCCCACCCATACTGCGAAGATAGGAAACTGAGACCACCTAAACTCAAGAGTGTTAGCTATCACGATAAATTGGTCAGGACCAAAACAAGATCTTGCAGGATTAACTTACCACCCAACATGAAACCACCCACACCGACGTCGCCTAGACGGCCACCCACAGCGGCATATCCAGTACCGTCTAACTTTTCCACAACATGGTCCCACTTCTGACCAGCACCGATACGGACTGTCTTCGCCGTAGTATCTAGCGTAACCTCTTTGAAGTTGTCCATGGCTATCAACGGACCGTCGTTGACACTGGACCATCCTAGGTTGGAGTTGTGGCCGCCGGCACGGACAGCAAATGTCTCGTTGGTATCCGACAAGTAGTTGATGATAGTTGCTACCTCGGCAGATGTACTAGGCTTGATGATGCATGATGGCTTCAGTGTCGCACACATAGTAGACCAATAGTTAGCATTGTCGCTGATATAAGCAACAGAAATCTCCTCTTCCACAGTGATACTGGTATGACTAGCTACGTTGCTGCAAGTATCAGCAGAGGCTAGGCCTAGCAAAGCCAAGACAGCCCCGGTCCTCATGGTAGAAATGAGTTGTAGAGATAAGATGAGTATGTAGTGCGAGGTGGGGACCGAGGTCGAGAAGGAAGATGTATGATAACAGGCAAGAGATGATATCTGCAAAGAGATGCCAAGAATAAATGATGTGAAGAATAGTCGGGGCGAACACTGCTTATAAATAAAAGGATAAGTGCCCTTCCAAAGAGTGTAATATACATACAATACGAGAGTTGAGAACTGCTGAGAGCAAAGTTCCCGACTTGCGACATAACTTTAGATAGAAGTTGTCTCCGCGTAACTCCAGGTAAAAGACAAATTCCCTAAGCATGTCACCATCCAGATAACTACGATGAGGAAATACACACAAAGGTCACGGCCTTGTAAATTACGCTCATACACCCTATACACACATGTTTTTTTGTTAGTTCCCTTCACGGGAATCCAGTGGTTGATCCTCTTCTCCCTAACATTTGACTAGACGAGACATACCAAATAGTCACATATTTGCCGACGATATATCACAAAGCTTGGAACACACGCAGGGGCCGACTGGGCTAGACTGGAACTAGTGGCTACAATCAGATTCACGGGCGTTTTGAATGTGATGTAATATTTCCTTTTTGTTTTGACTGTTGTTTATGGGGCCGCTCCCTATCAAATATAGAATGTGACGCATGACTTGAGCATCGAAGAAGAGAAGATTTTTTAAAAAAAAAGAAAAAAAAATAGAGTCAGAAGGCCTTGATGTCTTGCACATTGGTAACATCAAAATACAGATTCTAGCCCTTCTTCATACATCGTACGAACTAACTTGGCCAAATGTAAACATGCATGCCATATCTGTATACTGTCGAGACTACATATATTTGTGTAAGGATCGTCTATTGCGCGATGGTAAGTGACGAATAGACGAACCAATATCACATGGGCTTTTCACTATTGTTTGTCAGTGTTTTCTGCCATCTTCAGGCTTATTTGAGCTAATTTTTCTTGGCTGATACCTGTTTTAGGCTATCTAGACGACGATCCCCAGCTATGGACTAGATACTCAGGGCGTCGTAAGAATTAGTAGGGAAGACAAAGAGGAAACACCGTCAGACAACGCAAAGGCATGGAATATGTGTAGGGCAGATGCTTTGGTCGGTAGTCGGGAATGGATATTCAAGAAGAGAAGTCGACGAGAAAATCAAGGTAGTCGATTAATCAACGGGTTTCTTGGAAAAGGAAAAAGAGGCTGAGGTGAATAGTTCCTAGCGAACTAATAGTGATCGGGCAATACATACATATGACGATAATATACAGTCTAGACGCCCGATATGTAGTGCTCATGTGTTTAAATGTTTGCTACTACTTTATTAAAATGGTAACAAAAGCAAAAAAAAGGAAGCCCGACGAGTCAACAAACAGGCTCGTATCGTCTGAATACCCAGATGTGACAAGTATTACTGATGCTGAGAATTCTATGTTGACTCTATTGGTGATAGTTTGCTCGGCTTTATTCATCCGGATGGTACCGGATTTAGAGATATCACGGTACACTAAAAGCCTTTATACAATTACAACTATGTTGCAATACACTAGCCGGTACTTTGAGCTTTATAGTGGCTACATACCGGATATCTATCTGTATGTATGACTGCTATAGGCTGGAGGCGCTTCCTGCGACAAGCCCACGTTCTCTTTCCATATTGGCAGGGCGGGGACCGAAATCAAGTATTGCAAATATGGAATCACGGGTTCTGTCTAGACTGCCTCAGGTGAATAATCTTGTTTGCCTTATAGTCACGATACCACCTTTGTTCCCGATACATCATATAATGCATTCCAATATAGTTTGTAGCGCCAACTACTGTTCGAAGAGGAATTCGTCTATAGTCAAGCGAGAGTAACTCAAGCTAGACATGGCTTCATTTATTGAGGAATCCATTACCTGGCTTACAAGCTTTTGATAGCCATGTTAGTATCTTCCATGCCTGACTGTTTGTCACCCTAACAGACAAGGCATATTCAATCCCGCCCTGTTCTAGTGAGAGCAAAAAAAACCCCAAAAAACCAAATACAACTATTTTAAACAAAGTCCTTATATGTGATACATAACACAACATCTCTTATATTGCCTTGATACACTTTGGCTGAACTTCAGCGCACAGTTGCGCCCAGCAAACCCGGTTTTATTGGATCACAGGGTGATTCACTTCCTAATTAGGTATATATCTGTAGCCGTTTACAAGCCAATACATACCTAACAATGTAAAGAAGTGCTAGCAACATTCCAGCTGAGATGGGCTCGGAATAAGCCACCTAGGGTTAATTTGGCTATGGAGAATAGCATGATGTGGGGCGTACCACAAAACTATTGTTTACAAAGGGATGGTCGGTCGCTGACATACTATTTTCTCTGTCTTTGACGGACGGATAGCGTATTTTTTACTACAATTATAGCTAAGGCGATGTTATGTTACGTGACCCGATGTTGGAACGCTTGGCTTAGAGCTGACATAGAAGTCAGCATGTAAACTGTTTTATATTTTTATTGCTAACGAGCAGGGCAGGCGGGCCAATAAATTTTGAATGCAGTGGTGTCCATCTACTAAAAACGTAAATAGAGGTATCACCGAAAGGTGTAACCAAGGTCACTGTTATAGGGTGTAACAACATTCCCTCCTACAACCCTCGGGGGACCTTGAGTTTATGGTGCCTCCTCTGTCCAAGAACGAAAAATTCCCCTTCGTTGTGGGTTTTTAAGAGCGACAGCACATATCACCAATGATTGTCTATTCTCTCGCATCTATTGATTTATTTCATGATGCACCGTTTTGTGAGGCCCCTTTTTTTCCCCTCTCGAGGGACGTTCTCACCAACGACCACCCGCCCCTTTTCTCTACACTTTTTCGCGATCGGTCTCCAGGCTCATCTCCGCTGCTCAGAGATTCACACTCGGAGGGCAACACTTTGAAGGTTCCAGTTGCCCGACATTTCTGGCTCTTCTTTTGTTGTGCTTTGCACTTCATTTGATCATGCCATGACAAACCTGTGATAGCTTCTCCTTGGGTCGCTCCCTCACAATGAAAACACTTTGAGTTTCCTTTGTGTGTTTTCCAACAACCTACCAGGGGACGCTGTAAAGTTTATCTCAATGCTGCTTAACCCCTCCCGATCTCCCGACACCGACCTCGCGATAGCTGTCTCCTTGAGTACCTTCCTCGCACCTGCTCGTCTTCTCCACTGCTTCCCCCATGCAAATTTTGTTCTTGTTTTCTGTGATTTTCTGTTTTGCTTTTCTAGTTCAGACCTCCATCATGGGGGGATTTTCGAGGACTAACGTCTAACGATCCACTAGGCTCGGATCCACGTGATCCACATAAAGACGTAAAAGGTTAAATAGATAAACAAATATAGGGTGTAACATCTAAGAGAGTTTATAATACAAGGAGCTACGAAATGCTTAGGTTCCGAGACAGATTCCCGACGAGGTGGGTATTCCCGGAAAGGATTAATGCACAGGAATAGCATATAACGAAACCATAACAAATGCTCTGTATCTCAGTGGCTGTCACTGTTGAGAAATAGGTTGTCCTTCACCTTACATTGTATACTAGTATTAGTTCAGGGCTGTGTGTGTATCTTAGGATACCCGAGCTATTAGAGCTCCATTTCCACCTTGATAAAATTAATTAAAAAACGGTGCAACATCTTAACTAAGAAAGGGTCGATGGGCGCTGTACAGAGAGGTTTCTACCCTAAGGAGCCCATAGGCGCACAGCATGTGCGCATCAGTGTGATTAAACCTTTTGTGGTAGGCCTTGAAATCTCCATGTTGAGTTCTGCACTGAAGTAAGAACCCGAGATGCCATACGCCCTTAGGCCGTATGTAAACTGCCATGCCTACCTGGGCCTCCTATCTCCGAGTCACGTGGTCTGCGCCACCCGACATATAACCAGAGATCTCCACATTGGTTCCAGAGCGAGCATGATAAATTCTTCACCTTTCCGTCTACCCAAATCACTGAGATTATACGACGCCGGACTGGCTACCGGACAGATATATTTAAAGTCCCCCGCTAGACAAACTCAATAGTTTCATATGTTCGGAACGGCGCACCGCTCTCTAGCCTCGAAGAACTAGTGGTCCATTTCCCCTCTTCAATTTCTGACCAACAGGTTATGAGCCCTCGTTTTCACTGCGCACAACACAAACTTCACAAATATGTCCGAGCCTATTCCATCTACATTTCATCAGAACGATGATCAGATTGACCATCAGCCCAGAGTGAATGGAGAAACTCAATTTCAGCAGCCTTTCACTGATCCTTTCCAAGAATTGGACATACAGAAATCGCGCAAATATGCAAAATCGGGAACCGACGTCACCAAGGCGTATGAAGCCATTTCGGCGGAAAACGCCTTGCCCCCTCCGTCTTGACTTGACTATATTTAACTAGTACACCGTTGGATCTATGGACGAAACATGCCAGGCAACTGGCATCACGAAGTCTTGTGTGGTGTTCATGTCGCAACTGGAAGTCGACAGATCTGTTGACTCACCGATGGACATCCTCTAGCTGGCATGGAGTACACAGCTTTATAAACATGCCCCAAAAGATTCTCTCGGTAGAGATCTCAACCCATATTCACTGCTGCTGAAAATAAGTACGAAGACAACGCCGACTCGATTGACCGCGCTTTCTCGCTGCTTGCGGACATTCGAGTCACTCCTGGCGTCCAAGGAATAAGAGACTACAGAAAGTGTCAAGAAGTTTCGAGCATATACGTTTGTCGGACGCTCACGTGATCACAAGGATGAACTTCGAACTGCAGAAGATATGCCCTGGGATTAACTCCGAACCTATGTGTGAGTTGATCTCGATGACGAGGGAGATCAACGACCTTCCCTTGTTCGACCTGTTCATTTCCCGACCGGCCGTGTTCAAGCATTGCCACCGATGCAAGACATCACACCCATTCGGCCAACACCTTCCTGAATTTCAACGACAACTGCAACAATTCCCACAACGACATGCAGAAGAAGCAAGCCAGTTCAATAGCCAGCATGCAAGGCTACAGAATACCATGAAATTCAACAACAGTTGTTGATTGCATAGTCCCGTTTAGACGATCAACGATTTCGAACCCCTTCGCCAACACTGGAAACTGCGGAAATCTCCAACGAACCTCTGTACGCCCACGAAATAGCAAGCATGATGTTCAATTGGAGGTTTAAACTCTCCTGAACAATGCTGGATGGACTAACTGCAACGTAGCCTCAGGTCTTGATCTTACAGTGAGACAAGTCCAATACGCCATGAGAAACCCAGTGACCCCTCGTAGCTCACGTGGTCCACCTCCTAAACCTACGCCAGCCCAAGTCGGTGAGTTAGTTGAGCTTGTGTGTGCAAGCCCAGGGGGCCGACAAATGTCATATGAAGAGCTAGCGAGAGTCACGGGGCTCAGCTGCAAAAAAGACGCCATCCGAGGGGGATTTACGAGATGTATTGCTCACAGAAAGCCCCGGTATCAGAGCTAGTACGTCAACAGAGGCTTGGTACAATATTAGCAACGAGTACCTTCATGAACTCCCAGTTTCTATGAAGACTCGCTGTGAGGCTGTCATCGCTGCCAATGGGATGTACACTAAGGTACTAGCCTAATCATATATGGTGTTTTGGATACACACAGTTATGAATCAAACAGATCTTATACAGATATATCTACACATGGTAATGGTAAACATACAAATCTTTTTAGAAGGAAGTTGATAAGCCTGCGCTAGGGAGGGATCATCGTTGCTAAGCTTAGGCTTTTGGTACAAATAATAGAAGGAACATTGAGTAGACTTGGCTACATATAACGTATTATTGCATTGAAAGAGGGCAGTAATCAATATTTCGTCCAAGGCGTAGTTGGGTATCATTGCATCTTGCTACTGTTCGTATATACCTCTACTTAGTGTACGATAATAGAGTAGTAAAATCGATCGGATAATCTATGAATTAATACGGCATGTATTCAAGTTGGAAGTCATAGTTTGTTCATGATACATAGATAAGAGAGCACAGTTAGAAAGCTAATTGAAAAAGCTACTAGGAATGATATGAAACGAAGCAAACAAGATTCCATCATGACTAAAATAGTATGCTACACCGCTCTTGACTTATAGGCTGACATCAGGACCAGCCCAGGTCTGGAGAAGATCGACTAGAGAAGCCGAGCCCATCGAACTAGCTTCGTTATTCAACATACGAGTGTCTAGCTCATGGGTGGCCAATGTAGGCAATGATGTATAACCACTGTTCACCAACCGAGATATACGCGGCTGCAGCCAATCGACGACCGCGACGATGGTGATATCAGCCACGGTAGCATGCCCGGTAGATCCCAAAGCCATAGCAAGCTGCAAGCCCCCCAACGAGGTGCCTGCAACTGGGCCAGTCGGGTGTTCCGTGGAATACATAGCACAGCTCCATACGGCCTCTATAAGCAACGGCGCAAAGAACGACCAGCCGCGCAGGATGCCGTGTGCTGCTCCATGACCAACGAGGCCGACGACTTGTATAGCATGCCGTGCTGCCGAATCTGCCGCTGCCGCAACCTGTTCCTGCCGTGGCAAGCCAGTCCTCTTGGATCCGTTACACATGAACGGCCGTAGCACTCGTAGGCAGGTAACATGAAAGAGAAGTTCGAGCGCGAGTTGCTGGCGCAGGAGCCACAGCGGCTCGGGGGATGAGCCGACACTGGAAGATGCTGAAGCTACAGATGTCTGCGCAAAGGCAGGCGCAGCACGCGCCGTGGTGAACGGCCCGGCGAGAGATTCTGCGGCACGCTGTAGCCGTAGGCCGGCGGGGATTGACTCGGACCAGGCAAGCAGCGCATGCGTTGCGCCCAATGCAAACTCTGCAATCTCGTGACGCGCCGTCTGCGCGCCTGGATCGCACAGTGGATGACTGGGATCGACAGCGGCACAACGTGCTGTCAGCGAGGCGCCGATATTCTGGGCCAGCGCCAGCAGTTCGGCGCGCGTGTTGAGGAAATCCAGCCAGTGCGTATCCTGCGCTTCACGGTCTCCGGCCCCATCGCTTAGGCGCGGCACGTGCTTGAGGGCGACCAACGGCGCACGGTCCAGCCGTAGGGCAAGCTCTGTTTCGATGCTGGCGAGCACAAGCCAGATACGGCGGCCAAGTTCGTTGAGCACGGAGTCGTCGGCACGGAAGGCGCCCGATGGAAGGCCTAGCATGTGGGCGGTGCGTAGAGCTAGGCCGGCCACTTGCATGGCTTCGTCAAGCCGCATGGCACCGGTGAGGTAGACGGCGGCTAGGATGGCAGACTGTACCTGGGCAATATCAACGGCCTGGCGCGAGAAGGCGGCTTTCCAGCGCGCAAAGAGGAAATCGGCTGTGGCATTGTGGCTGAGGAGTGCATGTGGCGATGGTGGCGGCGACTGCTGGATGCTGACAGCCAGCACGATATCGACGAGTCTGTCGGGCTTCCGGAATCCGTGGCGATGTGCGTCGTCCCAGAGAGAGACGTATAGCTGGCCGAAGAGAGCCTCGTCCATGACGGGATATAGGACGTGTATTCCACTCCAGAAGCTCTCTATAAGCGAGTCCTGCTGGGCACGCGACTGATGCGAGAGTCCCGACGCTGCGACATCGGGATAGTACTCACTGAGCGGCGCGAACGGCTCGAGCGGCACCGGAAGAAACGGGCTCTCCTCGCCAAACCGCTGGCATAGGCGATGGATTAGGAACTCGAGCGAAAGCTGGCCGTACTTGAGCTGGTGAATGGTGACGCCGCGCCATACTTTAAGCGGCGCATCTGCCGCCGTTTCGCTGGGCGACGCTGGGGCGCATTCACGGGCGGCGGGCGGAGCGGCCTCGGCTCTCGGTTCTGCTGACAGGCCGCCCGGAAGCGAAGAAGACGGCTGTAGCTGTAGCTGGATCTGAGCCTCAAGCTGCTTGACCTGTCGTCTGAGTTTCTTAATCTCTCTACCGCATCGCAAAGCAGGAAGATCGGCATTGGATATCAGCTTCGTCGGTTTCCCATGGAGTAGATCATGGGGCTTGTCGTTGACTCAACTCACCTGAGCGCGCTGGGAAGCTCTCTGAACTCGTTGTCTGTCTCGTTGCCGCACTTGCGCCCTGTCTCTTTACAGCGGCGGCACGGCCGGACTGAGTCGCACTTGACACGTGCCTGGCGGCAGTTGTCACATGCCTTGCGGATCTGGATTCTCTTGGACCGTGTGGCCGGACTCTGGGTAGTTGCCGGCGGGACTTCACCTGACGGGGCTGTGGCCTGGAACGATGAGAACATTGTTAAGGGGTACGGATATATGGCTTATTGCACCAGTCAGATACAGCTGAGAGTCGCCGCTAGACCCAAAGAAGAAGATGTGGTGAACTCGAGCTGGCAAACAAAAGAACCAACTCTCTAAGCTTGAGCTGATAATTACCGCGGCCTCTATTTCTCTACCGGATACAGACTATAAATGTACAGTAGTGCTGGAGTCGATCTAGCGAATCCTTCATGTTAGGGTGGTACTTGGACTGTGGTGTGATGACAAACGCAAACAAATGTATTCTCTATCTACGAAGCTCCGCGGGCCAATTAGTCAGCACCAAATTCAGGCCAGGGCGGCGCTGTACAGCGGTATAAGTCAAGCCTTATGACCAGGACAATATTCTTCCTGGTTTTATTGGCACAACCATAGTTATGACTCAAGTTTTGATCTGTGTTCCCAAGGCATCTCTTCTTTTTTATATCCCCTATTCCCTAATTTCCACGCAGCGCCCTATTTTTTCCACCTTCGAATCTTCAAAATGTACGTAGCCGCAAAGATGATGGCCACGTTGAGAAAGCAAAAAGCCGCCAATACGCCAAAGTCGCGCCAGCGATTGCTCATGTGGTACGTGTACTCTTGATACTGTAGTTGCAAATGTCAGTAAGCCTGTCTTCCTCGATCATCAGTTGCTCCTGCTCTACTTACGAATTCTTCGCCTGTGCTGTAACGGCAGTATTTGCATAGTCCCTGATCAGAGGGGTTGAGGAGGAACCCCGTGGCATTTTGTAGCCAGTTGCCGGCGTATTGCTCGCACGAGAGCCCCGATGGCGCCTCAAAGGCAAATGTCTCGTCGTCTTCGCAGTGCAGGTCGATGCCGTCCATGGCATTGGAAACGGCACCCTCGCTGAAATAGTACAGCGGAGACACGTTGAAAGCCCACTGCCAGCCCTTGGGCGCCGAGTGCTTGGGTATCAGCGCACCTGAGAAGGCGTTGACGAAGTAGAAGAAGATGCCGTTGGACATGAATGCTGCTTCCATAGTCGGCATCAACGCCACTACCATCTGCGCTAGAGTGTGCAAGAAGATGGAAAACAACTCCCACATCAGAAGCGCATAGCCTGCTCGGCTGGAGTCACTGAGATAGCCCGCCGGCCAGTACCAAGTCAGCCAGCACACAAACGAGGTGATCAAGCTAAAGGGGATGTGGACTGTGACTGCCGGCAACACAAAATTAACCCAGTGGTACGAATTAGACGCCTGCTCACGCTGGAAGAAGATGTCTTGGAACTGTCCGTAGCGAGCCTGGGTCTGCAAGCCTAGAGTTGGTCCGATAATGACGGCTGCAAAGATGCCAATGACCATGGCAAAGGCGCCGATATTGGTATCGGGGATGTTCAGAAACGTCAGTCCAACCAGAAGGCCTAGACCCAGGTTCATCCAGAACTGTGCCGCAAAAAAGGCTGGGTCACGGTAGTACAGGAGCCAAGCACGGCGCATGAGAACTGGTGTCTGCTTTAGAATCGGCAGCGCAAAGTCACACTGGGAATGCTCGAAGTCGGTGCCTTGTTGCTGCTGCATAGACAGCGTCTTCTCGGAAGCTCGGCGAGACGTCATTGCATATCGCCGCGTGGCTTGCTTTCCGGATTCTTCGCTAGCCTGCCACGCCATGCCCCAGTCGACAGTGTCCTTGCCCTCCTTGGACGCAGCACTAGCACCGACAACGTCGATTAGAAACTCGGCCGGGTTGCCTCCGGGCGGACATTTGGTACCAGACTTGCGTTCGAGATACCCCAAGACGGCGCCGCAGCCATCGCCCATAGGCCCATCGTAGGCTGTGTGTCCGCCACGCACCAGCATCACGAGATCGTCAAAGTGCTCAATAACCTCGGCCGCTGGCTGGTGGATAGTGCAGAGGACCGTCTGTCCGCTTCGAGCTAGGCGTTTGAGCAATCTGACGATGTTCAGCGCAGACTGTCCGTCAAGCCCAGAGGTTGGCTCGTCGAGGCAAAGGACATCGGGATGTGCGGAAAGTTCAACACCGACAGAAACCCGCTTACGCTGTTCAAGATTGAGACCTGATCCCGGCGTTCCAATCAGTGCATCGGCAATACCACCCATCTCCAGCATCGAAATCACCTGTTCAACATAGGCATTCTTCTCCGAGGTAGGCACTGTCATGGGACGTCGTAGGTTAGCCGTCATCTGCAGTGCCTCGCGCACAGTCTGTGTCGGAAGATGGATATCCTGTTGCTGTACATAACCCATCATGCGGCGGAAGGACTTTGGCAGCGGATGTCCATCAAGGCAGATTTCACCGCTGATGGTGCCATCGTCTTGACGGCCCGCAAGAGTGTTTAGAAGCGTGGTCTATATTGGCAAGGCTTTGGTTAGAAACCACTTGATCTGTATGCATTTATGCTGTTTCTGTTAGAGACATGACCTACCTTGCCTGCACCAGAAACTCCCATCAGCGCGGTCAGATGACCTGGCTCAATAGACCCTGACCGAACGAAGATTAGCATTTGAATAACTCGAAGTTTGTTTTCTTAGTTCTTACCGTTAAGCTTGTGTAACAACCGTCTGCTTCCTCCCTTGACCTTGACGTCCAGTGTCAAATCATGCCAAGCTAGCGCACGGCCGTTATACGATATTTCTGTCTCGTCACTACTATCATTGGCTACAACGGCAATTTCTTCATCCTGGCCGAACTCAGCATCTCCTTGCCGCTTGGCACTGTTGGTCAGCAATGTCTTGTAATAGACGGTCGCCAGTCTTCCAGCAGGAGCCCGGTAAATCTCCATGGCGATAGCACACACTGCGGTGAAGAACACAAAGAAGGCGATGATGATCCCGATGTCCCGCCACATGTTCTCCATATGGAAGCCATAGCGGATCTTCATATAGTCGTCCGCTTCAACTGACAAAGATCCTGGGACAGCACCAACAACGGCACAGACTTGGTTCGCAGCAGACAATCCAGGTCCAGACGGCACAAGGTCTGCGTTAGCGCAAGGGATGGAGGTGCCGGCAAGCTCGTTCACGATGATAGCTTCGTATGCGTAATATGACGGCTATCGAGGGTTAGTATCTACTATATCTTTCCATCACCGTTTGTGGGGTTAACCTACATTGACATAGCGGAACCAGCCCAGCCATACTTGAAGGTTGGGTGGAGGTAGATATAGGCCGGTATAGAGGACTATTGCCAAAAACAACAGCCCGACAGGAAGACCAGCAGCTTCAGCCGAACTACAAAACGACGCAATCGACCGGAAGACAACACTCAGAGATATGTGAAGAATGTACAGAACGAACCACCAGATCCAAAAGGCGCCTGCATCAATTCTGAAGCCAGACATGAAATACTGTGGCGTCGTTAGGGAGATGATGACAGCCTTCCAGACTAAGTCTGTGGCTACAAGAGCCATAGAATGCCCAGTTGGCCGATAAAACCGATATCTCTTGTGCTTATACAGCAGTGGCCGGATTCCGAAAGCCTTGCCAAACTCGTACATCGACTGCAGCGTCGGCGTGATGACGCTAAGGAAGACTGCACATGCCGTCATGTATAGGGTGCTACTAGTGCGATGGTGTTTCCACATAATGCTGCCTAGAAACACCGCCTGGACCAAGATAAAGATACATTCTGACACCAGTGGTTGGTAATTTGTAGCCAGCACGCGATACTCCCGCTTCGTACACAGAGCTAGTTGGCGCCAAACCGGCAACGAGAAGTTCCGTCGTGGAACTACGACTGCAGGCGGCAGCACAGCTAGCTCTTTTGACTGTCTTTCTGTCCCTGCAAAGTCCTCACTAGCTTTGTACGCAGCCTCCAAATCCAGCGCCGTCCGCGGAATACGGAAGCGCGCCTCGGGCGAGAAGTGGCGCAGGCGCGGATCAGCCGACATACTAGTCAGGAAGTCAGCCACAGCCGTACGCTCAGGACACGTATAACCCAGGCCCTCAAAGTGTGCCTTTGCGCTTTGGGGAGAGCCCCAGAAAACCAAATGGCCTTCATTGATAACGGCCACCTTGTCGAACATGGCCACCATGTCGTTGCTAGCCTGATAGACGGCCATCAGCGTCGAACAGTGGTGTAGGTCGGTGAAAGCTCGCATCGTTGCACAGAACTCGCGCGCCGTTGCGCTGTCAAGTCCATTGGTCGGATTGTCGAGACAGAACACTTCGGGCAGTGTTGCTAGGGCCTCGGCAAGGGAAACACGGCGACGCTCACCTCCCGATATGCCGCGGATTGCCGCTGAGCCGACGCGGGTTTGTAGGGCGTGAGACAGGCCAAAGAGGCCCGCAAGCGTGTTTACAGCTTGGGTAATCTGAGAGGTTGTTGCTGTATGAGGCCATGACGAGGTGACAGCGAAACTATCGGCAAACCAGTGTTAGTCCATAGGGTTATCGCTGTTATTGGCGAGGATCGGCAGATCGTGGGAATAGTCGGCTAAACTTACCGTAGCGTCTCTTCGACAGTCAGTGTTGGTAGGTGAATATCTTCTTCGGCTGTTGATCAAATGGTGTCAGCATGACATCAAACCGGTGGCCGCGAACAAGTCAATATCGGTTCTAGTCATATTTACCAACGAATGTCACCCTAACCCTATCTGCGTCCTTGTCAGATGCAGACCGCCCGCCAAACATCACTTGGCCTGTCACAGCGTGATATTCGTCTTGGTAGCCGCTCAAGGTTTTCAAAAACGTCGTGCAGCCGCTACCAGGCTTGCCAACCACGAGAACCATTTCGCCAGGCGCCACCGATGCATTGAAGCTGTGGAGAAGCGTGCGCGTGTGGACTTTGTGATAGCTGGGTCGGAAGACGTTGAGATAGTCTGCAAAGTACGAGGCTATGGTCGGTGCTTTTTGGATCTGTGTTGTTATAATAAGACAGCGATCAGTATTCTGTTATAGCAGCAAACATGATAGAAGGCCTGAATTGTCAAGTCAGACTTGGACAAAGGACGTACCGCCCTGCCAGCCCCAATAACACTCATGTCATCAAGAACCATTGCCGAACGAGTAACTTGCGCCTGGCCATGACTGGCCAAAAGCTCACGAATGCCCTTTTCTAGATTCATGGATTTTTTCTTGTGAAGACGCAGAATTTCTAGTTGGTTTCTTTCTTTCTGTTCATCGTCTATGACGGGCTGCGGCGGACCTCTTATATATTACAAGCCAACGACCATGATGCCCCCCCCCCCCCCCCCCCCTTAAGACCAACGTACTCTCATGCAGCAGACTTACAAATCATTCAATAAATCACAATGGCATGCATAGCAATCACATACTGTAGCATAGAATTGCGTTTTCCTTCCTTCATGTCAAATCACCTGCCACCCTAACAGAACATCACAGCAAAATCGTCGCATATAACTGTAGAATATGGCACCCTAGAGACCAAGTCTGGTTCGGGAGGACGCTCCACTATACGGAGAAAACTCCGGCTCACTATAATACTACTCATTCTCGGTAATACATAACTTAGTCCTTTTTAGTCTGCTTCTCTTATGCATCTGCGGGAGGATAAGAAGTCGCCTAAACTAGCCGCAAATGAAACACGAAGGCTCTTTATCTCTATAGTCTAGGCATTCAACTTATTTGCTTCTTCTTTGTATTTTGCGTCATGCTGTATCATCTAGTAGGAGCATCGCGCTGGAGATAACGGTATTTCCCTTCTTAGTCCCGCCGACCCGCTCGATGTAACCCTAACACAAAGCTGAAAGTTGACCGTGCCTAATACTGTAGGTTCTTGATAAGATCCACTTATAACTGTATTATTACTTGACAGATATATCTAGATAAGTACATATCTATGAGTATGTTCATTTTTCTTCAGTCTATCTCACTGTCATATTCACACCTTCAATGCTCTGTAAGACAGTACAATTCTTCATTCGTCTTGTCATCACAGCCAATGAATAAAACACTCTCCCGGTTTTTACTATGCCGTGATAGTTGATTTGTCTTACAAAAAAAGAACCAGATCATGCTGTTTAAACATAATGCGGCTCTTACCATAAAAACAAGAGTTGGCAGAGCCAAGGATTTAGCCTCGATCATTCTTGCATCCTTTAAAGGGCTAAATACTACGAATTGATAAAATCCCGTCGTATTACTACAACAGTCGTTAACGGCAAATTTTAATAGTTGTAAGTTAATTTCTTTTCGCTACTACGCTCCATATTCTTAACGTTCAATACGGTATGACAGGCAAACGGAGTGAAGCTATCGTGAATTCCTCACTGTACGACGTGGACTCAAAGGCTTCGCCCCGCAAATAACTATTCTGTGCAAGAATATTAACTGCTGTGGCCGTGAATCGTTGGAGCAGAATTTCCGACTAGGCAAGATACTTGGTCTAGAAACTTTGATTTGATTTGATTATATCTAACGTCTACCTAAATCACTAAGATCATACGACGCTGAATTGGTTACCGGATAGATATTTAAAATCCCCCGCTCAGACACTCAATGGCTTCCGTATGTCCGGAAGCCCCGAAGAACTAGTGGGCAAGGTAAATAAAACAAGGAAAACAGAAACATAGAACAGTAAATAGGAAAACCAGAAACAAAAACCACCCCAAATCCTCCTCAGTCACTTCCCCCCCTCCGCTGTACTTGTCTGGCCCGCTGATGGGGCTTCTTCTCTAGGCGCATGGGCTCTGTAGTGCCGCCATTTCACCTCTAGTCTCTTGGCAAGATACTTGCAGGAGCTCTCTTTCCGAAGTAGCACAGTGGGCAGTTTCTTTCCACATACGCATGCTCGAAACGGTCATGGTACTCCGTAAAGCTGCCATGACCTGTCCTCCAGTTGGGATCCGTCCCACCGTAGACCTGTGCTGGTCTTTAGACCAGTCCACCTTGTAGACAGTCTTTGTTTCAAAACGAACCCCAAGGTGTTTTCTCCGCTCGCACTCCACTATCCACAATTTGAAGTCGGCATTTAGCCGTGCGTTTTTCCATCTGCGGACGGAAGCAAGGGACATGTGGTCGAGGTCGAGGTCAAGGTCGAGGTCGACAAGCTTAGTATTGCTTACACCCTTGTTTCGCCAACTTGTCAACTAGATCGTTGCCAGGAACGTCAGTGTGTCCGAGACCCATCTGATGTCACCGACCACTAGTTCTACACGCTCTATACCCTCTTTCCGCTCATGGAGTAAAGCTTCGGAGCTTGTTGACAGCCTCTTGAGAGGTTCCATTCTTACTAGCCCTATTGGAGATCCCAAATTGTCAGGGCACAGATACAGATACAGACTGCCTGCATCGGGAGGAGCATGCTCGATGGCCGCTTGGACTGCATTGTCTGCAGCAACAGCCTCTGCGTCGGTCACTTCTCGTAGAGAGCCACATGACCCTAGAGTTTGATGCCATCATAAAAGACATCCCAACCAGCCCCTGTTGTGCCCTTCTCATCACGAGAACCATTGGAGTAAACCCATAGCGCTTTCGGGTCTGCCTCAGCCACCTCTTTCAAATGATGTTTGGCGGCTTCTTCTTTGTCTAGCTACCGTGGCAGACGGTCGCGGGGGCCCTTTTCTTCTGGGAAGAGTCTGTTCGACTCTTTAATCGGCTTCAGGGGCAATTTCTTATACACATCGATGTGTCCTTCTATCTCTGTGATGCACAGCGGGTGCCGGGAGTCTACCGTGGAAGCTCAATGCTGTATGATGCTCTGGCGCGAGTCCAGTTCTATGCCTTGAATACATCTCCCGGCTCTTCACAGGGGAGCGTAGTTTAGGTAGAGGATAGATAAACAACAACAACAAGTTCGTACGGCAAGATGGCCGAGTTGGTTATGGTGTCAGGTTAGGGTTGTTCCTTAACGCAAGTTTCCTGATGGAGAAATCCGTCTGGGCTCGAGTTTTAGTCTTGTCACCATTCATTTTAGAAGTCATTCCTTTTTGCATTTTTTCATGAATATAGAACATGACTATATACATACGACGAACTCCGTGGCTATCCATAGGCACGTTTAATAAGTGATGAAGGGAGAAGAGAATATCATTTTTGATCATTAAAGAAAGAAAAGCATCCAAGGAAGTAACATTACGATGCAGGTATAAACAAAAAGGGTATGATGATAACAGGATAGACTAACGATTTGTACACTTTTACGGTAGTAGGTACGTGCGAAAAAAGAAAAAAAAAAAGAGAAAAAAGGAAAGAAGCAACGCGTGAAAGAAGATGCAGAAGAGGCTAACTAGATTGAAGTCATCATAATCATGTACAAAGAAATCCAACTCTCCGTCTAACTATACGTTATTAGCGACGGGGTGAACAGTGGGAATGACATCCTCGACCTTTTCATCACTAAACTTGAGGTCTTCCTCTAGAGGAACGGTGTCCTTGATACGCAAGAAGATGATGGGTGCAGCGATGATCAAACCACCGGTCAGTAAACCCCACTAGAAATCAGTATTGTCAGTATGGGTTATCAAGATTGTTGACGCTTAGATCAAAGATAATGATGGATGGGAAAGTACTTACGGTAGCTCCATACATGGCACCGAATGAGATTCCTTCGCTATCCATAGCCCACCAAATGGCAGCAAAGGCCGATTGCAGGCCCTTATAGATACCGGCTAAGTTGGCGGCCTTGCGTCCCGAGTTAGACAAAGCGCCCATGAACCAATAGACGCTAGTTTGCCAGAAGGCATCGAACATGCCGTAGAAGAAGTATAGGAACATGGGGGCGATATATGTGCTGCCGTCGGTCCAGTCGATTCTGTGAGTAGCGTATTCTTCGGTAGAAACCACCTCACGGCTAGGCTGCTTTCTCTGCCAGGCCCAGCCTCCACCCCAGATTACCCAGGTCATGGCGAATAGGACACCCCAGGCAATCTTGGCACGCATGGCACGACCAATGTGCTGGTAATCGAGAGCATATCCGATCGCTAATGCGGCGATGATTTGGGATAGCCAATAGAGCAAGCTGTTGAGAGACCGGGTGCGTGTGTTGAAGTTGAGAGCGTTCATGTCGTTGGTCTGATATGTGTAGAAAGTGTTGGAAGCCATGAACATGGGGAACAGGAGGACAACCCAAGGGTCGTTGACGATAGTTTCGTAGAGGCCGATAAATTCGGATTTCCACGTGGGGTTCATCATGAGAATGACCTTTGAGCCATCTTCACGGATGACATTTGAAGCATTGCAGATAAAAAGAGCCAGAAGAGCACCAATAATGTTCAGGGCTAAGAAACCAGCATATGTTCCGTCAGTCACGGGACCGGAGTTGTTGTTGATGTTTTGACCAAGAGGGATCTAGTTGTGGAATGTTAGCATACACAGAGCCACATGGTGAGCCACGAGGGCGTTGGCGTCGATGTTCCAAGACGGATAGGGAGAACATACCAAAGCACCAATAACAGCACCAGTGTTGAAGATGATCCAAAACCATGAGATATAGCGTCCCTTTTTGTTTTCGGGCGGATATGACATCATGATAGTACCCTGAGCCGTCCACAAGAGACCAGCGCAAACACCGAGCAGGGCACCTGCAAAGACAATGAAGCCATGGTTTTTGGTGTGGTTGTAGCAGAGGAAGGAAGCGACATAGACAGAGTAGCCAATGCTTCCAATGGACAGCGTCAATCGAATGCCGATGACGTTGGCGATAGTACCGGAGAAGAAGGCAACAATAGCAAACGTCGAGTAGAGAGCAGTGTTGGCATCGCTAGCGGGCTTGGTGTCGATCTGGCCGCCACCGCCCATGCCTGTTAAGGCATTGAACATACCAGGGCACATGAAGCACACCATGGCCACCATGAACAGCTGCACCTTGGGCGAGGCATACCAGAATTCGTGACCCAGGATACGGAAGCCCTTGTACTGCCATCCGACAGGCCGAAAGAGCTGGTCAGGCATGGTTGAGGGCGTCGTCACCTCGGCGTTAGGCTCAAGGCCAGACTTTTCATCGACAGAGAATGTGGCCGCCACAGGCAGTGCTGCCGCAGAGTCGTTGGCCATCGCTAAAGTGCGTGGAGGGTATCAAGACTGGCAAACGAAGAAAACGGACGTCGCGATGAAAAGAAAAGAATCAGGATGAGGAGAAGCGAACAGCGACAATGCTATTGATGACCGGTTGTGGGCTTGTGGGCTATTCACAGTGTAGTCAAAACCTTGACTAGCAGAAAGGCTAGAGGCCTAAAGGTTGGGTTACAGGGTCCAAAAAAAATTAGTGGCACCTGAGGCAGAATTAAGTGGCTACTCAACCACAGCTAGTGGATTTTGAGCGCAGTTGCCTCTGGAAGAGCAGTGCTAGGCGTCCTAAAATAACGGGAACTTCAAGTCGACTTCTTTGTTTTCTGTTGCAGGCTATTATGTGCCCGATTAGCGTCGATTGGCGGCTTTAAACGAAGGGGCGACAACGATAAACAAAACAAAACAAGACAGGAGCTGCCCTAGAAATATCGAGAAAAGGATAAGCAGCTTTGTAACAGCGACCACGATATCGTCGAAGACTCTATGCCAATGATGCACGGCAGCAAGATTTTAAGACAGCCTGAGAATGAAATCAACGGCAATATCAAGTGGGAAATCCACGAGTCAAAGAGGTGCGAAGTCCCGAATAATATAGTCTGGTGGTCTGGGCGTGCCAGGGTGAGGAGAGAGAAAGGGACTTGGCCGGGTTTGAGGGGATGGAGATGGACGAGCTTATAACGTGGGCCGTGGGCTTGTGCCATCTCTATTTGCTGCTTTTTCCAGTGGCATTGGTGACACTCTACTGAACATAGCTTAGCCTGCTGGAATCAAAGCCCACCAGCGTTCAAATGGCCCCTGCGCAACAGTGAATACGACGGCGTCAGGGGGGGGGGGAAGAAGAAGTCATTACCAAGCAATTAGGTTTAGTTGCCAAGCTTTAATGATGTTGATAACTACGCTAAGTTAGCGACTTGAACTACAAATAAGGTGTTCTCCAACTACAAGATGACGGCTCGATACGTGTGAGAGTCTTTGTTGTGGCCCGCCGTCATCTAGAATGTGGTATCATGATGGTCTTCTCATATCTCGACGTCCTTTGTCCTTATCGTCACTGTAGAGACAACGACTCCCGATGGTAACATTCACCTGTAATGTTCCATGCCATGGCCCAATAAAGCCAGCACACAAAAGTACGCTGATGGGTATCACATTTCACAATCACTCGCAACACGAGATATACAGAGACAGGCAGACAACTGATAAAGCAGGCAATGGGAAAGGCAACAAAAGCCACCAACGACGGCAAGGCAAGATACAGTTGGAATCAACGTTTCACTTGCAACGAAGTATCGGAAACATTAAGTGATGCCACGATAGACAATGTCACCTTGTTCTACATCCTAACTCCAGAGTCTCTCCACATATCTACAGGAAGCAGTTCCGTAACTGGTAATATTGCTTTGATATGGTTCAATAGAAAGCACTATAAAAATGAAAGGGGAGGGGGGTCCAACTGTCCAAGTCGCGGTAAATGCTACCAGCCGTAAAGAAAGTTGGTAGTCCCGTGCCTTTTGCCATGGCTTTACAACTACATCTTGTCTTGCAGAAACTACAAGCTGCATAAATGGAAGTCTATGAGGTTACTTTACAGCTACTATTATAGTCAGCTTCCTTGGGATGTCGCCTAGCCAGCCATCTTGCCCTGCAGACCAGGCCGATTACGAGATATAGAATCCCTTCGATGGCATATGAAGAGACAAGAGAGAAGAAAAAGGACCACTGGACGTCAGCTGGTTGATGTTCCAAGCGATAAGCAATGCAATGCCTAACTTAGGTCCTAACGATAGCAAAATGACTAGGTTAGTGGGCCTGTCACAAACCGGCAAATTCGGTCTAGCATTGGTTGGGTCTAGGCATATATGTATGTAGTCTTCAGTAGCTGTTATATCCTGTACCTACGACTCTGTTCTGCCCTTTATTCTGCTTGCCACCGTTCACGCCTTTGACTTGCTACTGTACTTAGCTTGCCAACGATGTTACGGTTGCTCTCATTTGCCGGTTTCCAACTAAACCTTGGTTGACCGGTGGGTTTGTATTCAATCGGTTCATTGATTGGCTGGCTACTTGTGTACTGTAGACATGGCTTCAATACGCCAATATATCTATATCTATCTGTACGAACAACGCCCGCAATCCCCATGTCGATAGCAGTCTATGGTGGTACGCCAACTGGGACGTGGATTTCATTCCGAGGCGCTTATAAGCCAATCACCACCCATAATGAACCATATATCAGAAGGGCGAAAAAAGGATAAAAACGCAAAAGCGGAAAATAAAGAGTAAAAAGTTCCTTTTTATGTTACAGTCGTGCCAACCCCATACACCAATATGAATGGACTGCTGCCACTCAGCTCGATCTTATATTGTAGTATAGAAAAATCGGCTGTTACTATTTATCGGCCTTTCATTTCATTCTGAAAAGGACAAGAAAGAAAAAAATTGGCATTTTGGCACGGCTTTTCAATCAAGGCTGTAAAGTCGTTAATTCCGGACTTCATGTGTTCCTCAGAGTTTGAGAGGGCCCGGCGAAGCCTTGATATTACTTTCCGCCTATATTAGGGAACAATGCGTCTGTATTTCTTCACCCTAGGCCCTGTAAAATTCACTTACAAACCCACTGACTTTTGTCGATCGCCAGGGGGCAACGCTGTAAACCCGGCTGCCGTTCATTCTATTTATATCCTTTCATTTTCCTTTCTGCAGGTCTCCTTTGTTTACAAATATATATGTAAAAGTTCGGCTTGTCTCCGATTGTCAAATTCCTCGGAGACTTAATTCTTTTTTTATTTGTGAATTGGCTGTTTTCGCTTCAGAGAAGCAGTGTGACTTGGAATTTCTCGTGTGAATCTATCCTAATACTGCTCACTACATAAGTATGTCGTTGTTCTTTAACTGCAATAGACTTCGTATTAGCGCAGGTAAGTTTGCACACCAGGGTCTCTTTTTTCCATCGCCCTGTACAAAGGGTCTTGGGCCAGTTCTCCGAGACAGATCTTTGATCCACTACACTAAGATTCGGTATTATGAGCTATAGTTAGAAATTCGCCAGCTAAAAGCAAAGCCACTGGCTTGTCTAGTTCAAATCCGGCTATCTTTCTCCGCCCGTATATCGAAGCTAGCTGACCACCATTGTCTTACATCGTATTGATGACTTGTTAGTGTCGTTAATCACTGGACTATTTTTGCTTTGTATTTTGTAAGGAGATAGTAAGAGATCTTCGCTGATATCTTCTCCAAGCTCGTAATGCCTATCTTCACACTAACGACTCACCAAAAGATAGTGAACGCAAACTGCTCGTTTGGGGTTGATGTCGCGAGAAAGTTAGATAATGGCCAGACCAAAAGCTATAGCAGGCGCCCATATCCCAAGTTCCATCATCTGCATACCCAACCGTCTAGAAGGGATAAGCAACGACATAAATCGCAACTGTGATGTACTTACAAGTAGTTATGCGCTCAATCTCTGCGTACTTTGATAGTATAATCTTCTCGGGACAGCAAATCCTACAGCGCTAGTTCTCCAGTGCTAAAACTGCCCTAGTGGTATTTCAACATTTTGTCGTCCCCCATGGAGCTCTTCTTATCTCACTTTGCAATCTCATTAGCGAGATATCCGGCGATTTTGACCGATAAAGTTGATGAAGGACATCTAACTCCAAAAGGGATCCGTCTCCCGTCATGTAACGTTTCGTAGCTACTCTAGACTGCACCCTTCATATACAACTACTATACCCTACGTAGCCTCTACAAACTGACGATGACGATAAGGGCTACTGGTTGTAAATACTAGCTATAGATACGAAGTCTGGGTCTTACTAAGGAGTCACCATCACCATGGCATATAGGGGAGGCTTATCAAGTGGTTTTCATACTAGCCATTCTATCTCGATCCTCTTCAGCCTTTGCTATCTCCAACATTATAGTGCTTTTTTGAAAATATGTCCGTAGCTAGGGGATATATTGCTGAACGCATGACAACACATCAAGTCACAGTTGAATCAATATTCGCTACACTGAAATGTGCGTCATGTCTCTTCCTAGACTAACCATACTCATCATAAACACGGCTATGGGATCCATCGAGATAGGACTGTTTAAGAAATGTCTTTGGCTATAACACCGAGAATCTGAAGGAACTCTCGAACCTCTATCCTACCACGTGACCAATATGAAAAGAAAGACAAATGAATTAAAAGTCTGCACACCGCAAAATTTAAACTCAAAACACAAAGACATCCATCACTAATCCTCTGTTTCCTCTGTTTTCTTCGTATATCATGAAAAATATGCACTAAATCCCCGATTGCCAGTGCAGGCTGTCTTTGGCATTTTCTTAGCTAATTCCGATATTTGTTGTATTTCCTTCTTTCCTCTCAACTTGAATATTTCACGCAACAATATTCTAAGACTTGCTGATATATCTACTATATGCTCATGTGAGTAGCCCGTTATATACGATAATGTTAATAATCCCTATAAACAACCCTGATTGTTCGTGTTCTACTCGAGTCAATTTCGCCCACCATTTACAGATGGCATGCGGTGGCGACTAATTTTTCTGTCTTTTTGGCGTGAGGAACTACACGATTTATATTATAACTTGAGTATATAATTTTGCTAAATTTAACTTAGAAACATCATGGCACGATTCACAAGCATAAAAAAACAACATTCATATGGCACCAAAACGTAGATTTTGATAAATAATATTCGATAGAAATTCAATGTGTTGGTACAAACTAAGGCAAACGATACGGAATGATAGAATATACATTGAAGATGGAGTCTAAAACAAAACACAAAACGCCTCATTGTGGACGCGTATTTTCAAGAGAATGGATAGCACATCACTAATCTCCGGGAAAAGATAAAAAGTTGTAGAAAGATAAGATGAGGTAGAAAAAAAGGAACCATCTCCGAAGTGAAAAAAATATAATATGTGTCTTGTCCATGACTACTTTTTGTAGTAGGCTTATATGGAATTGCCTCCAGTTCAATGAACAAAACAAAAAACGCCAGCAACAAAGAAAGTCTTCCAAAGGGGGATGTAAGCCCAAGAGAAAAAATGAGAGGACAAATAAATCAACAAGCGTCAGTGACGTAAATAAAAATAATGAAATAAAATAAAAACTGGTTGAGAGCATAACGATGGTAAATAATGGGTATCAAAAAGTAGAAGAAGTAAAAGTAACAAGAAGGTTTAGGAAGGGATATGTGATGCTTTTTATAAGGCAATCCTTGAAAATGATAGAAAATGATAAGGTTAGCTAGCTACCATCAAAATATGTCAAGATAATGACTTATTTGGCACTAGTAGTGGTGTTGTTGTTAGGGGGTAGGTTGCTAGTGGTGCGCTCACGAGATCTCCAAAGGAAGTAATCAGTGCGCGGAGTCGACAGGCCCGGGGTCGGAGGAGCTTCAACGGTAGTCTGACGCTGGATAGCAGCCATAGTCTCACGAGGCTCCAAAGCCAAACTTTGGCGATAGTAAGCGACCTGGGCATTACCCTGATCCGCACCATGGACACGAGTAAGGTTCGATGTAATCCACTCTTGGATCTCCGGCACCTCGTTCAGGCGGTACGGAATCTGGAAGCGTTGTAGCTCGCCAATGATCTTGGCAGTACGGGTGTGCTTGTCAAAGTTGATCAGCGTGATACCACTGTTCTCATCACCAGGCTTGGGCGATGATGGTGCGGACATGGAGGGAACCTCCTCTTGTCCCATGTTGGAGTTCAGCTGCTTAGTAGCTTGGTTACCAATGTCGACGAAAGTCAAATCAGTCAAGTACATGCCCAGGAATGGCAGGCAGGGCGGCACGTGATCGTGTAGTTTGCCACGCAGTTCCTTGTGGTTGTGCTGAGGCTCAACGATGCGCTGTAGAGATTGCAGCATTTCACGGCGCTTGGGTGAGATAAACTCCCAAGTGCGGCGTAGACGAGTGATGGTACTGCTGTTTAAACGGCAGATGATGGCCATCAAACCATCGTAGTTGTGAAGCTCATACAAGGCATAGCAAATCTTAATCCACTGCTTGATAGCGACGGCACGCTTCTTGACGTCGGTGTAGCTAAGAATGTTCTCGGCAACAAAGTTGGACAGGTCAGTAGATAGGGTAGACATGGCCTTAACGTTAGGGGCGTCGACACCGCCCTTCTTCATCCATTGCGAGCCAAGAAGCTCTTCGGGCATGATGGAACTGAAGATTTCCATCTGCTTGACGGTCAACTGGCGAGCAAACTCAACAGGGTCGAAATCAACAATGCTGGGGGAAACACCACCCGCTTTCCAGTTGTTGAGGGCGTTCATGATACCACGAGATACCAACGATTGCGGTAGTGGTGTATCAGGCGAGATATAGGTAGCAATGGCAGTGTTGGTCTTGCCCATAGATGAAACCAGGCGTGGTACCAGAGAACCTTCGTGAGAAACTCTCTGGGTCAGTTCAACCAAGCGACGGCCAGCAGAAGGCAGCACGGCAGAAAGCTTGGTATCAGCAAATGGCACAATGATAGACAAAGCATCGCGATCTGTGACGTCTCTCCAGTGAGACTCCATCCAACCCTTGAAGGCGTTGTAGACACGAAGACGGACAGGGCCAGACATATGGGGGGCGCCATCTACGTAATCAAAGCGATCAATTAGGGCCTGCGCGAACCGAATTGGGCTGCAGAAGAGGCGGAAGGTGAGATAGAAGGTTGAGACAAACATAGCGTCGGGAGTTGACTCATGCGTTGTAAGGCGTTCTACCAGTGCGGAAATGGTGCCGCCAGTAACATGGCCCTCCTTGTTAAACATGAGCTCATGGGCATAGGTCTTAGCCAATAGCTTAGTCTCGGCATCGTCAGCGTCATTATCGGCCTCGGTGGACTCAGCCTGTGAAGAGCTGTTTGTGCTCAGACCGGAGATCGATGACTTATTGCGGGGACCATCGGGGGTGGTGGCGCGGGTGGAGGTCTGCGAGATCATGCTAGCCTCGGAGTCGCGGCTTAGGTAAGTGTTACCGCTACCGGCACTTGAGGCTTCAAATGTAGGAGAGGTGTGGAAGTCGGTAGTGACAGCCGAGACGATCTCATCCTGGGTAGCAGAGGTCTCCTCGGCGTTGGCGGAGACAGTTGTCGAGATCTTAGGAAGAGGAGGCAACGAGAATCGTGCAGTCTTGACGGTCTTGACAGACTTGGGGGAAGCCTTGAAAGTTTCGGGGGATCTCGATGGCGAATTAGAGAACCTGATGGATCTAGCGGATCTGGTGGACTTGGGGGTTGAAGGTGCTTGGATAGTCTCCTGGCCAGAAGTGGCAGTTGTTTGTCTCGAGGACGGGCGCGATCGAGTGGACGACCTGGCTGGGCTGGAGTAAGATGTAGCTTGTTGAACCTCGGCAACGGCCTCCACTTTGGCGGGGATAGTGATTTCGGCTTCAGGGACCAAGGGAAGAGGCTTGTCGAGGGAAGCGGCGACACTGTTCTTGGCAGAGTGTTTGGATGTCGAGGCGTCGCTAACAACAGACTGTATATCAGTCACAGAAGACGAGACTGCGCTGTAGCCTTCGGCGGCTTCCGACACTGGAGGCGTGGTATCCTCCTTGGCAACATCGAGGACAGTGAGGTCAATGCCGAGAGACCACTCTTCAAGCTCGAACTCGAAGTCACCGATGCGCTCGATTACCCACTTAGTCTTAGCTACACAGTCGCCAGCAGCCTTAACGCAGCCAGTAGCCGCAGCAATAAGAATACCGTTCTGACGAGGCATTACGACGTCGGCTTCTTCATGTGACGCGTTCTTAACGACGTCGTGGCCAGCAAAAACGAGTTCTTCGATGCGCTCAAACATGGACTCGCGGGCTGCCGTGAGGATGTCAGCACTAACAGTGGTTTGGCAGCACACAACGTCGACGACAGCCAAAAGACCGCCCCCTGAAGTCGCAGATTGCTTGATAGAGAGAACAAGTTCAGGGCGTGATTGAGACTGGAACTGGAGACGGCCGATAAAAGATCCCAAATGTGACAAGAAAGTATCGTGGCTCTTGCTTAAGCGTTCAGAGACCAGGTGTTGCGGAACAGAAATCGAAGAAGGTCCTGCGACAGACATGCGATGTGAAATGCCCGAAGACATTCTATGCGGGCGTGTCAGCCCAGCAAACGACAGCCTGTTATTGACCACCTTATTTCTGCCCAGAGACGCAGCTCCCGGGGAATACAAGTTTGAGAAACGCTTGTTCGGCAGTGTGACCATCGTTTGCACGGATCCAGACGCCACGCTGAGCATTGATTGGCGGTGCGGAGAGGCTGGCCGACTGCCATCACGGATAGGCGCAGATAGTGTGTTGTTGTCTCCTACAAACGCAGACTCCTGCGGAGCATCAAACGCCGTGCTGTCTGCAGGTGGCGTTAGAGGAACCAGTCCTGGAGATGACTCGTCCATGGTTACAGACACCGTTGGCATATTTGATGGGAGTCTGTACCGGCGATCGTCGTAGTAGAGGTCTAGAAATCTGACACTCTTCACGACTATCTTGAATGCTTTCAGGTGCATCTGGTCTACAATCTCGTGTATGCTGGTGATACCAGCCGGCAGACGTCCTTGCTGACTTTCTGGCAGCTGCTTGGCAATCTTAACAAGCGTCGACAACTCAGAAAGCAGTGATTTGCGGCACCGCCGCATAAAATCATTGCGCTGAATTGTTTCTGACTCGCGGGTCAAGCAGTTTGTGCGTTCCTGTAGATCAGATTAGTTAGTCTTGTCGGTAAAAGCGTAAACTCAGGCTGGTCTGTGGTACTCACCAAAAGGTATCGCACACCAGCTATCATGCCCTTCATGAACTCCTGGTTACCAAAGATATCTTCGTCGTTGACCGACGTGCTCCGTAGCAGATCCCAGAAGTTAAGGAGGGCTGTTAGTAGATTGCGCATCTCTTCCGGGTTGTAGCCCTCGCAGTAGTTGGTCGGAAGCCAGCCCCGGGCTCCAGTAGACAGAAGTGCACCATCGGCCCAGCCATTGGTGTGTATTGAGTGAACCATGATAACATCACCCTCGTTGAGCGGCAGTGTTACACTGTCATTGTTCCCTGACAGGCTGGGCGTGAAGCGATACATGGCACGCAGGAAGTTGTGGAATACAGGTTGTTGCATGGACTGGTTTTCGTCAGAGTCCTGCTCCTGGTCTTGGTCTTGTTCTGGGTCTTGTTCTTGTTCTTGGTAGTCATAGTCCTGGTCTTCATGAGTCTGCTGGGCAATGGCGTTGCCATCAAAGCCGTCTAGCAACCCGGTATTTGGCGTTGCCGGTGGCGTAATCTGTGATTGAGAATACATATCTGACGTGTAATCATAAGCGTTATTGGGCTGGAGGTGGTTTTGGTTGGAGTATGCATGGTGATGCGGTGATAATGACTGTTGGTGTTGGTGTTGGTGTTGTTGCTGATGGTGTTGATCTTGATGCCGATACGTGTAGTCGGACTGTGGTGATTGTGATAAGTGAGTATGAGTATGTGTGATATGCGGTTGCTCCTGATCGGTACTGCTAACGCTGTCAGCACTATGAGAGGCTACCATGTGGTTGCTCTTCTGTATCGACAGCGGAGCCACCTGCAAGCTCACACGCAATGGCGGTGCTGCGGCGGCCGTCTGCATGATGTGTATCCGGCAGACGGGATTTTGTGCTGTGGCAGCGTAGCTCGAAGCTCGAAGCTGGTTTGGTCTATGGGGTATAGAAACTCATGGGCACTTTCTTGCGCAGTGACAGCTGGGATCAAGCAGAAGTCAAGGTTCTAGTCTATCTGTCGGCAAAGACAGTCGTCGGACTCAGTATCAGGAGGAGAACCTAGAGGTCTTGCGCTATCCTACTATATCGTTCAAAGTAAAGTACAGGCAATAAAGTTTCTGATGGGCAGTGGCGCCGTCGTCGTCGTTTCGTAGGAGTATATGTGTAATAGTCGCAAAAAAAAAAAAACCAAGGAAGAAAAAGAATTTAAGACAACACTGATATATGCTGTGTATATATCTGCGAGTCTAGGACGTCGATATATTTCTAAATAATGAATTTAAAAGAAGTTGCAGTTGAAATTTTGGAAATAGTCAAGGAAAATCGAGAGTGAGTGTATGTTTTGGTAACGAGAGGAAAGCTTGAGGCGCACTATACGTAACTAGATCGAGCTAGATATAAACTTCGAGGCACAGCAGAGCAGAGCAGAGCAAGGTAGAACGAATAAAAGAATAATAGAAATTAGAGGCCGTGATACTAAACATCGAGCGGCATGGAATGGACAGGCAAGCGGATGTAAATGCAAGAAGAAGGAAAGAAACTGGAGAAGCGCTGCCAGCAAAACCAAAAAGCAAGATCAAGATGTCATAAGGTGTGGAAGGCGGGAACGAGGGACGAGGGGAATCGAGGTAAGTTAAGGAGATGGATCCAACCAGGGCCTATCACTACTAGGTTGCTGGGCTTGCTGGGCTGATTACTTTTTTTTTCTTTTCTTTTTTTGATGGAAAAAAAAAGGACAAGAAAAGAAAAGGCTATTGTTCTATGTGCACGTCCTCATCGTCGTTATGCTAACGTGTAGCAGCAAGCAGCAGAAAATAGCACTTCCTAGGAGGTGCTTCACTTGCCGGCACTGCCTGGTTGTACCATATCGTCCACTAAAAGCAACACATCCGAGGTATACCGTACCTGTTAGGCTCTCGTCTCTTGTGCTAGTCTTGCCTCTTTCTTCTTGCTCTCTTGTCTTCTTGTTCGTTCTGTCACGCTGAGGAAATAGGGACTCATGATTTGGATAGCATGGTATGGTATGGGATGGGGGGAGGAGCACTGTCTAGACAGGGTTCACCTACAAGGGGCTAGGGTGCTCAATGATGGATCCCTTGAGACTTGAGCTTGAGCCTTTGAGTAAGTAGCTTGTATGGAAGGGGTGTACAACCATAATGAAATATTGCATACGGGATGGGTGTGTCTCTAAGTTGCTCCGAGGATGGATGAGTAGGCTGGGGTGTGTCGTTTGAGATTCTAAATCAAAATAATGATGCTATCAAACCTTTTCTTCTTTTCAAGCTCGCGATGAAAACAAAAGACTGCAATAGACATGGCGATGATGGACAAAGGGCATCCAACGGCGTACAGATACAATATATAAAGAGGCAGAGATGCAATTTGCAAGGCTGCTTTTCCGACAAAACTTTGGCAGCCTCTTCGCAGCTTCCGTTTATGTTCTATGCCTTTTTTGTCGTCCGTGGTGGGTGGCCTGTCTCATCGTTTGTCCAAGAAAGGCGCTCTTTCTATTTTCATCACTGCCACCCACCCACAGCGCCGGGCTCCTTCCTGCTCTGATGCCTTGTGCTCCAGTAGTAAAAATAAGCGTTGCACAATCAAATACACTACAATATGGTAGGTTAGATATATGAATATGGTGTATAATATATATGTGCTTTGAATACACAAGCAGCTTTGTCGTTGTCAGAAACGACTTGGCTGTGCATCAACAGCTTCTACATTGTAAATTGTACATGGCATATCTATCGTCGTTAAGCCATAGCAAGACGCCTCCTCGCCTGGTCTTATTGGCCACCTACCAAACATCAAGTTGGTTTCGGCCGTAAGGCTGGCTAGTAGTATGTACCAGCTTCTTCTACTGGAATATAGAATATTTGTTTTATCCTAAGAAACCACCAAAAAGAAACATCGTGTGCTGTCTTGACCACTCTTCCTGCACGCTGGCAATCCTGCTGCGTCAGTTAATACCCGGAACCAGCAGCGCGGGTCTCGCTTACATAGTATTGCTGTATAAGTACAACTACAATGCCTCGGGTTCATCATGCCAAATAACTACTAAAATGTGCTTGGCCCTCCGCCACCTAGACACCCATGATAGATTGGCGTCAGTTTGCTATCTGAGCTTCAAGGCCGATTAAAACAAGTCTCATTCATATATATAGCAAAGACGCTTTACAATGGTTTCTCGGGGTATGTGGAATAATGTCACTACAAGTCGCATCATGCGGTCGAAGACAATACTTTGAGTATTATGAGTCAGCGGTATATAGCAATACCGTGATCGTCGAGTATCCGACGTTGCCAGGCACATCTCTAACACAATATACTCTTAGTTTGTAAGAGGCCGTAACCAAGACACTATAAATGCATACTTGTCGCATGTACCACATTCTTGGCCCTTTGATGGCCTAGGCTGTACCAGTAGCATTTATCCAAAGATACGTTGTAAACATTATAATACACTTATACGTAATCGAAAGAACTATACCTGTACCTGAATATAAACTAAATATGCTGGACAAGGTTACGCTCTATTCCAGATTCTGGCAAGGCTTTCTGAGTGTCTGCCGATAGCCCCTCGTTAGCTCGCTTGTACCGAGTTCGTAAATCAATCATGATGGCAACTTATGATATCCAGATCCAGGGACCAACTCTAGTTGTAATACTGACTATTCAACTACATAAAACATAATCATATTGATATGCGATCATGTGCATTTACCATGGATGGTAGCATTATTTCACTGTGCTTTGTTCTACAATGTCAAATAGCTTATAGGCTTTAGCTTCCCAAGCATTAGCACCTATAATTAAATGCACACCCCATGAATTTCGAGTATCTCAAATGCATAAACCCTAACGACGGTTCGGATTCTTACTACAATGTTAGCCCTTTGTCTTACTCTTATGAGACTGCTTTACATAGTCTATGAGAAGCCCAATTTTTAATGGCCAGTAAAGCATTTATCATCTACCGCCAGAGATTGAAAGGGACAGAAAAGTAGACACTCAAGAAAAACAAGAGTGTTAGGTCCTAGCGGAAGTTTGCATGTCGTATCTCACAATAGCTCAACACTAGGAATATTTTCAGCAATTTGCTGCTGCAGTTGGTTCTGGCCATATGCAGGGGCAATTTTCTAAGCTTGCCAGGGCAAAGACAGCAACAAATAAACTCAAGGATAAAGGATTTTCGAAGATTTAGATATCAGCAGCAATGCCTCTTGTTTCTGATCAACCTAAAGGGCAAATAGATCAAGTCTTGAAAGTGTGATATTGGTTTGTAAGCAATATAGAAATACCATGCCATAGGATTATTTTAGGCAGGATATATATGCTACATATATGTACACAACACAGCTAATTGCCAACTTTTGTATTTTCTTACAATCCATTTAACTGTAATTCTCGCACAGGAAGATTAGAAGAACTAATATGTATTCAACTATATATGCCTACATTGTTACTACTACTGCTATTATTAAAACACTTTTGCCCAATCGTGTCGACAGGGCAAAAATAAGGATAGAAAGGGACAAGACAGCGCTAGGTTTGTGACGTCGACTAAAAAGGCGGAAACACCTCTGCGACATCTTGAAGGACCTTTTTTCCTTTTTCTTCTTTTTTCGGCGCCTTGGTGCTCTTCTGGCCCGAGCGTCGTTTCTTTTTTAATATCATTTTTCTTGTTACTTCATCATGCTATACTTGTAGTCAAGCCTTTGATAAGCACTCTCGAAATAAGACTGATCGTACACGAATAAAAGCTTCGGATAGCTAGAATAGAACAGTATAACATAGTACGGGTATATTGGCAGTTTGTTGACTACTTAGTTCTTGAAGGGGAGGCTTCACAAAGCCACGCTTACAACGATCGCCCGTTTCGCTTACTAGCAGCTTTATTTTTCGATGAATCTTTTTGACTTCTTTTATCTTCAGGATTCCTCCAGGTTCCTTTGCTATCTTTCTTCTTTGACAGTTACATCTACACGGAAAAAGGACTGCATCTTCAGGCCACCGAGTGGCTATAATGGCAACCCATAAAAAGATGCCCCATGGATGCATATATTGACCGGAATATAATTTGCTGCAGGCACCCATTCAGCCTGAACCACTCATTCAACATACCTGATTTGGTATTGCCTTGCACCTACTATCACAATACAACAAACACTCAACACTTTCCCTTCTAGACCAATATTGGCTTCGTGCTGTGCCGGTAGTTTCGCTAGCATGTTGAGTTCCGTGTATGTCCGTATTTTAAGCCCATATATCCTGCCCTCAACCAAGTAAAGTCTGCTGAACCAGGTACATCTGGATATGAACGTTTCTGGTGGATATATAGGTATGGTTTGAAACTCGGTTCAACTTGGTTCTTGATGGGTGCCTCTGTGGCTGATAATGGCTTTTCCGAAGGCATCTTTTTGTTTCCACCTTGCCTTCATGCAGGTACAGCTGTGTAATGACAAAACATGTATGCAACCATAACCACAAAAATTCAGGAAAACTTTGTGTTTACGACATCCGACTCGGTATTTCAAGAGCGTCAGAATTTACAAACTCAAGTTCCCTGCCCAGCATCCATTGATACCGCAAGCACCCATCCCTAAAGCTTCGATCATGATTAGCTCCCGCAAAAGTGCATACTTCCCTTCTCCAATATAGGGCCAGCTGGTATTGGCCGAAGCGGTTGTCTCGCGCTCACACAAAACTTCTTCACATCGCTACGGATGTAGACATAGTTTTGTCGTTACGAATGATTTAAGGGTAACAATCGGGTTCTCGCTTGCTAAAACACCAAAATACCGCGACAATATTGAATACAAGGGGCTAGATTATATTCTCTGGTCTCTGACGTGATAGTGGCCCACGGCGGCATTGTTCCCCTGAGAAAGTCTGTCTTTCGTTCGGCTTATGATTCACTGTACATGATTTAAAAGTTTATACAATATACGCTATTAATTTGTATAAAGCTCTTTTTGAGACTCGGCTAGCTACCCTAACCCTATTGTTCGCTTTCATATTTCCCCCACATCAGCAAAATTGTGCCCTGTATAAATACGACATTTTGTACCCTGAGCTTCTAGATTGAATAACGGGATTGGAACATGAGGATTGAAACATCTTAACGACGTCAATTAAGATGGCACATGCATACCCGAATTAAGCAAACAAACATGGTTGTGCGTAGCATAGTATTGTTAGTGCTTTAGTATAGATATGAGCATATGCTCTATGACGATGACACCAACGGACTTGACTAGTCTTCATGAAGCACTGATTGCATTCATCATACACATATGCAAGTCACTGTGTTTGCTTAATGCTTATTTGCGGGGGGGGATTTTGAAGCACAATCAAGATGCATTGTAAATCATTCCAAACTAGATGACATTATGTATATATATACGTACAGCTAGATAAGCCATAGGCGCCAAGTATATGCAGCTCCTCAAGCCACATCACAAACCTCTATGCTATTGATTTACGCTAAAGTATCTAAGTAATATGAAAACTGCGGTTTGTCATTTACAATTAATAGCTAGAATGTCCATTTTACTAAGACTCAGGACCGACAGGGCAGGTCCTACCGGCCAAGATACAATAGAAACGCCCAATTATGATGATGTCGAGGGCTGAATGGCGGTGGCGTTTTTAGGGCGTTGAATACAAATACACAAATATTGCGGAATCTCATGTCGATGTTCTCGAACACAAAAACAAGATAAGATAGCTTTGGGTAGTCGGATCTACATATACCAACAGGCATGATCGAGTCTGAGGCCGGGGATGAAGGTGGTCTTTTATTAGCTTTGCTATATTGAGAAACACCACCAGTTATATCCTTTCCATCTTGTGGTGATAAGTCCCCATTGAACAAGGACTGCATTCGGGTGTGACCGTTCAACATGTAGAAGCCTACATTGTATACCAGGGGAAAGGGAGTGCATATACAGTGAGTATGTAGAAGAAGGGTGAAGTAGAATTTGGTAATATACGATCAATTTGCAACCCAAGTCTCTCTCCGTATCTACAGATATATGCACACATGGCAAATATGCTTGACTAAACATCAGTAAGTCATACCAGCGGCAGGTTAATCGGCCGGCAAGAGATTTACCTTGGGGAAGTCGATAGTTGAGGGCTAAAGGCCCTGGAGACCCATCGTTGCGGGTGATGAAATTCCATGAGACAAGGTACACCCCATGTATAATGATGCCAAATTGTCTATCGTGAGCATATGCATGTATTTGTATGCTCATTAATATGTATATCGTTGCATCTTTGTACATGTAGCTATGATTGCTACTACCTATCTACATATGGGCCTTGCTTTCTAGTGTTGCATTTTCGATCTATACAAAGCTTATGTCCGTCTGTAGATACTGGAACACACCCACCATGATGATATTGCCATGCAACATAGGTGCTGAGGTCTGTCTGGATGTCAGTTCTGCACAAGCTATATATGGACAGTGTCTGGTAACATAGTGGTGAGAGTAGTAGAGATAAATGCTGTCGGAAAAGGAATGTAGCAGACTTGGACGAAAAAAGAATCCCTCCGACTGACTAAAGAAGAAGACAACCAAACTAGAATAGGGGATCAGGATCGCATTCTGGCGAAATTGGAAAACTTGGCCCGTCCGCCGCGCATTCTTTAATGCGACGCCACACCTGCGATTATCATCCTGTTTGCGCCGACAAAACACCACCTCACCCCTCCACTCGACTAATTGGGCAACATCTCCAGAGACTTAGTCTGTCTAGAAAAGTTATCATAATGATAGGAACAGTGCACTGCCTTAATAGCCTTCTACTATACATCTACACGTGTACTGTTGTAGTGCTATATGCTTGTCAGACAGGCTAGTGGTGTTTTTAATTTAGCCCGCGTTTAGCCGGCACTTGTAGCGTCAAGTATCATAGTTGTAAGTGTACATGTAGATATGAACATCTACAGATATACACTTAGTGCCTCGTCAATGGGCACATGGCACAGTAAGATGCCGTTTAAACAGCGTTAGAGAACATCATATCTAGATATGGACAAGCACACTAAAAACGCCTTCTTGTCAGGTATTGCTAACAAAGGATCCACAGCTGAGGCTGATTCTTCAATAATTATCCGGATTACACGACCCCTTGGTGAGCCAGAGGCAAGAGGCAAGATGATTTGCTGGCGTCGTTCCAATGGTAAACAAACAAAGACCAAAAAACGCCTCAAACGCAATCACACGATGGGAATGTTATGCCCAGGCCGACTAGCTAATATCATATGTTGGTGTGATAAGATACAGAAGACAGACTGTGTGTGGTAATACTGTAGTAATAAATGCACCTATAATCCCTTTTCTTTGTTCTTGCCAAATCACGTGGACTGACTTTCATAGTTTAATTTCTGTGACAACTCGTTGCTTTGTCGCCATCAAACGAGAACAATAAACAGAACACGAACAAACAACAATGTACTCAACCTACCGGAATGGTTAGGAGGATTGACGGGGGCTTTGTTATCTCAGTAAAGCCCACTACAAGAAATGTGACACTATATGTTAATTTACAACTGTGTATGTATGTACACATGTATGATCATCTCATCACACGGCCAATGTGATGAATTCCGCCACTTTCACATGTCCAGCTTGATGGTGCAGTAGCTTCTGATATATGTGTTTTGTCATGATATATTTGTGGTTAGTATCATATTTACATATCATCTGTGGTTCTTTTGCTGTCAGCACAGAGAACAAGTCTGCATATAAACATAAAACAACCGAAGTTGCTATACCAGACTATATTTCCTTTTTCTTTTTATTCCCATCTGTAAGATAAGCCGGGTTGCTTTCAAAACCCGGAAATTTATGTAGTATCCAATAAACTAGGATAACCTCTATCCACTCAATTTTCAATAATCTAAGAGGAGGCAAATAAATTCATCGTATCGAATGTGTAAAAAAATTAAAATTTTTTTTAAAGACTCACTCAGGCCGAGCATAGATATTAATTGCGGCAAGGCTGATATCCGAGCAACTGAAATTCACCGGATGGAACATCGGCACAGTTTTGCACTAGATGTAGTGACATTGAGAAGGAAGAAGAGAGAACGGGGGCCGGGAAACAATACTGAGCATAGCAATATTACACCGGCATTTGGATTTGGAACATCCGTCGTTTAATCTTGGTCCGGCATATTAATTGCACAAAAACAGCTACAAAAAAAGTACTATATGCTGTTTCCCCAGAAGCTACAGATCTACCGTGCCGCCAATGCCGAGGTCTGGAAGTATGATTACTCTTTCTTATACACTTGGCTAGTATATGTATGTCTTGCCAGATCTTTATCTACTAAGCTCCTGCCAACTATTGTTTATCTGACAGAAGCAATACTAGAGAAGAAGAACATGAAAATAGACGAGAACAGAGAGAGTAGAGGAAAAGGGCAAGAACACACGGACAGGGCCCAAAGATGAAGGTCGACCGGAAGCGCCGCTATATAGGGACAACTCGCTGGTCGGCCCCAAAGCATTACACGGACTGGTTCTCTCAATTTCCAGCAAGCAAGACCACCTGCCTTAGCCATGGCCACGGTTCCAGTTTGTTTGCAGTCCTAGCAAATGACCACAAGCTCATTATAATCGAATTGGCGTATAATAAGCAAGTTACCCATAAGTATTATGACTACTATTGATACTACGATATACATGATTCTCTTTGAAGATAAATGAACCGTCGTAGTGAGTACTAGGAATATGTTCTACTTGTAACTAGAGAGAAAGCTGCTTGGGTAGGTATAGCTGAGACTGGGGCTTTAATGTCTAGTACATATGTGCTTTGATGTGTCTTTCAGGTAAAGTATACACATAGTGCTTGCTATCTAACCCTTCAAAGACATCGTTGATATGTAGCATGGTCAGTAATTAGATATGGCCCCGGACCAAAAACGCTACGACAATGACCCTTCCTGACAAAGCAAAAGCATCGTGCTTTCTACCACTCATTGCCCACCTCTAGCTGACTTATTAGTCAATGAGTTCAGGCTGCTCCACATGGGCTCAAGGGCCTGTCAGGTTTGGAAGAAAAGCCCAGTCTAGCTAATCGATGTTTTGCAGGAGTCTGTTCTCAAAGTCCAGGGGAGGAAGTGAGAAAGCAACGTGTAGTTGTAAGTTGAGATTTGTTACTGGTAACTGTTAGATTACCTGTTACAACAGTACCAACCAGAGGTCCCAAAGTAACGCTGTAATTATTCTAGTCTACCTATTTCTTCTTCTGTTGCTACTATAACATTGTGGAAGGCTTCTTGATCTTCTTCTAGTTGGCGCACAGAGATAATTAGATCCGGAAAACGAGGTTGCTTCGTTACGAACACGCGAGTGTAAAATACTAATGATACCGAGTTTATACAGATATAGCCTAGTGAGTGAGCTTGACGACGCGCCGAGCCTCTGGAATTCGGCTTGATAAACGCTAGTTGGTGGTTCTGCTAGCAACCGCACATTATACCAAGAGCCTCCCAAAGAAGAAAAAAAACAACATCAAAACAAAAACAAAATGATAGTCGCGCCAACAGAACAATCGGGAGGCCCTTGGTTGCTATGAGTGTAAATTGTCAGCAGTGCCGCCTTCGGGCTTGAGCTGCGATCAAAAGAAGTAAAAGACTGCAAGCACTTTATCGATCATGCACGGGGAGTACATCGGTCCTAGGTACACAGAGTCCCTCGCTGTAGACTAACGAGCATCTTGATTGGGCTTCAGTGCGATAGTCTAAGTGGCCCTGTAGGGCACCACCCGCGTCCTGTGCCTCATTGAAAACACCAGAAACAATCGTCTAGATTGGGTCTTCCGTTACATACTAAGAAACCCGCTATTAGACTATCTCGTCTCATCTACAAAGATCGGCTGTACGGCCGGTCGGTGCATGTTGGGCAGCAACAGAAGTCATAGCCATGTCTTTGACCATCCAGTTTCCATGATCGAGATCTTGATAATGACTGTTGGAATCACAAGTGATAGTAGTGGCAACAGCTGTAATGCCGGATGCACAGGGCACCATGGCGCTGAAACATTCCTTGTCTTCTGTGTCCAGACCGCCTCTAGGGCTATCAGAACTTGTTTTGCTTGTGGGTCCTCCTCTCGTGACCAGAAACCCTATATTATGTGTATCGATGTAATGTTAGGTAATTAGTAGGCCGTCCGGCATATATGGTGGATTTTTCATGTAACGCCTAAATTTACTTCCTATCTCTGGGCCAACAAGTGCAAGCTCAAGGCACAGCTGCAATAAGCACTAATATCCATCAACCGAAATCAAGGAGTTCGGAATATATAAAACTCCTCTCTTTTTAATGTTGCGAAGTGAAGATGAACAGTGACGGAATGTGAGGAATAAGCTAAGGTTTTTTTATTTATTTTTTAGTTCAATTTTATTAAGGTGGAAATGGAGCTCTGGATACTATGTAGCACCTCGGTATCCTAAGATACAGCCCTAAACTAATACTAGTATACAATGTAAGGTGAAGGACAACCTACTAAAATATATTACATATAACTATGTCGTCACAAGTATCATCTATATTAAACTATACTTGATATATATATATATATATATATATATAGAACCCCATTTTATTTCATATAAAAAATTGAGTACGATAATCGTGCTGGAAAAAATGCCGCATATTGTTGTACCGTCTTGTGATAAAATACTCAGACTAACTTAAATCAACATAGTGGGAGTCTGGTAATGATACTCTAGAAACGAGCTTTATCCCGGTAACATAAAAGCTGTAGCAACACTAGAAACTTCCGCGCCTTGGCTTCTGTTAGACGCTCACCGATGCGATCTAGCAGGTTTTGGATATACAGATGTACACATGTACATAATGTCAGAATTGCTACTAGTTGATAGGAACTTAGATCCTGAGGAACTTGGAAGGACAGGATTCCCCGGGCTACAAAATGTGGTCTGACATGAAAGAAAAAACATGGAAGATCATGGGGAGAAAAAAAAGAAAAGAGCTTGAATCGAACCAAAATTTATGATTAGCTGTCTTAGTAAAGTACAATGTGTTAGTTAGGCTTAGGCTTGGTACTAAGCCTATTCTCGTGGCCGATTGAAAACGCTCAGATACTTTAGTTTCTTGGAAAACCTGGTACATTTTAAAGCAAACTCACGCCATGATATTTGGCATCCGCTGACAACCAGGAAATATGAAAAAATAAAAAGAGATCACCGTGTAACCCTGATCATCAACTACAACTACATATACACATCGTCCAATTATATAATTGAGTATCCTCTACAGAAAGACTTGATCAAACTAAAGGCTTATGATATAACATCATCAATTGTTTCTATTGTATAAGTCCAATTCCAAAATCCGACTGACCAAGGTTCTGTATTTGTTTCATTATGCAAGTAGGGTCCCTAGCTAGACTGAGCTTGAGGAAAAAAAAAAAAAAAAAAAAGAGTACTAGCATGCTTGGATTGGCTATTATCATTTGTTCTAGTGGCTAGTTTTGGACAAGATCGACACATCAATTTCCAAGACAGGAAGTTTACCTACTTTAGTGGCTTTGTAGTGGTGGCTAAGTGGCCGTTACCTAATGAAGATCACTTACAGTTTCGGGTCACCGCCTTAGCAAAACGCGCCTAAAAAAACATTTACATTAGATGCTATTATTGTAGCATCCGTATCGATCCAACTAGTGGATTATCGGTTCGTAGCTTCCTCCAACAACGGGGGAGGCTTGCCTAGAGCGACGGTTAATACAGATGAGGTTTGTCTCTGTTGGGAAACAAGTCCACGTCGTGTTTTAGCCTCTGCCTTTGTTGTATTGATTGGGCGAGGCTGAGAAGGAAGATGGTCTTGTCTCAGCACGACGTGGTTTTTCATGGCTCTAACCAGGCCGGTCTGATATTTTACACTTTCTTTTATGGTCCTGGGAAGATGGCAAAGGTGCCTTCTTTTCTTTCTTATAGTAGCATGGTAGCTCGTCTGAAGTAAAGCACTGTTGCAATACTTTATTACGATCGAGAGTAGAAGCTAAAACAAATCATAAACAAAGCTTTAAAGATCTAGCTGAAGCATGACGAGGGCTGATCAGAGCAACTTAGATGACACTACGAGGATAGCTTAGTTGGGATGGGTTAACTCGTAGGATTATAGTTGCTTGCCTTTGGCTTGAGCATCAGTACACTGATTATAACGACACCGGAGACTATCGAGATGGAACTGTATATCTACGTGAGAACCCGGTTCTAGAGACGCAATATCACCGGACTAGCTCCTAGCTTAGACTTTTGGGTGAGCTTAGTAGGATAGAGATGATAAGCCACGATGCTCATTGGCCGGCCAACAGACACGCATTATGAAGTGTCGATACTTTCTTCCGAGCCTACAATTGGACAGCTATATTGTCATGATGCATGATGCATGATGCTAACTATAACTAGTTGAATGCAACAGAGATGTTTATGCATTCCTGAGCGGCGATCAGAGGCAAAGTGCGGTTGAAGGCGTTTACCTACATGTGTCTACAGATATGTATATACGTTATCGTACGGAACTTGGCGCAGTTGAAAGATCCACCTGTTCCTTGAGGTCATTGTTGTGGATTTGTCGAGCACCGGTGTTTCGTAGGCTGCTTGCTATCCAAAGGAATCAACACTGCACTAGACCAGGGATGTGCCCTTCCTTCTGGATGAGATGTTCTAGGGTCAAGTGAAAGGGCAGAAGGGGGCGTGTATCGATATGTGTCTATTGCGTCGATTCAAACCCACACTGACTCCCCTTCATTTAATTGAAAGATACGGAGTAGATGATTAGGGCAAGGAAAGCCGGAGGTAACGATTGGAACCAAGAATATAAAAAGAAAGAAAGACTTGATATCATGGTTTTGCCGAGCTGCTTTGATACTGCTGCGCTATCATCACGGACCGGCCGAATGGATTTCTCAAAGATTGACATGAGACCGAAACAATCCATGATGCATCAATACAGAATGTCGTAGTGCGTGGTTATCAATGGATACTCGAAGGCTGAGTTATTGCCTGGGGGTTTCAGCACTGCAGGTTCTGCAGGTACAAACAATACACAATGGGCATCACGTGATATACGTTAGTGAATAGAATACATAAGAGAGGCGCCGCCATCTTGTCTCACGTAATCTAAACATGCATCAATACTTGTCGGCCAAGTAAAATCCCCTGCCCCGTCACTCATATCAACGCCTATTATTAGTCGACCCGAGTAGAATACAAATGAACAGAACAATTAGCATCATTGAATGGGATTGCGTGCTGATCTGCGGCCCGAGTTGCCATATTCAGACTATAGCAAAATAGCAAAGCACGCTTCTCCGGGTTTGCTTCATTGTCTTGCTGATACTACGTACGATATTTCCACTTCGGCTGATATGGCTGGCGTAGCATGAGCATATGCATGAGCAAGTTGTCGACTGATAGTACACTTTGGGGTTATGTTGATGTGACACTGAAGATAGGATCTCCCGCAGACAGACCCTGGATGCCACTATTATATACGTATGTACTAATTTTACTCATAACGAAGTAGCTGGGCACATGCAGTACATGAGATAAGCACTCACTTACCTCTCTTCTCACCTCCCTCCATACACGCCAAGAGAGCCTCGATTAGCTTGCCGCTACAGGAGACTGGACCGTGCACTGACACGGGCATCGACACTAGTATGAGTTGAAGAACCGACATCCATTGATATGACACCACTTCAGCATCTTCAAGACCTTTATTACAGGTATAACTTGCCGATATCCTACAGTCGCATTCAAATACCAGAGGCCGTTGTATCAACTTTTCGGCTCGAAGTACTGTGCAGCTTGTCAACTATGACATGACAACAACATGGCCTTTTCTATGTACATATTTATATTGGCTAACCTTGAGGCTGCGTACGATGACATGCCCCTTGCATTAGCAGTTTTCAGTATGCACTTCTCCGAAAACAGTAAAATAATCTTGAAAAGTAAAAACCCCACGTTTAGTCAGAGTGACACTCTGTCGAGTGACACCGTATTTCGTGATCTGGTGTCGCTGCCTCTGACCACTATAGGACGATAGCCTTGCTGAAACCATATGTCCTCTTTATGCATGTGTAAATCTCTGTTATCGCATGAAGTATAATATAACGTCCAGAAGCTTGCATGGGTCCTGAGTACCACTATGCTGATACCAACCCATGCAGACTGAGTGAAAGATATTCCAGAGCCTTGTTCAAACTCTTCACAACGGGACCTTTGACAGACTGGAAACGCCGCGGGCAAACTGTTCTGACGTTGAAGTGTCTCTATCGTGGGTTGACATGGCATAATGTTTTATATCTCCATCTATATTAAAGCATATGTATACATGCATGCAATGTCTTCACGACTGGTACGAGCGGACGATCATGTATGATGTTATGGAGATATCCATATCAGGTGCTGCAATATAAACGAGATTTAAGATTCGTGAGATGAGATGGAAACCTGCTCTTGCTACTACCTCGATAGCCCTTTCCCGAAGTCAAAGTATCGGCCGGTGACAGGGCCAAGTACAACTCATGGGATATTCTTTCTTCTATTTCCAAGAACATAAGTCCTGAAACAGTCTGATAATTTCAGTTTGATCTCATGTAGAGCGTATATCTCCGTAACCCACCACAGCTGGTCTGACCTATGTACTGGTACTTGTTCTTCTCATACCTCATGCTTGACACTAGATCTGCCAGTTGGCAAAGTGTTACTTTTGCTCATCTTTTACCAAAATCGTACGACACACGTTCAAAATACAGGATTTATCAACAAAGGTTTGAATGTTCCCATAAACTGCAAATATAAGATCTTTGCTAGCTGACAGCTTGAAAGAACAAGTACCAGTACATCGTCATTTTGTAAAAGAAAGTGTTTTTTCATATCCCAGCCAAGGAGCAGCTGAATTTAAAAACTACGCAGTGGTTCTTAAAGGCCCGTAAAGTTATCTATAGAAGAAGAGAACCTGATGTCCGGAAAGCCCATCCGGCTTGGGCGTCTCTGCGGCACAGCAGTACGGATTGTTTTCTTGACCGTGGTCCTAGGGCTCTTTTTCTTTTCTTTTTCGGTTCTTTCCGCTGCTCACTTCATACTCTATCAGCGATTTTCCGATAATAGCCAAGGCCCGAGAGCGGATCAACCAAGTTTCTCAAGCTCAACAGCGCATAACGGCGCGCCTCACCAGCCTTTTTCAATCCTGGCCCGACTACTTCTATTCTGGACCGCGAGATTGTCCAAGCAGGAGGTGAGAGTTTGCTTCATGCTTTGCTTCACCTCGGAGAGAACAATACTACTTTAGATGTGCGTGGAAGACATCCGGTGAGCGTCGATCAACCTTTTCTTTCTGACGGTGCACTGTGAAAAGCCTTCAACGGTATCATGCTTAATATAGCAGATCGACAACGTCAAAGCTCATTTGGCAGGTTATCTTAGACTCTGAAAACAATGCAAGTCTAGCTTTTACGAGAGTATCAAGGGGAGGAGACGAGAGGAGAGAAGAGAGGAAGAGTCCCTGAGTAGACGATCAGATATTGACAACTGTACAACAGGAAAAAAACTAGATAGAGAAAAAAGAAGATAGAGAGTCATGCCTGCATTGACAGAGTCAGAAAGTCCAATATTGCCGGAATGATCGTCTGCGTGGATTTTTGTTTTTTACCGCGAGGAGCTTGATATGTCAGCGCACAGCGATAGAATACTGCAATGCTACTACAACTCAAAGTACCATGCTTTGTGAATCTCCCGCCTGAAGCGAGAAATCTTCTTATTTTGAACTCACTCGGTCAGTACTTTGGCTTTCCTTTGCTAGCCAAGTCAGGGGCTACATCCTACTCAATCTCATCAGAGATAACATAATCCAGTACCTAGTTTCCTCTCAGCATGTATCTCAGTCTTTTTTTCCTCTGACAACAAGCAAGATTAGTCACCGTATGACGAAGATACATGGGCAGTGCCGGCAAAAAAAAAACTCAAGTTTATTTGCTACAAACAAGACCAGGACGACGTGATCCAATATTCATGCACTATAATATGATTGCGTCTCTTTTGCGGCAATGCCTGCAGCAAAACCCTCTCTGCCTCTGCCTCTGCCTCTACCTGGAGTAAAAGGCCTAGTTAGTCGCCTCACATGATAGATGCCTCCTTTTTAGTGACACTATTCGTACAAGTACTTTTTTTTTTCCAACTGTCGATCGTGGATTTGCGTGTGATTAGCTACATAATCCTAGTTTCGGAAGCGATCTCCATGGCCTATCGCTGTCATCGTTGAACCTCGCTAATAGCGAGAGTAAAAGATGGGACTTTGATGCTTAGCAACAACTTAGAGGCGCAAACTATCGCAAGCTGAACGTCGAGTGAACTAGTAAAAACTAGCAGACAGGGCGTCTTGATTGTTGTGATGAGACAAGCATTGGGCGGTTTCACACTAATAGTTTCTTTCGTTCTTTCAATGTATGAACACTGACTTCTTATAGCACACTCGTAGTACGATGATATGCCGCTTTTGAGCTACTCGTGCGACACAATAGACTTAAAATTCTGCCGCTATCTTAGCCGTACTGAGAATGTCTGTGATCGGATCACTAATTATGTCTTACGTTCTAAGAAAGGACTCATCATCTTTGGTCTCTATTCTACAGTAAGCTTCTCTTGAGAACAGTAACGCTGTGGCTTTTCACTAGCCAATCAATTACGACAATACGGACTTGATAGCCTCCTGCGACTTTCCATTGGCCTCTCTACTTTGTACTCGATAGGTTACCTCACCCTGACCAAAACACCGAAAAGTATCATCGAGCTCAACAGCCTGATAGGATATGTTCTGGTCCAAGATGATTCATGCGTCCGCCTCTCGCCCCATGTTTTGGCTTATTCCGAATCTTATAATCGCCGTACCGATCATCATCAGGACAGTAGCATTAGGCTTCTAGGCACGGTTAATGGTGCCATAGTCGAAGAAACTAAAGAAGTGTGGCTAGTATGTGGCTCGAGAACCTTAGTACCAAACTTTCATTCTTGCATTTTCTATTCCCTACCATGTGAGATTGTTTCATAGTCACTGGAAACAGATACATGATCTAAGGACCTATCTATAATGTATTTACAAACCACCACCTACATATATAATGACAGGACAAGGGCCCTGCTTCTGGCGTTTGATGCTGAACCATTGGCCTAGGTGGCACTAGCATACAACTGACAGATGAAAGCAGAGGCCATATTTCAGTTGATGCTATACTTCGTACCATATTTATCCCTAGTTGAATCTAATACATGGCATAGCTATAGTTAACTGTCTTCACAATTATAGGTGCCCAAATCTAGGGTTATACCACCAACTCCAGACCCTTATGCCGTGTGTCGTCATGATACTTTCTCGACTTGATTCCATCTAGCCCTACTGCAACCTGCATAAATGCAACAAATGGATCTCTTGACGTTTTCGATCTCGGGAATGTATCCTCTTTTCAAATAGGATTGGTACATATTATTAAAAGTAATCGGGAAGGTAGAACACGTATTTCGTCTTGATAGGCTGGCTTTCACCATCTTGCTGTTAGCTGATCTAGATCTAGCAACGACTGCTTATCATGATGAAGCGAGCCCTAATTTTTCTGTTTTTCCTTTCTTGGCTTAATTTTTTTTTTGGACTGGGAGAAAGAATAGAGCCCTTGCTGAGCTGACATATTAGTGCCTCTGCCGAGCATGCGGACATAATTAATTAGGAGGCAGTGTGATAGTAAATGTAAGAGTGTACCTCCTGAACATTTTCCAAGATACCCGCTTTCGATGCTGAGTGGTATCATCAGATAGGTTTCATAATGGAGAATGCAACGCACACCTTCTAGAACAAGTATTACGGCCTAATGACCAATGGTCAGGCAGCTGAGCGTGCTATACGTCAGATCAGATGGCCCAACTACCCAGCGTAAACAGTGGAGGGAGTATCGAAGCGAGGAATAATGTCAGAGGGCGCCGAGGGGTCACAGAGGATATAAGGCTCGTCCATATGGCATCGCCATCAAGACCATAGATTATCATCGGTTCTCGATTAGCTCAATATTGAATTCTGCACATAAAGAGCTCAACCCATCTTCAACATATCCACAATCTAGTCAGCCACGAAACCTGTCGTCGTCTTCCATATCCTCCTTCCACTAGACAGGAATATCTGTCACTAACCGTTCTATCTATCTTTCACCCTTTGTCCTCGAAGCTTCAACACCTCAAAATGAGCAGTGGTCCTCAATGGCGCATATTGTGTACTAACATGCGTATCAACTGTCAAAATGGCGTCGACATGCTACGAAGGGAACTCAAAGTCTACCAAGCCAATGACCGCGAGAGAACTACGTCCCAAAAGTAAGTTGAAGCGAACTGATACATGCTCGATGTTGGGTACTAAGCAGAGGACAGGAGAACCGAGGTAACTCAGAGAGACTAACTGAAGTACACAGAGATTTAGACAAAATGGGCATGATTGCCAACCGCCTCTACGAAGCCGAGAGAATCCTGAGAGTCTGGGAGATGCTGCTTAAGGATGCCATAATGGAGGAAGAAGAAAACGCTGGGCTACGCGAGCGGTTCGACTACTCCGACGACGACGAAGATGAATCGATCAAGTCTTTAGAAATGGACTCAAGTGACGACGGCGAGTAGCGGCCTAAGAGATCGGAAAACTGAGATAGAAGGTCACATCTTTCTTAGATAGGCCGATGGTTTGTAAATACAGTATAGATAGTGAAATTTTAGATAGAGCCATAGAAGAGGGACCATAGCATAACAGTCGTTTGTATATTTGAGACCATGGAATGAGTGTAGAGGTTAGATATTGACAAGTAGATACGTAATGTCTTCATTATGTGCTACGTAGATATATGTGGAGAAGACAAAATGGGAAAACTATACATAGAACTTTAGCTGCCCGTCTTGCCCGGTTCGTGGTCCGCATAAGCTTCGAAAGTTACCTTGAAGACGTTCTCAGATGATCGAATTGTGCCGAGATGTACTTTTTCGGGCCCGTAAGTTATCTAGCTGTAAGAGCAACCCTAACGGATGTTCTGGAACTGCGTACTAACCCTATATAGTGGCACAATGCCATACGAGGCCGTGAACTTGGTTCACAGTTGACAATGTAACCGTTTGAGTAGATGAACGTTGCTTAACATACAAACAAGAACATAACGTTTGGCGTTTGAGACGAGAAAGATGAACTTTTCAGAATAAGACGTTCGGGCGGATCATGAGTGTACATTCCAGACTGCTTGTACTTGGCCGTTTTCGGAAATATGTTCGTACGTAAAAAGGAAGCTTAGCTAGACTAGCGGCGACTCGTATGGGACCTGCGGTACACTTACTAGCTGTTTCTTTTGTTGAAGGTATCCGGTCAAACCGTAGTTTGGCGATAGGTGACATCATGACTGTAGGAACTTGCCGCTTCGTCCATGAAAATGAGCCCGGAGGATGCGATGATAAGAAAAGGCTAGGAAGCTCGGCACACTAAATTTCCCGCATTCGACGTGCTGGATCTGGTAGAGCTTCGGATTGTATCTAGGGAGCAGATCTGGAAACGGAAGCTATGTCTATTCCGGATGTGTACCTACATGTAAACGAAGAAGTTCTGCCTGGGGCGATATTCAACGAACTTAGCATCGAGCTTATATCTTTAAGTTTCCCCAGGCCTGAGAGACACCTGTAGCTTGGCCCTTTTGTTCCACCATGACTTGCACATGGCCTTTCTGACTTTTGAGTACATTATCATAACAGTTCATCGGGAGACAAACACACCCCATTCCCACTATGGAGCGACGCGAAGAGGCCGAGGAGCCCCAATCTTATGTAGCTCCTGGCACCAACTACCATCGCCGCGATGATGGTGAAATAGCCCAGACTGAAGGATACGAAGCTACCGGAGTAGGCCAGCACCACCGCGACAACAGCGACTCGACACATGTGGCCGGCAGAAGCATTCACCAGACCACGTCTCACGGCCGCTATGCAGACGACTCACAGCCAGGCTGCCCGCAATACGACGAGCAGGGCCGCCGTGAGCTACAGCGCATTGCTACAGCGCTGTCTCGCCGCCCAACTGCCGGCGACGAAAACCAGGTTTGTGGCACGCTTCCACACGATGTCTCTGGCGACCCGGAGCTAGACCCGGCCAACCCCTCGTTCAGCCTGAGCAAGTGGATGCAAGCGTACGTCTCGACGCTCAAGTCAGAGGGCATGATGGCTCGTGAATCTGGTGTGGCCTTCCGCAACCTGTCCGTCTCGGGAACCGGTGCTGCTGTACAGGTACAAGATACTGTGGCGACGTATGCCCTAGCACCGATAACCACTTTGGCTAAGCTGTTTAGGCGCACTCCAAGCACCCCGAAGAAGATTCTCAAGCAGTTCGACGGTCTGTTGCTGCCCGGCGAGCTCCTAGTCGTCCTGGGCCGTCCGGGCTCTGGTTGCTCGACGTTGTTGAAGACTGTATGTGGTGAAATGCACGGCCTGAAGCAGGGCTCGGAGTCGCTAGTTCACTACCACGGCGTCCCACAGGCGAAGATGATTAAGGAGTTCAAGGGCGAGGCCATCTACAACCAAGAGGTTGACAAGCACTTCCCGCATCTGACTGTCGGCCAGACGCTTGAGTTTGCTGCCGCCGTGAGAACACCGCACCAGAGACCTCACGACCTCTCACGCACCGAGTATTGCAAGCGCGCTGCCCAGGTTGTCATGGCGTCGTGCGGTCTGTCGCACACATACAACACGAAGGTCGGCAATGATTTTGTTCGTGGCGTCTCGGGCGGTGAGAGAAAGCGCGTCAGTATTGCCGAGATGATGTTGGCAGGCTCGTCTGTCCAGGCATGGGATAACAGGTAAGAACGAGGCCCCACTTGCTGCAAGGACGCACCTTCCGAGTTCCGACAGGGCAGTGACAACGTAAATTGCATTGACTGACTGTCTTAACCCTATAGTACCCGCGGCTTGGATTCTGCCACCGCCCTCAAGTTCGTCCAGTCCCTCCGCTTTGCTGCCGATTTCAGCGGCTCGACCCAGCTCGTGGCCATCTATCAAGCCTCGCAGGCCATCTACGACCTGTTCGACAAGGCCGTCGTGCTCTACGAGGGCCGCCAGATCTACTTTGGCTCGGCGAGATCCGCCAAGGCGTACTTTGAGCGCATGGGCTGGTACTGCCCGCCTCGCCAGACTGTCGGTGACTTCTTGACTTCTGTCACGAACCCCGGAGAACGCAAGGCCAAGGAAGGGTTCGAGAACCGCGTGCCGCGCACACCCGACGACTTTGAGCGCTACTGGCTCGAGTCCGAGGAACACAAGGTGCTGATGGCCGATCTCGACCGTTACCAAGAAGACAACCCGGTTGACGCCCACGGCCGAGGCATTCAGAACCTGAGAGAGGGCAAGGAGCAGCGCCAGATGAAGCACGTGCGTCCGACATCGCCTTATCTGATCAGCATCGGCATGCAGGTCAAACTGAACACGATCCGCGCGTATCAACGCATGTGGAACGACCGCGTGTCGACCGTTGCAGATCTTTCTACTCAGCTGATTATGGCTCTGATTATCTCGTCCATCTTTTACAACACGCCCTCTGCCACTATCGGGTTCTTCGCCCGCGGCTCTGTCATCTTCCAGTCCGTTCTGCTTGCTGCTCTGTCTGCTGTCTCCGAGATCACTAAGCTTTATGACCAACGCGCCATTGTTGAGAAACACCACTCATATGCCTTCTATTATCCGTCTTCCGAGGCAATCGCTGGTATCGTGGCTGACATACCTCTCAAATTTCTCGCCTCCGTTGTCTTCAACCTGATCTTGTACTTCATGTCAAACCTCCACCGGACGCCGGGCCAGTTCTTCCTATTCTTCTTGATCACGTTCATGATGAAGTTTGTTATGAGTGCTGTCTTCCGGACCATGGCTGCAGTGACAAAGACGGTTTCACAGGCCATGGCTTTGGCTGGTGTTTTGATTCTAGCTTTGGTTATCTACACTGGCTTCATCATTGCTCAGCCGGCTATGCATCCTTGGTTCAGTTGGATTCGTTGGATCAACCCCATCTACTATGGCTTCGAGGTCCTGATAGCCAACGAGTTTCACAACCATGACTACACCTGCTCGTCCATCATTCCCGCCTACTCTCCTCCTGTCGGCGACTCTTGGATCTGCTCAATTGTTGGAGCTAAGCCTGGCCAGTACACTGTTAGCGGCGATGACTTCATCTGGACCAACTACCGCTATAAGTGGGCGCACACCTGGCGCAACTTTGGTATCATCGTTGGATTCCTGATTTTCTTCATGACCCTCTACTTTGCTGCTGTTGAAATGAACTCTTCCACCACCTCTACCGCCGAGGTTCTAGTGTTCCAGCGTGGAAAAGTCCCGAATCACATCGCCAAAGGACACAACCGTACCGCGGAGAACGAAGAACTGGCGCGTGGCGATAACGCAGCTAATGCAGCCAAGAATGCGAATAAATCTACTGCTGGCTCGACTGCCGCCATCGAGCCACAGCGCGATATCTTCACGTGGCGTGACGTCATCTATGATATTCAGATCAAGGGAGAGCCGCGCCGTCTTCTTGACCATGTCGATGGATGGGTTAAGCCTGGTACTTTGACTGCTCTAATGGGTGTATCTGGCGCTGGCAAAACTACGCTTCTAGATGTGCTCGCTCAACGTACAACTATGGGTATCATAACTGGTGATATGTTGGTTAACGGAAAGCCTCTGGACCCCAGTTTCCAGCGTAAAACTGGCTATGTCCAACAACAAGGTATGCCATGAGACTTTCACTATCACACTTCGAATGCTCGATTACTAACCCTGAAGTAAATAGATCTTCATCTGGAGACTGCCACTGTCCGTGAATCCCTTCGATTCTCTGCCATGCTTCGCCAGCCGCCTAACACTAGCAAGGCTGAGAAATGGGAATATGTTGAAGAAGTTATCCGCATGTTGAACATGGAAGACTTTGCTGATGCCGTTGTCGGTGTTCCCGGAGAAGGCCTTAATGTCGAGCAGCGTAAGCTGCTGACTATCGGCGTTGAACTAGCCGCTAAGCCCAAGCTTTTGCTGTTCCTTGATGAGCCTACGAGTGGTCTAGATTCCCAGAGTTCTTGGGCTATCTGCGCTTTCCTTCGTAAGCTTGCAGATGCTAACCAGGCTATTCTTTGCACTGTTCATCAACCCTCTGCCATTCTCTTCCAGCAGTTCGACCGTCTGCTATTCTTAGCCAAGGGTGGCCGCACTGTCTACTTTGGCGATATCGGTGACAACTCACGCACGCTGCTAGATTACTTCGAGTCCCATGGTGCCCGCCATTGCTCTGATGACGAGAACCCTGCCGAGTTTATGCTCGAGATCGTCAACAAGGGGAACAGCGATAACGGAGAGGATTGGCACGATGTTTGGAAGGCAAGCAATGAGGCCCAAGAAGTTCGTGCCGAGATCGAGCGCATCCATAAGGAAAAGCAGTCGGTTCCTGTTGCTGGTGACAAGGAAGGCGAGCACGAGGCCCGCGCTCATACTGAATTTGCCATGCCGTTCATGACCCAGCTCATCACCTGCACTGTCCGTGTGTTCCAACAGTACTGGCGTATGCCCAGCTACATCTATGCCAAGTTCTTCCTAGCCACAGCTGCCGGCCTATTCATTGGTTTCTCCTTCTGGGACGCCAAGACGTCGCTCGCCGGCATGCAGAACGTCATGTTCGCAGTGTTCATGGTGACTACTATCTTCTCCACCATCGTGCAACAAGTCCAGCCCCAGTTCGTGACGCAACGTTCGCTGTATGAGGTGCGTGAGCGGCCTAGCAAAGCCTACTCCTGGAAGGTCTTCATCATCTCCAACGTCTTGGTCGAGATTCCGTACCAGATCTTCACTGGCATCCTCGCCTTTGCAACCTTTTACTACCCTGTTGTGGGCATCCAGTCCTCGGAACGCCAAGTTTTGGTGCTTCTTTTCTGCATAGAGCTCATGATCTACGCCTCCTCGTTTGCGCAGATGACGATTGCTGCTGTTCCCAATGCAGAGACTGCCTCCTTCATTGTCACCCTGCTTGTCATCATGAGCATTTCGTTCTGCGGTGTCCTCCAAGCTCCTTCAGCCTTGCCGGGATTCTGGGTCTTCATGTACCGCGTGTCGCCATTCACCTATTGGATTGGTGGCATTGTGGCCACGATGTTGCACGGCCGCAGGGTCATCTGTTCTGAAGACGAGACGTCCATCTTTAGCCCGCCGCCGGGCCAGACCTGTGGCGAGTACATGGATGAGTATCTCCAAAGTGCCTACGGCACACTTCAGAACCCAGAGTCAACGAGCGAATGCCACTACTGCTCTGCTTCCATTGCCGATCAATATCTCGCGCCCAGCAAGATCTTCTGGAGTGATAGATGGCGCAACTTTGGCATTGTATGGGCGTATGTCTTATTCAACGTCTTCATTGCCGTAGTTACTTACTGGCTCTTCCGTGTGCGCAGCACTCGTTCCAAACCTCAGACTGGAAAAAAGAGCGTCAAGACAATCAAGGCTCAGACAGAGAAGGCTTGAATACGAAGAACGCACCTAGCTCTGAGAGAATGGGAAAGTTCCTGAACAAGAATCGCAATCCACGCAATTCCTTTGTTCGAAGTTGTTAATCGGCTGGCTTTGGTGTCCAGTTTATTTCGTCGTTAACCATCTTTAATTTTTATTTAGTAATACTGGCTTACTTTACTTGTATGGACTGATTTTATCTATCAGTAAAAAAAAAAAAGCAAGGGAATAATAGCCGAATCAATATTGGCTTGGTGTTTCCATTCTATCCTACTCATTAGTTGTGTTGACTTGTATTAATTTTTTTATAGCTTCGAGTTAACGCCATTTCTTCTACTGCAATATACACCTATACACATTTGCTGTCGTCCTGTGAAGCACGTCCGATTTGCCTTACTTGTCTTTATTGCCACTCGACCAGATATCCTTCCACATATCCTTGAGACCATATTTTGGTGCTTTCTCTTCATATACCCGCGCTGGAGGAGGTGCCCGTAGACTACCAAAGCTAAAGCTATTGCTGAAACTTGTACTAAATGGTGATGAGCTATGTGACTGTGTGGGCCGTGTCGCCTCCTCGCGAATGACATTGGCAACTTGAGGCGCGACATCGGCATAGCACAACTGCAACTCTCTGTCAACGATGAAATATGCCTTTTTAGCGAGATCGGGTGCCATTAGATTGTAAGAGCGCATCATAGAGTTCAGGTTTTCTACCGATAACTCTATGAATTTCTTCTCACGAGTCTCCCAACTCGTATCACGGAAGGGTTTGGTACCGTCGTTCACATCGCCATCTTTATCGTCTGCAGACTCTTCTATACCGGCATCATCCGGCAAACTAGAAGCCTTCATCACAGGATCGTCGGTAGTACCAGCCGATACTTTGCCGAGACCGCGTTGAGATGAGCGGCTCGGTGGGTTAGTTTGGGCTTCGGCGCGCGCGTTTGCGATAGCACGTCGGAGATAGCTATCTAGATCGCTTTTAGCATTGCGGGATATTGTGAATGTGTTGACTAAGTGACGACGCCAACTATCACGTATACGCTTTCGAAAAACGTTGGCGGTACGTGTGATTTCTTGTTGCTTGTCGATCCACGGCGGCACAAGATCCTGGCGTTTGATCATGTTGTTCATAATATATTCTGTCTTTACTCAAGTGAAATAGAGAAAGAAGGGAGAGACGGATGAAGTCAGTGATTTGTCACGATTTGTTTTTTTCTCATCTCCTCAGACATTAATGAAGATTCGAGAGTAGAAAAGAGAGAAATAAAACTCACTGTATCAATGAACGGGTTGTCTACCCGGTTGTCCCGCTGTACGTCCTTTCCGCGCGGAATGTCCTTGAAGGCCCCACGGGCCATAGCTTCTTCAATCCGTTCATTCGCCAGTGACGCCAGCCCAGAGAATGTATTAGGCAATGCCCTAGCCCCAGGCTCAAACCGTTCCCTGAGGACCTTCAGCCTGTCCGCGCGATCTTGCTCTTCTTCCTGTGTCATCGTTTTCTTAGCACCGCCAGTCGCGACGTATTCCGCTGCCAGGTCACGCGCCCTCGCCACACGCGTGCCGGGCGACACGGCCGTCTCTCTATGCAAACGCATGTCTACGGTAACTTGTGGCGCGGGAGGAGAAGCCTTGGTGCCTTTGATGGGCCCGCGGAGATTAGCTGCTAGCGGTTTGTGTGCGTCATCCAGCATGCGCAGCACGGCATCCGAGGTCTCTTCTGTCCCCGTCCATGGCTGTGCCAAGGCGTGGTCACGGGTTCCGATGCCTGCCGATGGGGGCATAGATGCTGCGGCTGAGCCAGTGGCTGGCGGAAATAGACCTGCAGAGGCTATTTTTGATAGGAGTTTATCCCGTAGTTCGACGGAGAAACCGGCTTCGATGATGGCTTTGCGGCCGGCACTACCTCCTGTGAAGAGGGCTTCTTCTGTGGCATCCTGGAGACGCTGTGCTAGCGGCCCAAGTTCCTTTTGCGATCCTTTCTCTATCTTGACGTCATGGACATCTGTAGCCCCGGCGTCCTGCTTGTTAGTGGCATCGGAAGAATATCGTGATATTGCTATCCGCCTCTCTAACAAGCTGGCCACTTTCGAAGTTGCCGAGAAGACTATCCGCCGCGACGGAGAAAACGACGGAGATGGATTCATTGGTGATTGGTTAAAGGTACATAAAGTCTTGCTGATTATTAAGTGTTCACATCTCCAATGTCGCATTTGCTTATAGCTGCCGCTTCATCAACTGTGGATTCCTTATGGGATAGAAAACCACTGCGTATTCTTCGAGCCTGCGATTTTGACCGGGTACAAAAAATAGAGGCAATATTCTTGTGCATGTATATTTGCGACAAAATCGTCACCGCTTTCCTGAATTAGTCACCGCTTTCGGATCACGCCGCTTCGATCTTATGTAAGACAACGCCGGTATGCTGCTCTCTTGAAACCGCCCTCGTCGACGCAATAATCACACATGTTCCCTACTCCGCGTCCGTTTTGGTCACGGTTTGGTCTCCCTTGTACCCGTGAAATTTATAGAGAGACCACTCACAGGCAGATATCGGCCCCCAATATTACTGGCTAGATGAAGATACTACTCTGGAGGACCTTGCTTCATGAATTACTGGACTAGATATTGTGCTGAAAACCAGAGGCTGGCCGTCCCATAATGCCCTTTTAATGGCCCAGTGTCTTTGCTCTTAAGTTGAGTTCAAGCAGTAGCTCCCATCACACCACGCCATCAATTCAACGGGAGCTATGTCGAGTCACTGCAGAAAATGGACTTGCCAACCAACTTCTTGTTTTGCCTATAGCTTCAATGGGCATGAAACACACAAGTGTGGGATAATTTTTAATGATAAAAAATGAGTTAATTGATTGCCTTATTTATAGAATTTTCGGATCACACCCCGTGAACTGCTGAATATTATCCAAAATGGGAGTAACATAGGCCACCTCTGGCCGATCATGTTTATTTTTAGAGACAAGCCACGTGTCCTAGCAGTATGTCCATCTCGCGAAGTATTCCGAGACCGACTAGGTGATGATAGCAATGGCGATGAAGTAGCAGTTTGCTTGCTTTTACTTTGGGGAGTTGAGACAAAGCGTTCTCTATGTCTTTCATGATGGAATTATATAAAGCTGCATCACATCCTAGTCCTTTAAGCTTGTAGTATGCTCTTCCTAGAATTGCTACAGGTAACTCGATGTAGTTACGTGAAAAGTTGATGACATCTGGCTCCATAGAGATATGTTGCTTGATTAAAAAATCAGGATCATTCATCATTGTAGCAAAAGGAGTGAAGATGCATTTGCTACCGAATAGGTTTTTTGCTTTATCAAACTTCTGGTCATGTAATTTAGCAAAGGCAGTCTATTGACGGAGCTCGTTAAGGTATAATCTTACAGAAATATTCGTTTGACTGGCTTTGGCAACGCTCTTCGTGGTGATTTGATTTTTCAAACCACCATCTCATTTTCCTTCTGAGTTGAAGCAATGACTGAGAATAGCCAGTTTCAACCAAAAGAGTTGGCCATATTTGGCTAAGTTGACCTCGAAGTTTTGGACCACCTTCACCAGAAAGTGTCCTGGCACCAGTTGATCTCTAGCTTTCCTTCAAGCCTTTTCGAGAGATTACATCAATGACTTCTTGATAGAGTTCCTCATGAAGTGTCTCATGTGGACCAGTGGAGAGTGAAAAGGGGTTTCAAGTTTTCACGGTAATGGAATTTCCAATGCGTGCCTTGAGCATATCTTGCCTGCTCGATTGCGAAAATTGACTCGGTAAGACACCTAAGAAAAAGTAGAGTTAGTAAAAGAAGAAAGTATATGCATAGTGGTGTACATGGTATCCTACCATGGACAATAAAAATCACTAGGTGTGCTATTGAGATGATTGAATAGTATATCGAGAGATAACCTTTGCTGACAGATTTACAGATATATCAACCTGCCGGATAGGTGAATTCGAGATTGTTGGAGATGTTGAAACGGACGTGGAAGTCAACAGTGATGGCTTGAGAATTGTGTTTTTATGGGAGAAAAGTGGCAAGCCACTGGTAAATATTATTATTTCGGTCTTAGCAATGTTTGTTTACATTGCTTACGTTATCGATGTACAATCGCACGTGATAATGGAGACAATATTTTGTTCTTTTCTTTTTTTGAAAAATAAATAAACAGATGAATATATTGAGGCTCAGGGTCCACGTGATAAACCAAAGACGTGAAATGTTGATAAAGAAATGAGCTGCGCCGGCGCTTCGCGGCAGGGCACAACTAAAAATCACAAGGTAAATCTTTAGCAAACCTAGAAAAGGCAATGGATTCCTTAGGACAAATGGTGAAGCGAGAAGCACAGTAAGTTACTACTATCATCTATGATCTATACCTTGATATTAGAAAAGGCTCGTAGTTTTTATTTCTTACCTGTAGCTTTTTCCTTATATTTTGCACTTGACCATTAGAGAGATGAGAAAGGTAGCATAAGAACGACTCAACTTGCACAAGGTATAACTACTACGTCATGAAACCAAAGATGCCTCTATTCCAGAGTCAACAGTAGAGGATGTATCTAAGCCTTAAGCCTCAATAGTGGTAGAGTTCGAAAGGAAGGCGGTTAGACAACCTTATAAGACAAAGACATGGCTATCAGATATTCTACAACTAAGATGCAATCTCCTTATATGAGCAAGCGCGGCAAAATGGAGACCAAAGTTCTACAGTCTCGTGAAGCGGGAGGATCGTAGGCTGAAGTTAATTGAGTTTGATAGGGCTGGATAGGGTTAGTTTGAAGTATTGGACATGACTGCACATGTTAATCAACATCTAAAACTATATACTGTACTCCCAATCGGTCAAATCTAGTCAAATCTAACGCTCTAGTTCGCTAGGTAACGTTCCGCAACGTTGGGTCGTTGATAGCCCTAACCCTAACCATGGCATCTAAGTGGCCCACTGCCACTGCTTTTACCGTCCAAAGAGTCAATGTGATTTTCCTAACCACCATAAGCATTTAGCTAGAGAGTCTTCGGTGCATTGTTTCTTTTTATAAAACTGTCACCTCATGGAAACCAAGAACCTATTTGATGTAGTGGCTCTATTTTGTATTGTATGGTAGTAATGATACTGCTTACTCATGTGATTATACACCTAGGAACTACGCCGACCATAAGGTTCAAACGGAAAACTAGCGGCCAAGATTGCTAGTACTAGAAATAGTGATGCACACACATATAAAGGCACAGCACTAGACGCATGTCCCGCACTCGCCACGGCCGATGATACGATTCCCATGGCACGGTTGAAGCTTACAGCAATTCCGTTTCCGGTTGCCCGATGGGCTGACGGCATGACCTCGGGCGTATATGCAAATAAGACACTATAATATATGTTGATGGCGCAGGCAATGGCGCAGCTGAGCCCGACATTTTGTGCCGCTGTGTTGACGCCGTTGATGTACGTGAAGAGGAAGACGGAACTGAGTATTGCTCCAATTGCCATCGTATATCGGCGACCCAGGAGTTTTGTGTTACACATGAATCCAGCGATGATCGGGCCTGGGATTCCAGAGATATTTGAAAGAGCATAGTTGCGCCATGTCTCGTTCGGTGTCAGGTCGAATACAGTACCACGACTTGCCATGTAGCTCCTATATATGTGTGTGGTTAGCTTTAGCCGAGTCATTGCTCATATCTAGGAAGACTCACGGTAAGAATACATAGAATAACGGATATGCTAGTCCAACCAACGTCCATGAGAGAATCAGTAATCCTACCGAAAAAGCGAGTTTCTTGGTGCAAAATAGAGCTCGGACGTGTATCGATAACTCGGCAAGTGAGTAGCGGTTCGAGGTATGGACACTCTTTATAGTACCACAGCTTTCAAGTTGTTCCAGTGTCAGGCTACAGGGACGCTTGTATCTGGTCGCAATATCCTGCAGAGTCTCTACAACCTTGGCATCGTAACCTTCTGATAAGAGATACTTGGGTGTCTCGCGTAAACGGATCACCGTTACACGCAAGATAGAAAGCACCAAGACTAGAACGCCGTTGGCGAAGAAGACGTAGCGCCAGCCCATGTTGTTCGACCGAGTACAGCTGGCAACATCCGAGCAGTTCCAACTACTCTTCACTATTCAGTTGTTAGGTATGGCAATTCTTCTGATGTGCTTAGCATGTAGAAGCCCTTACCTAAGAATGCCCACGCAATCAAGCCTGTCACGGCCTGACCAACTCCCCACCAACAGGCAAACGTCGTCAAAACCCACTGGTGGCGACTGGGCAGATATTCCAAAAACACCGTCACATCGAGGATGAGATTTCCGCCTGTGCTGAAGCCAATCAACGACACGAGAAAAGCCAAGGAGCCCCAGTTAGGCATTGCACCAGCCACTATGCATGAGACGGAACATATCAATAGAGTTATGTTGAATGCCAAACGTCGGCCGATGATGTCTGCGCTAAAACCCCAGAACAGCGCGCCTAGAAGCAGGCCGGTGTATACCGCAATATTCAGGGCGTAGTTGTAACCAGTCTGGCCAAACTCCATGTATGCAGATGATGCGACGACCGACTGGATCAATGAAATCTGCGAGTCGACCGAGTATCCGAAACCGTTGAGAATGAAGAGTTTGAGATGATAGGGCGTCCAGCCAATTTCATCGATAGCCTATCATTAGGTATGAATTAGCGTTAGTTTAGGTTTTTAGGATGCCACAAGATGCCACAAGACTCACATTGTTCACAAGATGCATCTTTGCAGCCATGACTGGATCAAACTCAGACGACGACAAGATGTCTTCACCGCTGTGTATACTAGTCACGTCGCTATATCGGCCAGCATGAAGATCTTGAGTATCCCGGACAGCTTTTTCGTGCGTCTTAGTTAACGTCTGAGGCGCAGCCATCATCATCGTATCGTTCGTCATAGTAGGTGATGTCTATCGGTCAGAGTAATACTAAACTAAGATTGTAAGAGATCAAAAATAAGAAGATCAAATTTCAAACCGTCGTCGAAATATAGCGTCCCGAAGATATTTAAACAAGACCTCTACCTAGAATGTCACTAAAGATGATATTGGCTTGGAGCGGTACACTCTGGCAACTAGCCGTATCCAAAATTCAAGTGAAGAGGGCCCATAGCTCACGTCGGATTCAAATGATGTCTGATCATGAACGCCCTTTCTTGAGCGTTCTTTCTTCACATGTGAAATCAGTATCAAGCTAGTAGCTTTTGGCCAGGTTCTTGAGACTCTTAGCTCGATTTTGACGTTGCACTGGGTTGCAAGGGCGGATTCCTGTAATTGTTTAAATTTCTGTCATTGGTCAGAACGCAACCTCGTGCTCGATTCTAAGATTGGTACAAGCTGTGCTTTGGGTTTTCTAGTGATGAACCTTTGAGCCGGGTCCTGGAGCGTTGTAGTGATATTTTACAGCGTCGTATCAAAAAGAATAGAGATATCAATATGGTGATGAAGAGATTCAAGACAAATACTAGAAGCCTGCCCCGCGCTTTACGGCAAGAAGAGTCCAAGGTAAACAAACCCTTTGCAACTTGAGGAAGGCACGTAGAACCCTGAAGACAGAAGACTAGAAAGTGGAACAATACACTACGTAATTACATTTTATTGAACTACATTTGGCTATAATCCGGACTTTATCACTAGAATAAAAAAGGCTTTCAATCTTTGTTTTCTTGCTTACAACTACGTTTAGTAGAAAAGCAGAGAGGAGGAGTACAACTGATATGAGGGTAACACTGTCCGTCGTATCGTGAAATTAAACCCCGCTAGGTTCTCCCTAAGAAGCCAATTCTTCGAGAAGAAGTTTTATTTATATATAAACTCTTCAAAGTCGGATTTTATAAATCCTTCGATCAAGGCCCTTAACAAATCCCTCTCATCTCTCCTTTTCTTTTCTTCCTCGAGGGACCGGCTATCGGAAGAGGGTTAGATCAACCCGGAGAAGTGGGGCCAAAGGCCTCACAACTAGATGTATCGCGAACGATAGAATGTCGAAAAATATGGAAACGAACAGACTGTAGCATAGGGAATATGTGCTATTCGTGCGATTCATTTGTTTATTTACATTCTTCAACGTCTACTTACTGCTATTACGTAGCAAAACAAGGGCCAATCGTAGCGGTTCCGCATACGGGATGACTGCGAAGTCTGGCAAGCTGGAGATTTTCCTCGATGACGGCATGCAGCCCAGAACTCATCAAACCCGGATTAAGCAGGACCCTGGCGAACGGTTTGAGAAGCTGAGAAACATCTATATCATCTACTGTGATATCTCAGGAGCTCTAATGATTTACGATTCGCCTACCGCTACCGCAAAAGGAAGACCGACAATGACTTCCCAATCCCAGTGCACATCTACCCCGATGCTACATGGTTAGATGGCCCAGACGGAAAACCAACCACTGGATACGCCATAGGTTGAGTGTCATAGGGGAGGGTGTCGCAAAAGGCCAAAGCCTTGTGGCAGAGTCTTCACGAAGAAAGTACATGACCATGAAAGGTAGAAGAACACTTGGGACTAGGAGGAAGATAAAGGGTGCACGATTATGTGGGCCCGTAAATGAGAGACGCTATAATACCGAAGAGAGGGGTAAACAGAACCTAGAGATGTATAACTTTTGATGAATTAACGATCAATTGCAACTACAACTTGACAAGAAGAAATAGTGGTTCACATAGAAAGTATATTACAGACACTCTCCAGGTTCATTACTTCTACATATGTATATATACTTTCACTCTTACCTCCTCATAGGTGATTCTCAATAGAACATCTTGACCACATTTTTTCTTTGCTGGAAAGGCGGATGTCTGTCTAAGATCTTTTCTAAGACATCCCCATAGGCAAAATCTTTTACTACACAGCCAAGCGCTCCTAGAAAACCTGTAGACTATAAGTAAAATCATCATCATCAAACCTTCCTACGAGGTTGACTCCGAGTTGCCTCAATGTTGTATTTGAGCAACATCACGGGGGCTAGATAAATGGTACTCATCATCACTGATATAAATGCCACTAGGCCCTTCTGTTGGTTTGGTTATTATTAGAATCTGGAAAACAACGAAAAATTTTGTTAGCACAATCTCTTCAATATGCAAAACGGTGTAAATACATCAACGACTGTTGATAGAAGCTCCTGGATGACGACCGAAACCGAGAATTCTACCAACTAGACAAGTTTTAAAAGGACTGGCGTGGTAACCCTTTCTCCAAACTGCCTGCTTCAACGTTCTCGCCAACCATGCCTTTTCAGTCTCTAATTTAGCTACGGCAGCAGATTCTATGCCTCAGTCCAAAGTTTCAACCATCTGGAGCGTCCAGATAACAAAAGGGATAGTCTGCAAGGAAGATAATTAGACAAACGTGTAAGACAGATAAATATATATTTAGAAACATTCTAAGAAATCGCATAATAAATACTATGATATAAACAACCATGTCCTGTGAGCCATGGTAATGGTAATGTAGTGATATCGACACGAAGTAGATCTCTCTCTCGATGCCAACTTCCTTAAACAAATAAAATACGCCATTCCCCAAACCAATCCTAGCTACATCTTACCATGTGGCAAGATGCTACATGGTAACAGATTAACCTTACTCTAATCACCGGCGCGACGGCGCTCTACCACCCACCGAGCGCCATGAGAATCTTCCTCCTTCAAGTATGAGATACTATCAGGGGAAAACTTATTGTACTTGTGTTGTCGAGTCCCGTGGCCACCAAGGGCATTGGATGAGGTCACGCTGTTGGGAGATGTCACGGACATGGTAGAGTCGGTATTTTCACATTCTTCTTCCTCTAGATCTGGAAGCGTCAGTGACGCGCCTGATTCTGGGCCAGACACTGGTAACAATGCGGTATTCAGCGATAGTGAAGTTGCTTGGGCTGGGTGCGGAACAAGAGGAAACTCGCGAGGAGGGAACCCGGGTGCTGGACCAAGAGATTGGAACTGTGCTTGGGAGTTGAGCTTCGGGCTAGTAGATGCCGACATGGAAGACGGGTTGAACGGAGATCTGAGACCAGAAGTAACATCGGATGAGATCCCAGAAGGATTGCTTGTCGGTGCCGAAGTTGGACCCAGACCCATGATGGGTGGTACTAGGATAGGGCCAGAAATAGGTCCATTCATGTGCACGGAAGGACTGCCAGGTGAACTTCCGCCTTCGGAGTCGAGATCGCGACCCAGAGAGACGATGTGGCGCATATGCTCGTTTAGGCCTGAGCCTACGCCCAAAAAGGATGTGATCGGAGAGCAAAGGCCATCAGCCCGCTCAGAACGTGGTGAGCCGTGAATACTACTCGCCTGAGAGCCACCCCAGGCCTTAGATCGAAGCCGTAGTAAAGCAGACATGGACATATTTTCCTCATGATCAGGGAACATGGCGAGTTGGGCTAGGCCTGGGCTAGTGATAGCCGATGTAGGCAACGGAATGCCAGTTAAGCTCATGAGAGAATTCCGGTTGGAGTATTCCGAGCGCTCAGTGATGGGTGTCAAGTTGGGTTCCCGTACAGCTACACGACCAGAAGCAGTACGACTAACGGTAGACATGCCAGCAGGTCCGAAAAATCCGCCATTGGAGTATTCATATTTTCCGTTGGCATTGAGCTGTTGGTAGTTGTTGAGAGGGGTGGAATAGAAGCCGAACTCCTGACCGTACCAGCCATCGTAGTCATTAGCAAGTGCAGACGCATTTGCCTCCTCGATGATTCTCTGCTCTTCCTCGCCACCAAGGTTGTAGTATTCGTCCATGTCGTCGTTTGCATAGTCGGCCATATTGAAGCCGCCACCCATATCATCATCGTATCCATAGTCACCATCACCAACCTCGTCCTCATAGCGAGCAAGGCCGTTGTCTTGAGAAATTCCGGCGCCGCCATCTGACAGCCATGACTCGCGTTTGAACTTTCCTGCTGCTTCCGCATTCTGGGCTGCAGCTGCCAGAGCTGCTTGGTAAGCCATAATGTCTTCTGGTCGTGTTTCAGGGCCTATGCCTCGGATTTCGTTGGCAAGGGCCATATCAGAGACGATAGGAATGGGGGCAGAAACAACTGGGTCGTTCTCTACTGATTGAGTCTCTGTCGACTGAGTCGGAAAGATAGCAGGTTCATTATTTGTTGAGGTTTGATTAGTACGCTGGGCTTGAAGTTCGGCCACAGATAATGGTGAATCCTGGGGATTTGATCGGGCTTGATCGGTCTGTTCGAGATCTTCGCTCATGGTGGACACCACCTCGCCTTTTTGTTTATCACGGGCTTCTTGGGACTTCTGTTGAGCCATGGCAAATGCCCCAGGAATAGGACGTCCATACTGATCCGTATCGTTGAGATCAAACAAGGACTCATCGAATCCTGCATCATCACCTTTGGTGAATTCATCCGTTATGAACTCGTCTGCAAACTCCTTATGCATTTTAGCATCGAATTGTTTTTCTTCCTCTAGAAGAGTCCCAACTCTTTCATGGGCCGGGGCCTTCATCTGAAACTGTTCTTGCTCCTCCAGGGGGACAGCATCAGGTTCACCAGTTGATGAAAGTGGCGAGTTTATACGTACAAAAAGGCCTTCTGGGATAGCAGATGGGTCCATGGCTGCTGCCATGGACCAGTTCCCAAAAAAGGATTCGTTTGTAGGTGTATCCTTCGACATGGCAAAGCCAATCACGCGACCCTCAGCATCACGAGGGGTGACAAGAAAGCCTCCGCTTCCAGGACTGGTGAGTTCTGACGTAGGGTTTGAGTGTTGGAACTTAAAGCCGGAAAAATTATGCGAATCGGTATCCGTGACGGACGAGGAGGTAGTGTGTTGTAGAGACGTATCTGTGTGCGTGGTATGTTTGATGACGGTTGACTGAACAGATGGGTCGTTGGCCAACATATTGCTTGTTAGGCTTTTAGGGCTATCCGCCTGTTGTGCAGCGTTCTCTGTAGACTCTCTTAGATCCAGCTCCTTTAATGTCAGATGGCCAAGTCCGACATGTGGGACATCACTATCTTCTTCTTCTCCTTGGTACTCGTGAATATTGTGATACTGGTCGTCGTACTCGAACGGATCTTCGTCCTCTTCTAAGATTTCATCTTCGTCATAATCCAAGTTGAGGCCGGGAATCTCCTCCTCCATGCCATCATCCATCATAGCATCATAATCAAAATCATCCATATCAAAGCCATCGAACCGGTCATCCCCTTGAACGAAGGAATCAGGCTGCTCCGGCTCCTCATTTGGCTCTCCCTTTTCTAGTTGTCTTTGGCGATGGCGCTCTTCGAGAATCTTTTCTTGTTTTGCAGCACCGACCATATCGAAGCTGAAACGCGATGAGGTGCTCTTCATGCGCCGGGAGATGACTGAGTGTAGCGAGCTCTCAGAAATCGATACTTTGTGAGATCGTCTAGATTTAACAGATGTTGAAGGGGCAGGCGCGGCGGCGGCTTCTTCGATTTTTGTGATTGCTGAGGCTGCTGCAGACGCGGTTGACGGCACAGATTTCAGGGACGTTGGTAGGGATATAGTATCCTTTGGAGAGACTACTACAACGGGTTCTGGGCTAACCAAGGTCGACGTCGATGCCGACATGGACAGCTTAACGGCTTCTTTCCCACCTAGAGCGTCGCTTGAGACTAGACTGACATTTGGCGCCGTTGCTGAGGTAGGCGGTAGTGTAGAATTTGGGGTCTTCTTGGGACGAGGAGCGCTGAAGTCATGGATCCTAGTGCCCTTGATGCGCGGATCGTACACTGGTTCGTCGGCCACACCCTTGAGCGGCGTTAAATCTGGCACACTGTTGTTTGCCTTTCGACGCAAGAGCAGTGTAGAAACTGGTCTTAAGAATGTGATTCCCTTGGTTCTTCTCGGGGGAGCGTCCTGCTGCTTTTCAGGTGTAGCCATGGATCCAGCATTAGAGCTGTATATGCCCCCGGTCATGCTGTGATTTGCCATGGAAGTTGAAGCGAGGAGTTGCTGCATTTCTTGATGGTTCTTCATATCAGTAGGCGTGACAAAGGAGGGGCTCTTGCCGTTGAGAGGTGTTAATGATGCACTAGATGGGCTAACTCCAAAGTTGGGTGAGGACTGCGAAGGAAGAGAATAGCGAGTCCCAGGGATGCTGAGGCTGATATTTGTATCGATGGGTGGCGGAAGTACTTTCGCTACAGGCGTCACAGTAGGTATATTTGGTTCAGTAGCATTTACGGCTGTAGCTGTTGCAGTGGTAGTGTTAGATGTAGAGGATGAGCTCGTATTTTCTGGCATTGAGTTGGTTCTGGACCCGCCTGCAGCTGTCTGCTGACGTCTTCGTAGTGCCACGCCACCGATAAAGCCCGTGTTGGCGTTGAGATTGTCGGTTGTCTTTGAGGGCGCTAGAGATGCCGCAGATACGACTTCTGGCTGCTGGGTCTTCTGCAACGCGGATTCGGGCAGCTCCATAGGTGTAGAGTGAGGGATCGGCGGGAGTGAGAACATGGCGGCATCGTAGCTGGTGGTGGTATTGTTTGGATTGTTGTTGTTGTTGTTACTGCTGCTACCAAAGCTGGAAGGAGAGAGCAGCAGGGACTTCGTCTTGGACCTTTGAGGTGAAAGGGCGCGAGGCTGCGGCTGGGAGTTGGAAGGCGGCTGCAGATATTGCGAGGTCCCTTGCGTCATGGCCTGGGTCGAGCCGCCCTGCGACGATCCATCTGGAGCAGACGTTGGAGTTGGTGATGTTGGGTTCGAAACACCGCGACGGTGGAAGCGAAGATGCGACAGCATCGACATTGTGAAATTTTGGGTGTCGTACACAGTATTTGGTGTGTATGGTGGTTATCTGGCGTCGATGGTGGAGCAGATATTTTTTGTGTTTGTTTTCTCGGGGCAATCAATGGATGAATGTCAGTGTGGTAGCGGAGGGGAAATATGCAGATTGCGTTATCACGCTTGAATACAGCGTATCACGCAAAAAGCAAGTATTTTTAAGTCTCCTCAAGCACTACCTATGATTGATTCAGCATGCCCTTGCTACTCCAAGCTTTAAGATGTCTTGCCCGCGGTTTCAGAATACAGAGAAGTTCCGGCAAGCGTGCTGGTCTTGACGATCTCGATCCCTTGCGGCCTGTCTCGCAAATTTGATGTTTTCGGTCGAGAAGGAGGAGAAGAAAAAAAGTATGTAAATGCGGCTCGACCAAGTTGGTAGCAGAAGCTAGTCGGAGAATATATTTGGCGGTATTGTGTGTATATTTTGTGTCCAGCTAGGGAGAGAGCGTCGAAGGGAGCCCGCAGAGAAACAGGAACTACTCGATTGATGCTGGTTGCCGTAGCGCAGCACAAGTACGGTTGACTGTATGCGGGCAATTAAGCAATTGGATAGAATGTACAAACAATGTATAGCAACGGCGTCTTCGAAGACTGTGTCGGGCGTCCAAACCAGGGAGATATTAAGGGAAAGGCGCCAGCCGGGGCGATTGATTGATTATCGGGTAAGTAAACAATGTCAAGAGAGAGAAGTAAATATGGAAAATAAATAGCAAAGACTAGATGTGATCGCAAGGAGCGTATGCCGTCGACAAAAAGAAGACACGGTAAACTAGATAAAATGAACGTGATGGTAGCGAAAAGTGTGTGATTTTTGATAGGAAAAAGACGCGGCGTCACACATTTTCACACATAACGATTGTGACGGCCGATTGATTGGAAGTTGCAAAGATTGCAGGCCGTCGCACTCTTTTGGTATTTACATATAATTACTCTACAAACAGTAGTGCTTACTCTTACTGGCTTCTACAATCAACTACACTTACCAACCTTGCCTGCTCCTTCCTTGGCTTCTTGTTCATCGCAAGTGCTGCGACAGCAAGCGCATCGTGCAGCAGCAACTGTCATCTCTGGTGCTCATTTTAACCCTGGTCCCTCATCCTTCCTTCATGCCTAGTTACCCTCAAGGCAGGAACCATGACAACAAAGCTCGAGCCGGCTGATCTTCAGTGACCCTATCCCTAAGTTTTCGGACCGTAAACAATTTCTAAACATTTGTATGCAAGTACATGTGTCGATATGTACATACACAGGAAGTCGAAACGTACTAAAACCCGGCAATACATGACAAGCGTGATGCTCTTATCTTGCATTTCCAATCTAAGCCATGCTGTCACTGTCTCAAGTTTGTGTTTTGGTTCAACCCTGTCTGTCTACTGGATTGGCTCGACTACAACAGTCATAGCTACGATACTACAATTTTACCGAGCATTATTATTACTAAAAGCATAGAAACAAGGAATACTATATCGTAGCAGGCGCCTGCGAGTTGAAGAACTACTACGCTCACTAAACCCTGGCATCGAGACCCTCTCCCTCAAAGGAATACTAACTCTAAATGGCTACCTAACAGTATTCTGGCGTGCCGGCCACGGTACTTGACCTGGAACAAGTGCTTCCATCCCTCGAACCACTGATTATGCGGGTGACTCTACCTTCATTCTCACCGTATATACCGGGCCCACCGCATGCGTACACGGGCTCTGAGATCTAAACACGGGTGGTTCAATATATCATTGGAATGCACTACACAGGGACACACGTAACAATGCGATATCTTTCACACTCGGCATCACAAGCGGTGTGACCTCACTTCTGCGGTGGGTGCAACGTTTATACCACATGTTTAGATGATAACAATGTCTACACACGTTATTCAAAATTACATAAATAGATGGCCGTCATGACCCGATATCATGAGTTCAGAAAACTTGTTCTCCAGACACAGCTCACAGTCGTTCACATCACATTCATTCACTCACTTACACTCTTTAATAACTTCCAATTCCAACTTACTACTATCTTTCAAGATGTTCTTCCAGTCTGCTATCACTCTTTTCGCCGCCCTGGTCCCCTTCACTAGTGCTGAGGTTGAAACCACTACCACTCAGCCTACTCGTCACTTTGAGAACGAGGAGCCTCAGTGTAAGTCACAGAAACTTACCATACTTGCATATCCGAGTACATCTAACTAACTTTGTCTAAAGGCAACAAATGGTACGAGGTTCAGCGTGGAGATACCTGCGAGGCCATCGTAGACACCTTCAAGATTTCGTACGACACACTGTACTCACTCAACCCTGATATCAACGTATGTATTCTGATACTCTATGCTATACAATTTCTCTCATGTACTAACACCCCGACAGGACGGCTGCACCAACCTTGTGCCCGGCGTTGCTCTGTGCATTGGCACCAAAGCCACTTCTCCTTCTACTGTGCCAACCACACTATCTACCGTTCTCAGCTCTTCAGGTGCTGGTAACGCTACAGCGAACCCCACTGGATCGATCCTCCCGACGACCGTGCTGCCTTCTGTGACCCAGTCGTACCTGCCGCCTAACTCGACGTCAACGGCTTCTGCCCCAGACACTACCAGCGATCCTCCCGAGTCCGAAATTCGTCCAGGTGTCGTTGATGATTGCAAGAACTACTACCGGATCATGCCTGGTGATACTTGCGAAATCATCAGCGACGAGAACCATGTCGATCTCAAAGATTTCATATCGTGGAATGATTTGTTGTGGTCGTGTAAAGACTTGGAACCTGGAACCTGGGTATGTGTAGAAGTATAGCACATGTAGCAGGATTATGCGGGTATATGCAGGTCGATTTGTTGCGCATTAGTTTTGAGTTTTGGTTCAGTTTGAGTGCTTTTCCTTTTGTTTCTTGCTATTAGTTTACCATAGACTTGTCTTGTTTTCTAGCTATTTAATTCACTGCTGTGTTCTGCGATTTTCACAATTAATATGTACCGTTGTTGTTATAATAGATCAAATTATGAATGTTTCATGTAAACTATACAGGCACTTTGCTCGATGTGTTCCGCCGCCAATTTTCCCGCTAAATATTAAAACAAATTGAGAACCAACCACCAATTCTGGGTCATTAATAACTTTCCTTTTCTACCTATAACCGCTGTAATGATACCCAGCACTATGGTAGCCATGTGCGCTAAACTTCGACTACGATATTCAGTGTGTATCGGGGACCGTGGATCTAAACGGGTAGCTTTCACATGTTTTATAGAGTCCCGATACGTGGGGGGGGGGGGGGGGAGGGGAGCAAGCGTCCAAACATCGAACTATAATGATGCCATACGGAGTAGCGTGCCGAGTTGAGGTATACTCCAACAAATGAGCCATTCCTGTAGCCCGAATACAGGAACAGGGACATGTCTTGTTTTGGGATGGCCTCTGCATGTCAAACACTAGATATTGTGTGCGGTTGGAGGGTTGGAGTCGCATTGCATGCGCATGCTCCCCCACCATGCCATAGTCTGCACCACAAAGATAACACAGGTCGTAATTTGGAGTACAACTGATTATACTTGGCTAGAAAAAGAAAGAAAAAAAGACACAGCAAATTTTCCTGAGGCATGGGGATAGGAAAGTGATTGTTGCGGTAGAAGGTTGTGGCCCCAAGGTTAATAGGATACTGGTGCACGCCCGGGTAAATTGAAAAGATGTCGTGTTGCGATACCGAGGCAGGCATGATGCTCCGCGGCTAATCGCTGGCTCAGCTTGGTGCTGCTCTCCACGACTCATTACAAAGCCATATGAAAGCTAAAACAGCATCTAGAAGCCGTTTAAGCAACTAGAGACGCACCGCCAGATTCAATGGCATCGATCTCAGCTGGGTCGATGCGGGTGTAGTGGTATGCAGAGGGAAGCTCGGAGCGGTCGAAAAAGATGCCGGGAGGGGCAGAAACAGGGCCCAGTCGCGAGCCAGGAGTGCTGTTACCGCCGCGGACAGCGTGATGCAGCGGGCCGTGTTGCTGGGCGTGGTCGCGGTATGAGCTGAAGGAGGCGTGGCGGGCAGCGGGCAGAGCACCGGTAGGCGACATAGGGTGAGGAGTGGGAGTGTGGTCGATCTTGGAGGCAGCTAGAGGCCGATGAGGTCAGTACATACAGAGTAGAATATCAATTTGGCTTGGGAGAGTGCGCCATTAAAGCTCGCAATGGGCTACGGAGGAGAAGACCGAAGACTTACGAGGATAGACACGCTTGCCGAGGAACTTGATGAGAGGCGTGCGCTCAACAGTAGAGGCAGCACGGCGGACAGCGGTAGCGTTCATTGTGGTGGCAATTGATATGATGAGAAAGCGTAGATTGTGTTGTAAATAGCAGAAAGAAAAACTATCGTCAGGCTGTAAGCCGTTGTTGATGTTTGGTGGGCAATGAGGCTGATAATTGGAAAGCAGATGCAGAAGGTCCGACGGAAAGAATCGGAGTGTGGCAGTTTTCGTGAGGAAGGAATGCCAAAACTAGGCCGCGGTGAAGTAGGCAGATAGATGGGTCCAATTAGTCAGGATAAATAGACAGCACAACTAGTGTATAGACGAAGAAAGCGGATACTACTAGCAGATATAAAGTAAAGGATAATCAACGCCAACGGCAGGAGAAATTCAAGCGTTGGCGGGGGATGAAGTCTTAGTTATAGACGAGCGACAACAAAGATTTTTCTCTCATGCGCCTAGTCTGGCCTTTGGTTTGGTCTGTTCCCATATGCCAATCCTAGCTCGCAATTCCTCCGGTTGTCCCATGTTTCACCCACCGGCCACTTCCACCACCACCCAACCAGCAAGAGTGCATCCCACCCTCAATAGCACGTGGAATGCCAGCAGTACTCGGACTAATAGCAGAGATAAATACTAGAGAGAGTGTGTGGGAGAGAGAGACTGTTGCAGCCGTGTAATGCGAGATTGCTACGACTCATACCATGTTCTAGATGTCTCCAACTCCAGACTTCCTGTTATCGGCGCAGATTTTATTTTGTTGTTTAAGCATTGCTGCCCCGACCCTCCATGTGCTAATTTCTACCCGATAAATCGATTTTTTTTCTCGCATAGCACGACTATCTAACAACGTCTCACAGCGCTTTAATAGTCTTATTCACATTTTCACTTCACTAATCTTGGACGTGTAGTTAGTGTGTGTTAGCGCCCGGTATAAGCCGTTTATCTAGTTAAATGTTTCCTGGTGCTAAGATCCTTGTGTTTTGTTCAAGTCTTGCGATCGCCCCCATGTCGTTCAGCATACATATATGTATATACACAATAATAGAGTTCTGCCAAGACGTTCAATGCCACACCATCGGGGAGCTGTGTCGGAGTTCCAGCTTGGTTGCAGATATACCATCTCGCCATATGGTATAGCTCGAGCAGCGAAGTCGGAATTAGAATCCCATGGCTTCCCCGTCTCGGTAAGGTATGATATTTACCATATACAACTACTATTGCCGCATGTGCCAAAGTTTATAGCGTGGGGAGTTATGTACGCTTGTATATACATGTATGTATCTGCTGGAGGGGTGCCTATAAGTCCGATACATATCTTCCCTCATATTACATTTGCACATATTTGCTACTACCACACCCGCAACAGAAGCTATCAAGCTATCGGCTTATGCACTTATTAACCCAAATAATCCCATGAATGTCCTCCCCAGAGCCGCGACGATGCATTGCAACATTTAACACTTAATTTGGTACTGCTATTTGTAGTTTCCCCATCAGTAGGCGTCACTATAAACACCACGTAGTACATATAGAGATTGCTCATCTCATGATCCAGCCACCACACGCTGCAGTGCATCAACGTCGTCTATTGCTTCGTTGGGTATGTCTACCAATGCCACCGGGTACAAACATCTCAAATACATTTAATACATGCCACCACCAACTATCTGGTATTTAGGCCTCACATGAACATATTGGCACGCTTCAGTACGTCTAGCGTCCTTTTTGCCACACATCCGGTTTTTCCCTCTACCCAAGTTCCTGTCGTCCAGATCAATGTCGACTACCCCAAGCCTGTATATCTGTAGTCATCTTGCCGGTCAAACTTGTATTGTTCATGAAGCATAAACTCCGATATGGATGTGATGCCCTTTAGCTTACGGTATTGTCTAAGAAGAAATTATACGGGCTCACATATGTAGAACAGATGGCAGGGATAACAGTTATTTCCAGTAATTTTCTAGTAAACTTAGAATTAGCTGGAGGTTTACACAAAACCCCACGGCACCTCCACCTAACCTTATTGCTTTAGTCGGCCGAATTAACCTTGCTGGACAAAAAGGTAGCTTAAGAAAAAAGAGCAGTCAAGGAAATTACATTGATAACCCCAATGATCAAACAACGCTGTAATATCGTGAATATCAAGTAGATCACGATCTCTGGTGAGCTAGTTCCGAAGTCGGCGATTACCTCACAATTAGAAGTTTATGTAATAAAATATCCGCAAGGTTCAATGCTATAAGCGAATTCGAGCCGGCGTCCTTGCTATCAATCTCATTTCTCACTATGAAGCCAGTTCTCATACAACAATGATGCGAACAAGGGAACCTCTTAGTTAGATCAAGGTTTCCTCAGACTGTGCACTTTTCCGGGTCCGGCAATCCAGTGGTTGCTTTATTTTTAAGTTGACGATATCCCAGTTCATCTAGACATATCTGCCTATACTAGCGTACACATGTATGTGTATGTACATATAACGAGAACCTCTTCAAAAAAAAAAAAAAAAAAAAAAAAAAAAAGACATCTTGTTGATAAACTCGAGTTGTGGCTAATCACAGATCTGATATAGCAGTAAACATTTAAATATATCAAAACACAAAACAAACACAACCCATGCAAACTTTTCTCACTCGTATCATGCTGTTAAGCTCTCAAATCAGGCGATTCTGTTCCTATCAAGCTCTCCAAAACCAAAGCCAAGACCAGACCTACATGTAAAAGCTACTCTTGGTTGGAAGTACAACTATAGCTTAATCCTACCATGCAACAGTAGCGTTTTTGCTCCGCAATGCATTGGCATGTCTTATCTTAATCGAATCAGCGAAATCTGGGGAGCCACCAGGGTGGAAAGCGTGTGTTGGTTTTGTGTCTAGAATACACAGAGGAGCAGGTTTTATGTATGCTAGATCTGGCTTTATCTTGCCAGTGTGGGTCGTATTCTGTTATAAATCAGTTCGTGTTAAGGCATGAAAATAGGTAAAGATTCTAGTAACTAAGAAACGCATAAGGCACTCTCTAACGCAGTCAAGCTTTGACAGGTCACTTTACTAAATCGTGATTCAAAAACCTCACCCTTAACCCTGTGTTAGGGTTACATGGGAATTCCCCGGAATGACAACCTGACCTCAGGCTGCAATAATGATTGAGGAGTAGTCTTCTTATTGAGATACGTGTAGATGCATATAAGTCGGTTAGTTGAATTGAGCTCATCTAGCTCATGAGTTTTTTTGCAGAGTTCTCGACAAGCTTTCCCCTTGACTCTTATTGGCTTGTGCTCGTTGGCATTTTTTAGCAGGAACGTACTCCCGATGCAGACGTCATTACTGGTTGCAGCTACCTTTTTTTTTTTTTTTTTTTTTTTTTTTTTTTTTTTTTTTTGAAGAACCGAAGCGTCGCATTCCAACCATTGATTAATGATGGGCTTATCAATCAGTGCCTTTCATTGTCGTTATGTGCTATTGTATCCCTCATACCAGCTGAATTTGCTAGAGTCTAAGCGAAACTGTAAAAAAGTATAGTTATAAGAAACAACAAAGAAGAAGGTGAGCTAAAAGAAGAATCAAAAGGAGGACCCTCTCCCTCTCACATGACCATATCCGTCATATCAAGCCCGAGGCTAAATTTTACTGATTGGCAAATCTCGGAGTTCAAATTTGTAGTAAAAGAATAGTAACGCATACCTAACAAGTATGACGCACACGGGCTTCTTCGTCGACTTCTTGGCGTAATATCGGTGTTATCAGCTAAGTGCATCCCGGAGGCTCTGGATATGGAGAATCTGGATGGCGGAAGCTCTCCATACTGCTAGCGGCATTTCCCCCCCGCGGTTAATTCGTGACGAAGCGCAGTAGTATATATAGACAACTGTATCCTCTCGGATGTGATCTTGGCTGTTGTTTCTTGTTCTCTTTATATCCCTTGACCTATCTCCACCTTTCACATTTATTACATCATAATGGCCCCTATTCTAAACCGCTCGCCACTGGCTGCTATTTCGTTCCAGGACGACAATGGCGACCACGTCCGTGTCTTTTACCAGGACATGGACGGCTATATCCGCCAGACCTTCTACGATACCGGCAAGGGCTGGAATGAGACGAGAGACCACACCGTTGGCCAGGCTAAACTGAACACTGGCATTGCGGCCATTACCTGGAACAACGGCAAAGAGGTAGATATCTGAAAGTCAAAGTACCTGCTCTTACTGTGCACCTGTGTGCTAACACTGCGCCCCCCAGATTCGTGTATATTACATCGGAACCGAAGGCACTCTAGTTGAGGTGAGCTCACGACAACCATGCCATACCTGCACCGAACCAACCATATACCCTACCAGCTCTTGTATTCTAACAACTTTCGCAAACAAATAGAGAGGCAGCTCCGGCAATAGCACCTGGTACTATGGTCCCTTGACGAAAGAAAAGTTCGAGGCCGCGCCGTACTCCAAGATCGCCGCTGTTGGCTACCATGCCAAGTCCCCCACAATCGTTCGTATTTACTACCAGGACCGCTCCAACAAGCTAGTCGAGCTAGTTCAGCGCGGCGACGACTTTCAGCCATGGGAGAAGCGCGACGATTTCCCCTCTGCTTCACCCGGTACCGGCCTGGCTGTTACACCTTACAAGGGCCTCGATGCGACAAGCGTCTTCCTTTACTACCAGCAGGCCAATTTAATGCCAACACAACTGCTACTTGACGAGAACAGCGTTACCACCAAAGGTAGGCTTAGCTCAAACCCCTCGTCATGTTGGGAGGGGCAACCTCCTCTCCATTATCACCCATGCGCAATTTAGGGTTTAGGGTTAACTAACATGGGGGGATATTCTTTAGGTGAACTGGCTATCAAGGGCTACTACTCGTTAATTGCCTCGCTGGCCGCAGTTTCTTGGGATGGCGAAGAGACGCGCGTTGTCGCCGTTTCCGATGAGAACAAACTCACGCTTACTAGCATCACTCATGGTGAAGCTCACGCCACAGTTCCTCTGTACCCCGTAGTGATTCCCGGATCGGATGTGGCAGTCATCAGACTAAGATCAGCTCCTGATCACCAGAGAATCTTCTTCCAGAGATACGGCAGCATCATCTGCTGCCTGGGATCAGATGACAATGGCGAGACGTGGAAGATTAGCGAGTCTGGTATTCCCGTTGATGCGTCGTCTACCTTTGCGCTCCATGGTGAGCAGATGGGCGAGTGGAATAACAACGATGACAATGACGACTAAGCCTAGCATGTACTACTTATTTATTGTATCATCACACGGAGTTATATTCTTGATTTGTGGTGTTTTTTTGTTTGTTTTAATACAGCTTCTTGAGAGCTTATCATCATTATTAGGTAAACTACAGGGCTAAGGGCTTGCACAGATTTTGTTCAAATGGATATCTACAGTTTAAACCACACACACGCCTCTGGTGCATCCCCTCCGAATTATTAAGGTATTAACGGTGTTTGAAAGAAAAAGAACATGAGAATAATATGGGGTGGATTTAAGCCAGGGCGAAAGCAGCGGCACCGATCATGACCATTAGGCTGCCGGCCAGTGAGTTGGCGTCACTGGAGGAGTCGCTGGTGGAAGTAGCCGATGATGAGTCAGAGGAACCGGTACCGGTAGAGCTGACGGTGGCGGTTCTGGAGGTGCTGAGGGTGGTGCTGTTGCCAGATGAAGAGGTGACAGCGGTCGAGCCAGCAGAGGTACCAGTGCCAGTGAACGAGATGCCAGAAGCAGCGGTACTAGTAGGAGTGACAACGGAGGTAGCGTTGGCAGAGACTGTAAGGGATAAGATGTTAGCAAATGTTTTAAAAACAAGGTGCCTGACTAGAGATCGGTAGTGACAAAGACTTACTATCAGTCTGGGCAGTGGCCACAGAGGCCACGGCAAGAGCAATGATGGAAGTGAAACGCATGTTGACGGTTTTGGTTGGAAATATATAAACACGGGAAAGTGTAGAAGTTTGATGGTTGGACCTGTAGAGTAACTTGACGAAAGTCGTTTAGATAGTAGCGTAGACTGGAATTCGGAAAATAAGTGAATATTTCGAGCAAAGTTGTATGAACGATGAGTAGATGAAAGACAGGTTGATGAGAAAGAGAGACTTTTCGAATACAATTCAATGGGGATATCGACATGTAATATATAGAAGAAAGAGAAGTACTCGTAGGCTCACGCGTTCCGGTTGATGAACACAAACTTGTCTATTTTTTTTTTTTTACAATGTTCTAAGCCACGCCCCCCCCCCCTTCAAAATCCATCAATAATTAGCCTGAGACGGTTGTGTCTATCAGTCACTTACACCTGAGAAGGGCAACAGAATCTCAAAGCTTTTATTTTTGTTTTTTTCACAGCCACGAGCTCTCCATTGTATGCGGGTTGTCTATCCGGCCACCGCCATGGCAGCACCGTTGCTTCCTACTACCACCAAGTTTATTTCAGGTATTTTCTTCTTTCTTCTACGGAGGATCCAAGACCTCGTAAACAAGCTGCCTGCCCAAAAAACGAACTCATCACTTCTGGTACACGAAGCTCGCTGTCGTTTTCGTGTACTGCACAAAGCCTGCATATGTATGCTTCTTGCTACCACTTCCGCTTCTGCAGTTGTAATCACTACAGCACATGTGTACATAGAATTGTTACTTTGAGAAAAATGGCTGCAGCTGTCTACAAATAGACATCAACAACCCCTTCATCTACATATATAATGTACTCTCTATACGCTTGGCTTGTGGGTCTCTCTTCTTTATTTGCTTGTTATACATATCTGTATGTTATGGCCTGATACTAATCGACGATGCCAATACATATACACCCGCAACTGGGGTTTATGTCAGTCAGTATTAGTGGTTGATTTGTGGAGGTTATGGGTAGGCTAGCAACAAGGAACAAGCCACCTGAAAATCGATACACACACCCTAGCCACGATTACTACAGCAGCGCCTTACGACGCCCGGCCTTAATTTGTGTATTTCTTGCCCAGCAACTTACAGATACTACATGTACAACATCAGGTGTCTAGCCAATGCCCTTACATTTTTGCCTCTGCACGAATACATACAGGCCGGACTGAATGGAACTACACTGCCCAGCCAAGCCTCTTTAGATCGCCTAGAGTTCTCGAAGAAAAAGGCAGAAAAACACCAAAGAAGACAAAAGGTAGCAGAGTAAAAATAACTTGAAAACGGGAAGAAATAGTACAGAGGGGGCTGAGGGATCGAGGAAAGGCTCCTGTTGGCTGCATACAATAGAGCAAAAACGAAAATGATATACATATACTGGACGATGCAAGCCAAACTCACAGTGCAATGATGAGGCTAGATGACCAAATAACCGAAAAATGCATAATAAGCATTAAAAGTCGCCGCAGGTCGCAAATTGTGCCCAACATAGAAACGGCCTTCTCGTTAGTGTAGCTCGGCCTTACTACAGCTATAAGCTGTAATATCACAACGTAAGCTAACAGTACACGACTTCAACTATCTAACTGAGAGTTACAGTCGTAGTCACATTCGACGCAGGCAGCCCGTATCTTGTATCCGTCTGGTTCATTTTTGGTTATTTTGGTCGTGGCGCTTCAGATCAACGCCCGACTAACCCTGTCTTCACCGCCACCCAACGTCAACATTCTTTTGATCACTTCACATAGCAAATAAACGACATTGGCACACGGGCCTTTCATATCCTTCTACAGCCATGTCTACCTACAGTACAGCGAGTGGCCGCATACAGTGTGTTGGCCGCTGATAGTTGGCCTGGTGAATGGCCCTGTGATTAGCGTGATCGACGGCCTATATGTCGCGAAATCACCATTGTTCTCAGAGGCAAAAGTAGTGTGTTTTCCTTTCCGGCGTGTCATTAGAGGCCCCAGAAGCAAGATGACCCTGTCAGAGGGCCTTGCCCAGGGGAACAGTTGTTCTTCGGAGTGTCTCGAACTGTGTCTGCTTCCCTTGTTGCTTTGCCTCCTTGCCAGCTTTCTTTTTTTTCATGATCTGTCTCGACGGGTAATTATACATACGTGTCGATATAATTATAGTTGGTCTATTGGCTTAATGCAATCAGGCACAATATTATGGCGCCGTTGCTTTGTTGTACAGCTGGTTGTCCTCGCTCATTTCCTTTCCATTGTTAGACGGCCCTGTTTCTCCTAAACACAGTATCACCCTCATATGTGATGGCTGCAGACCCTGCAGATACGACCGCCACAAAGTTAAACTAAGCTGTAGGTCAACCATGAAGAGCAGTAGATTAAGTAACATCAAGACAAGTCGAGAAACTAGGGCCTGTCGATAATGCCTCAACCTCGCCAATCATGAAGAGAGCAGAACATGCCCAAACTACAGGCCTTATTGGCTGTTTTCTTGTAGGCAAGTACCAAGTCATGTTAACGTCTGCTTCCTCTTGTTCTTCTTCTCGATTGTCTTTGTGGCACGTCAAACCTAGACACATGCCTTGAATACACTTTATGCCGCCTAGGGAATCAGTCAAAAAAAAGTCACTGCCGCCTTTCGGTTAGATCTTTTTTTGTACGATGCCCTTATATAACTGGGGAAAGACTAGGCTTGAGCAGCAAAAGAAGAAATTTCGACATAGGAACAGTCTTCTGACGAGAAAAAATTACTGTCAAGTTTATCCTCCACGTAGTGGGCCGCTCTAAAATCACAATGTCCTATCTTATTGTTGCTTTTTCTTTATTTCCCTCGTAAAATGACCTTCTGTCTTCTTATAGTTGTACTTCTATTTTTATACATTATTGACTAAATGAGAAAAGGAAAAATAACCCGATATATTGAGACACTAACTTTGTTTGCCAGCCACTAAGAAGGACAATATTTCATCTGCCTGGACGCGTGCTCACTTGTATTTGTATTTTTAAAGAAGCATGATATACGGTTAGCTGGCTACATCATATCAACACAGGCAGAACGATATCTTCTCCTGTTTCTCTAGAAGCGATCTACTTACTCAAGTCACTGGTTTGTCTATGAGGCCAAATATCACAGCTGGCCTGAAATCGACTTAAAGGGGGCTTTCTGGTCACAACAGGAATCGTAGCCTTGTATGTAGCTTGTCACTTACTCTGATTTTCCCAACATCATGACTTTCAGCGGTCAAGCTTGGTTTGCTTTCCCCCTTCTCGATGTGGCCTGCAATCTTGTCTCCCTATCACACATTAATTGAATATACCTAGGCATAGTAGTGATCTCCAGTCAGTCAAGTTAGCATAGAGTCCATACTGTGTAATATACTGGTGGCTTGAATTAAGCACAGAACATGCCATAGTAATAATACAATGATGAACCCAAAATGATAATGTGTTACTGGCAAAGCAAATGAAAACACGAACCGAAATAGCCACTGTAAAGATTCATCATTGAGGTACTAGACGACTCGTATGTTCTCTACACAATAGAACGAAAATGAAAATAAAGCAGTCAAAGTTACTGTGATTGTGACAGAAGTGGCGCTTAACTTACCCACCGCTATGGCCATCCTGTCATAACACCCTCGGATCCAATTTCCAAAGGGCAAACGAGCCAGCTACATGTAGCTTTCACGGTTCCTCAGACTCAAGTGATTGTTTTTTTTTTTTTTTAATTTATTCTTTGCGTTTCCTTTCCCTCTGGAAATTGCATAACGGTTAACAAAGAACAAGCCGGCTTCTTCTTGGCCCTTCGACATGTACTTCTTTGTTCGGCTCTCGGGCTTCCCCAGTCTATGATACTACTGCTTACAAAGGTGTGCGCGTCTACCCAAGCGATGCCAAGCTAACCCCGTAAGCGAAAGTCTTGGTTTTCTTCCAGGCCAAAGTCAAGCAAAACAATAAGAAAGAAACTGTAAAGGTGATTTAGAACTCCATTAGTTAATACACTAACATACAGATATACCAACGTCGAAAAGCTTACCAGTCACAAATCCCTTCTTACAGTGTCTACGTAAGCTAAGTGACAACAGGATCACTTTTCTTTTCTCGATTATCAGCCGAGTAGCAGCCTGTTTTCCCGTTCTTACCTACTCTTACACCAGTAAGCTAAGCAAGAAGAAACCTGTGTTCTTGAAATCGTGGAGTCTTCCCATGTCAATGGGAAACTATGGTAACGAATAGCCTACAGGATAATACGGGAGTCCGCACCAATAGCATAATAACGACAGAGATTGTATGTTACCACCCAAACCCACATCCAAAGTAGTAGCGACGAACCAAACAAACAACAGCCTTAAGGTTGCGACGCCCAAAACGATGCTATTCTCGTAACAAGGACGTACGCCATCCAGATATCAAGTTGTTTTTTGTTTGCTTCGTGACCTGACTTGCAGCAAATATATACATATATATGTATACACATATATGTCCAGTGATCCCTTTTCCGGTATATTACGAGCACAGCCTACATTGAATCTTACTACGACACATCAGACCTCAGTCCCTCTTTACCCAGTTTGTTCGTGTACTATACATAATGTGTTTGCATATGAAGAAATTATTGATGGGAACATCGTATTACAGGATTATTTGCCGTACGGATAAATTCGCAGTCATTTCTCGTACGAGAACAATAATAGAATGAATGATCGAAAGAAAATGGCAATTTAAAGAGGAAAAAGAAAAAGAAAAAATTATTCTTCTTTTCTTTGAGTGACCGACCCAGTTTCAGATGGAAGGCATTGTGGCAGTGCAACCATTCTATATTTTCATCAAAAATCAAAATATCTCCAATGCATGAATCCCGTACTTGATGCACAGGAAGTACAGAAGTGTCTCCCCAACTGGGAATCGAACCCAGGTCACCTGCGTGACAAGCAGGTATGATCACCACTACACTATTGAGGACTGCTGCTGTTGTTGTTGTTGTTGTTGTTATATTTATTCTCTTCCTAAACTATTACGAGTGGATTTTCGAGTCCGGTCGTGCCGATTTTTCTGTCTCCGGTATATCTTATCCACTTCCACCCGTATCCTAGTCCGGGTCCGGACTACCCTCCCGGGTCTCCATAGGACGCCTTCAGGGATACCCCCTGTAACTTCAAAACATCCTCAAACCATTCCCCATAAAAAAGACCCACATCATCCAAGCCCTAAGTGGGGCTACCATCCACGTAATCAGGTGACCGCACCATCCGACGCGCCTCCAAGAGGCTGGTGATCGAGTGTATGAGGACTGCTGCGTTGTTGTTGCTGCTATATTTATCCTGTTGGATCTACGGAGGTATAGACCACTGGTTCTTCGGAGCCACAACCTCTTTTTTTTTTTTTTGTATTTGTTTTTGCTGCTCATAGTGGAGGTATGGACCACTAGTTCTTCGGGGCCAGGGGACGGTCTCATCCCGCACATACAAAGCTATTGAGGTTGTCGAGCGGATGACGTTAAATATCTGTCCGGTAACCAATCCGGCGTCGTATGATCTTAGTGATTTAGGTAAACGTTAAATCAAATCAAATCAAACCAAACCAACCTTCCCTCCTTGAGTTCAAGTTACCTCCCCCTCCGTCCAAAGACGAATCTTTCCCCTTCGTCGTGGGTTTTAAGAGCGACCAGCAATGATGCTGTCCATTCTCGTTTTCTTTTTCGACACTTGTCCTCTTCGAAGCACCGTTTCGTGTTTTCTTCGGGTTTTTTTATAGTTCGGACCTCTATTATGGGATCTTCGAGGATCATTAGGGTTTATTGACATCTAACAATCCACTAGGGTTGTATCCACGTGATCCACGTAAAAAGCTGTCGCAAGACTACTTTGGCATTTGATGTCCTTGAAAAAAACAAATAGTAGACCGAGGGTGAAGGATCAGAGGGAGACAAGACTTGCGAAATATTCCTAGCCAATTGTTTGTCGATGAGAAATGTGCTTAAGACAGACTTTCCACAGCCTGGCTCGGTAGATATCAAAAGAAGGTTGTTGTTGGTGTTGTTGAGCCAGCTAGTAAATTTACGGGTTTGAAGGACCCAAATACATGTTCCTTCCACAGATATGGGATTTATATGTTTGAAATTCCGGTAAGAAGTTGTCTTTAACTTCTGATGGCACTCTGATAGTTTGTCTTCCATGTTGGCATTGACGTGGTGTAGACTTTTGTTCTAAGTGATGGTTTTATTGGATTTTTCAACTATCTATAGTTAGCGAAATAAATGTTCAGATATTAAATCTAATAAAAGTAATTTGATCTAAGAGAACTTTTCTAGGGACATACCAAGAGACTTGCAGGCTGGTATCATTGCACTGATCCTGCTCTTGGGTAGATAGCCCAGGAACTCCTTAGCATAAGCAGCAGCAGAAAGAGCAGCATAGCCGTGCCAGTCATCCTTTTTATGACTATCTGCATAATCCGAAATACCACGGATAACAAGACATGGTAACTGCTGTATTATGCCGGCAGCCTCCATTTCCACACATATAGCCTCGATCTCTGTTTGCAGTTGGTCACGTCTCTTTGCATCGCGCACAACACAACTTCCAGTTGCAATGACTCCGTAATGTACTTGCGGATGATCATTCTCGCGTGCTGTTCTAGGCACTTCCCCTCCTTTAAGACAAGAGTCGCAAGTCGGAATATCGGATGGATGGATATAATCTGGACGGAATAGTCGATCGCTCTGAGAATCTGGTCTGGCGAAATTCTTCCTGGCCTTTGCACTATATGATAGCCCCTCTTCAATATATCTCTGAATCGTGGGGTTGTCGACACTTATGTGGGATTTGAATTCGTTCAGTGCTGTCAATAACATATCGGGAGGGGCATTGAGCTGACATTGTCGTAGAAACTTCCCATCATGAAGCAGTTTGCCAACATCATATTGGATGACTCCACCAGATGTATCGGAGGGTTGACCAACCACGATATCGCCAAGTCGAATATCGTGTGTTTGAGAGGGAATTCCAGCACCAATTCCGACCAAAAGTATGAAACGGAGGGATGTAGGAAAGGCTTGTGCCATACTGATAGCAGCTGCAGCCGCCCGGGTTTGACCAATTGCTGGTAAGCAAGTCACAACAACATTATGGCCTCCAATTTGACCATAAATATAACAATTTGAACTGATAGAGGTCTGATCTTTGGGATTCCCAAATATTTTGTCAAGCATAACCCTAGCGGCTGATAGTTCTAGAGGTAAGGCAGAAATCCAGCCAACTTCGTAAGTGTCTCTTCCTGGGCATGGTAGAGGCTCCATGGTGGGACTTTCTGCCTCTCGGGCTATGGTGAGATATGAGTAGAATGAGCAAAGGGGGAGAAAAAATGTTTCGATGATGGGGGCGAAGAAGAGACGTACTAACTACACATATAAAGAAGACAAGCAAAAGAGAAGGTAAGATACATAAGAAGAGGCACAATGCATTTGTATTTGTATTTGTTGCCATTAACGAGCGCGGGGGAGTTGGGCACGATGGGACTGTGTTCGTATTGCCCAATATTACAAGTCACGAGCGCCTAGATCATAAGCGAAGTTAGCATGATTGGTTGGAGCTGTCAGTTTCTCCACCAGGTCAACGAGTACAGATATCAACTACTCAACCATATCAATTTGTTTGTCTGTTTTATTAACGAGCGCGGGGGAGTTGGGCCACTAAAATTGGACGCGGCTTCCACCTGTGTCTATCTACTAACTACATGTGTACCCAGATTTAAGAACATAGGGTGTAACAACTACAAAATAATAAACGGTGGCGCTGTGTAGGGCACTGTCTTTCGGAGGAACTGCGGAGTCTCAAGAGCGAAGTTCATGGTTCCGAGGCTGCGGTTGAGACCCAAGTAGGAGTATCTGTGCCGGGCTGTAGGGCACCTTATCAAATGGATGAAACTCTTTGGGAGCCCGCAGGCGCGTGATACATGCGCATCAATGTGTTGGAACTTTTCGTGGTAGGCCTTGAAGTCGCCATGTTGAGTTCGACACTGGATGAGCAAGCATGCGCACCGAATCAGGTGTCACCACGACCCTTGTTGGAGGTTCTCTCCCCGCAAGGCCTTTGCAGCGAGCTCTTGGGCTGGAACTGAGACGACAAAGACAGCTACGGAAAAGATAAGCATTCATCCTTAGGAAATGCCTAAGAGCAGCCCTTCCGATGTAATAGAACAACGCCAAAGGAATGTGTATGTTACACAGAAAGCTTCCCACCATTTGATCTCCTCTTAGAAGACGAAAGACGAAGAGAGGCAGTGAGCTGCAGTCAATAATCCTTGGAACTTGGCTATAGGGTTTTTGATAGAGACGGTGTGTTAAGGCAATAGGAAAGGAAGGAGATGTCAGGAGGATTCTACAAGGAGGTTATAAGAGGATTCTTTTCCATCCACCAACTGTATATCGAAGAATGCGGCGACAGCTACGCTTGTAAAAGGTCAAAACCACACGTAATCCGCCATAGTCAACACCCGTGCTGGGAGCCGGTGGCCCTTTAGACTAGATCAGATGAGGTTCACTGCAAACCAAAAGTACCAGATAACCAACCCTGGAACACAACCGTCATATTGCTATGAAATACTAGCAGGTAGACATTAACGAGTATTGATAATAAGAATAGCCATTAGCTATGGGCTAAATATGGCATTAAAGGATGATAAAGTAACTATCAGATAACTATGGCAAACTATGTGAAGAAGGAAATGACCAAAAACCATGCAACCAGACAAAAGGAAATGAAAACTGGATGCAATGCCAATGCCAATGATAGATATCAACCATATTGTTTTGTGACAGACGCAAATAATACCCACTAGTGTTCTCGCTTCTTAGGACATCGGAAGGCACAAGGCCATCGACCTTGTGGCCCTTGTCACCACCGTTCAAAGCATAGTCAATGCCTGAATGGGTAGTGCTTTGAATGGAGCCTAGAGCTTGCCAATAGGTTTCGTTGCGCTCGCCCTTGGTCTCCATAGAAGCTTGGAATAAATCTTGTCCAGACCAGAAGGAGGGGTGTACGTTGGGAAGGCCACCCTCAAGTTCCACATTGTCAAGGTTGAATTGTACAAGATCCTCAGGGAACGAATCTCGGTGTTGTCGAGTTCCGATAGATAGGTCTTGATGTTGTTGTAGAAGTCGACCTTGACAACGGTCAGCTCTGACTCTTTGCGGTATCCACGAGTAGTACCATAGTCCCAATTCCAACCTTGAGGGCTGACGATAGTTCCGTGGTTCAGGATCTCCGTGTCGTTGATGACAATGGCGCCAGCCTGTTGGAGTAGCTGAACAGTCTCCCAAAACATATCACGTTGTTGCTCTATGGCATATACCCAGAAGCTATCCCAGGGAACACAAAACACAAAACCATTCAGTGCGCTCTTATTAGACAGCAAAGGTAGGTATCCATTTGGCGGAATGGCATTGTCCTTACCATAGGTATAGTTATCAAGAGAATCAACACCCTAGATAACATCAAAGGCATTCGCAGCGTCCGAGAATGTGCGACAAAGGTATCGACGCTGTCCATATGCTCAGACTCGGGAATGACACTACACATACATGTGTTAATTATCAGATGCAAGAATACATGAAGCTAGTATGTCGACTTACCCAGCTCTAGATGTGCGGCCAACAGTAGGCTTTAAACCAACCACAGAATTCCACATGGCAGGGGTGATGACTATTAGACATGAGTTAGTAGCTGCTCTAGTGAGTGTACACGGGAAAGAATACACACCACTTCCATCGGTCTCGGTTCCAAGGGAAAAGGGAATCACATTTGCGCCTACCGAGGTAGCACTACTAGTGCTGCTACCACCGGGGTTTTCTTTGAAGCTGTAAGGACTGCATGCTTGACCGCCTCGGGCAGAGTATCCCTCCATAGAGCTAGTGCTGCGCATATCAGCCCGCTCACTCATAGTAGCCTTTCCGAACAAGACAGCGCCGGCTTCCCGTAGCTTAGACACCACGAAGGCATCACGGGGCACGACGCTACCAAGTAGTGCTAGGCTACCGGCTGTGGTCTCCATAGAGTCCTTAGTCGCGATGTTATCTTTGACTAGGAACGGAATGCCATGGAGTGGGCCACGTACTTTGCCTTCCGGAGGCTCCATGTCCATCTGGGTAGCAATAGCCATCAAATCAGGGTACCCCCATGACAGGGCTAAGAGTTATGAGTTAGCATATAGGAATACTATGGTGATGTCAACAGCAGCACACACTTCAGATACTTGTTAGTTTGTTCAGTCCGCTGGAGATAGCAAGTGGCTAACTCGACGGCGGTTAGGGTGCCGTTAGTCACTGCCTTTTGCATGTCGTCGATGGTTGCTTTCTCCAGTTGGAATTCACCACTGGGAAAGAGTTCCTCAGTGGTAACATCTCTTTCATTGATGTCGCTACCAGAGCGGAAAACCCCCCTTGTAAAAATGCTGTAAGACATGACAAGAATACAATATGTAGTCATGAAGATAGGAAGTCCCTTATACGAATGATCTGTATCCACTAGCACATACGATTTTGCATCTATAGGGTCGACCTGCTTCACCACGTATTTCGTCAGTTTGCGATCAATATCGACACTTTGTATAATGAGATCAAGAATATGTCAACAGACTTCAAAACAGAGTGCATTAGAATAATTATACTTCTACATGTACATAATATATGCTTTGACGTTACAAGAAACATATTTTATAATATAATATAGCTATTGGTAGACGTAACCGCTATGACTCAACCTTGGAAAGCTTATGGTGAGCTAAAGCCTTGTTTGTGGCTTAAAATGCTGAATGGTAGATTTCCCTGTTGTTTTTATTGATGTTCTTTTTATAATTATGTGAGTTTGTGCAGGGCTATACCAAATGCCGAGCTGAATTCTATAGAGTATTCTTCCCCACTTATACAAGGTCTATCCCCCTACTGCATCGATTTCAGCACAGCGACCTGCTCTAGGACCGTAGCCTTGCTTGTACCACCCTTGGCACTGCGGGCCTCGGCACTCTTTTCATAGTTAAATACTTCGGCAATGTCCTTTTCGAAGCGGCTGTCGACTTGAGCGACTTGTTCGTATGTAAGCTCGTTCATGGGCGTGCCAGTGTTTTCTGAAAGCGCAACTAGGCGGCCTGAGATGTGATGGGTTTCACGGAAGGGCACGCCCTTGCGAACCAAGTAGTCGGCAACATCGGTGGCCAACATGAAAGGGTCCAATGACGCTGCCATCTTGGCAGGCTGCACAGTGAGTGTGGCTAGTACGCCATTGGCAATCTGGATGCTGTCGCTAACCGTCTTGACGTGGTCTAGCATGGGCTCGACTGATTCTTGTAGATCCTTGTTGTAAGTGCTGGGTAGACCCTTTAGAGTGGTCATTAGACCAACACAGTGGCCCATGGCACGACCGCTCTTGCCCCGCAGCAGCTCGAGACTGTCAGGGTTTTTCTTCTGCGGCATCAATGATGATCCGGTTGAGTACGCATCAGCCAATCGGACAAAGTTGAACTCTCCAGTCGAGTAGATGATGAGGTCCTCGGCCCAGCGTGAGATGTGTAGCATCAGCATCGATCCCCACTGTAGAAACTCAGCTACGAAGTCACGGTCTGCCACGGCGCCCATCGAGTTCCAAAGAAGACTATCAAAGCCAAGCTCTTTGCACATCATGTCACGGTCGATCCCGAAGGGATTTCCCGCCAAAGCACCACATCCAAGTGGGCTACGGTTAACGCGCTTGATTACCTCACGCAGACGTTCCAGATCACTGGCAAACGCAAAACCGTACGATAGCATCCAGTGACTCCAGCGGATAGGCTGGGCACGCTGTAGGTGAGTGTAGCCTGGCATGACATAATCGACCTCGTTTTCTGCGCGCGCGGCAATAACACCTAGGAAATCGACTAGGCACTTCTCGATCTTCCGCATCTCGTCGCGCAGCCACATGCGCATGTCGGTGGCGATTTGCTCGTTGCGAGAGCGGCCGGTGTGCAGCTTACCAGCTACATCTTTGCCGATTATCTCGCCTAGTCTACGTTCATTGGCTGTGTGGATGTCCTCGTCAACGCTTGGCACGATCTTGAAGTTGCCAGCCTCCCACTCCTTCATCACAGCCTGTAGGCCAGCCTCGATCTTCTCAAATTCGGCCTGTGTGATGATGCCACCCTTGGCATTAGCTCGGGCAAATGCAATACTGCCCAGAATATCCTGCTTGTAGAGGACCCGGTCGAAGTAAATGCTCTCGTTGTAGGCGACCATCAGAGGGTCCAGACCGCCTGGAGAATTACAGTTAGTATATTTTGGCCAGAATTTAGTAGTCGGCATAAGAGCAACTGTTTATTGATGCCATATTCCTGTCGGCGGGCTCAAAACTAGGGCTAGATCTAGATGGCCGTCGGCTTCAAGACCTTGGTGCTATGTTGTGTCATATTAATGGCGTAGGCAGGCACGATGGAAGGTGGTGGAAGACAATAAAGAAGAAGCACTGACCAGTAAAGCGGCCACCCCAGAGCATATTTTCGCCAGGTTTCGTGTCGGAGGACATGGTGTAGAATCGATCAAGGGTAAATAAAGCTATTGTAGGCCTTTTTGGGGTATTATTTGTTGGATATCAACGATGCCGATGCAAACCAATGTGGTGTGTTTAAGAGAGATTTTCCGAGGTGTGATTGATTTCAAGCTATTTCAGTTTAGCGAACCCGTGTGCTTTCTATGGCCTGTCCTTTGCCCTTCTATTTAAACAAATTCAATAGCGGAACCGGGTTGAATTCCGATACCAAGAATTTGCCCGACTTGAGTCACCAACAATACACAAAGGCCAAAAGCTTATCTATTACCCCGTTACTTGAATGCTGCAGGAATGCACATTCGACTCACCAAGCAAAAAGGCAAAAAAGAAGAAGCTGTAAGCGGTGGTTCAAATCCGCAGCCCATACCTACTATATATTACAGATGTAGTATATAAATCAACGTTCGTTTCGATATTTCTCGATATCCGACCGCAAACGATGCGTTTAATCTACATTTATGATTAAAATTCTTCGTTAACGTGCAATCCTTTTTTAATTTTTTTTTTCACAAACGTTGCTTACATAGTAAAACTATGCCCTAGTCATGCAGTGTAATTAAACATCTAAGAAAATATATATATATATAAAACACATGTCTTTCTTAGCTTAGTCATCGTCAGTTCTATAACACGGCATCAAATTTCAGACGCATACTTATGCCACATAAATATGCCTTCTGTTCAAACAATGATCAAAAATAGACCAATAAAGTTACAAATATATACAATATGCCCACTAATCACTCAACTCACGATGTGTCTAACAAAGTATATCAAGGGCCTTGGTCGCCATCACAGCTCCCGAATTTCCGCCCAAGCTATATCGTTAAAGTTTCTTAACTCTAGAGCTTACGGTCCTTTAGCTACCAGACTAGAACATTATCCTCAAATTCCATATACTTGTCTGACAGACAGCTCCCGAATTCCGAATCCTTGCAACTTTACAACTTCTTGATGTAAGTAAGTATGTCATAAAGATGTTTCTTATAGGCTCCATCTTATGTACTGCCAGGATTTACTTTACCTACTATGAACTTGTAGTGTTAATAAATCAATCGCAAAAAAATATACTAGGCTTATCTTGAATACGACCATCGACGCATTTGCCGACGGCATCTCGAGTAACATATAACAAAAATTTACTGTTTTCCCTACGACATGTTTAGGGTTAACTAAACCCTTTTTCACAAAAATATATGATATTGTGTAATGTGGAACACAGGCGGAAGTGGCCAACATTAATTCAAGGCTCTTCTATGCCTAGAGGCTAATTGTTGATTTTATTTTATTTGCCATACGATTTACATGTATTCAATAAGAAAGTCATACCATCTATATTGTGGAAAGAGGTCCCAAGTAGTCACAAGAACATATCGTACTATCTTGTAAGCATAAGTAGTCATCATCAGTCAACAATAAGCAATAATAAATGGACAGTTGCACCAATCTCATCACACCACCAAAACGTAGACTTAGTTTGTGGATAGAGCAGATATGTGGTATGAATCAAAAGTAAAGTAATCTAGTAGTAAGCAGAGAAAATCGCCTCCCTTTGGAGACCAAGACAAGAATATAAATAGTGTCCAAGATCAGTTCAATGAAGTTGTTGATCTTTATCTTCGACCCAAGCATTGATTGTATCACTGTCCAATATGAGTTGCTCTACATCCAAAAGACCGTCTGTTCATAAATTCACATCCAACTCTTCAAGCTACCGTAAGAAACGGCTCAGTGTCTTGATAGAAGAAAACAAGAGCTTCGGCATCCCTCTTACAGTACGTCGATATCAGCCTTCCTTTACTATAAAGATGGCACTGCTGACATTTATACAAGACTCTATATCTAGGTATATCAGCCGTGTTCTCCGATGACCATACTGCCGTTGTAGCCCTAGCTGTACAAGATACTACTTATCTAGTAGACTTCTCTGTGAAGCACATAGATCTTGACGACTCCCGTACTTCCGAGGAAGATGTCCTTGCGCAGCACATCATCGATGAAGTAACACGTTATGAACACGAAAATTTCACCAAGTTTATTGGTGCCGGACTTCCCGTGACCTTGAAATACATGAGCCCAACTCTATGCTCCAGATTATGGCTTGAACTCGACATAGTCCCCATCACAATGCGGACCGACGATGGTTCAGGCCAGAATAAATTTTGGGACATCAAGAATGTTGAAGAACAGGCTGATTCAATGGCACGAAAGTGCTTGATGTGAGCTATATTGCAATCTTGAAGATCAAGGCACGATATACTAACACTATATCTAGGCATTTTGGTCCTTCCCTGGTCCCTCTCCTTCAAGTCGGCTTCAGAGGTATCGTCCAGTCGGACTGTGATTTCAGAGCTATCTTAGCTACTACACAGAACTTCAAGGATACTTGTGGAGTGCCTACCTGGGACGCAATGATGTACTTTGCTAAGCAGCTTAAGAGCAGTAAAACAAAGATTGCCTTCTTCAGCAGTACACCGCAAGGTGGTGGTGTTGCCTTGATGCGACATGCTCTCGTCCGATTCTCCCGTACCATTGGTGTTGATCTGACTTGGTACGGTAAGTAAGCCCCTTATAACTCTTGATATGATAAGAAACTTACCAATGCCAATATTTTAGTCCCCAAGCCCAAGCTGGGTATATTCCGCATCACAAAGAACATGCATAACATCCTGCAAGGCGTTAGTCACCCGGATCAGCGTATTACCCAGGCTGAGCAGAATCTCATCATAGATTGGATCACCGATAATGCCAATCGATATTGGTTTTTTGAAGGCGGCCCTCTTTGCGCCCCAGAAGACGGTGGCGCTGATGTCATCATGGTTAGTAGCTCATGCAAAAAATTGCTGATATGTCTGTACAACTTCCCACACACTAACAAGTTGTAGATTGATGATCCTCAGATGCCAGGCTTGATTCCACTTATCAAGAGTCGGACACCAAACCGCCCAGTTCTATATCGCTCACACATTCAAATTCGGAGTGACTTGGTCGATAAGATCGGATCGCCTCAGGCTGAAGCCTGGGACTTCCTATGGGGCAATATCAAACAAGCTGATATGTTCATCAGTCATCCAATTCCTCAATTTGTCCCTAATAACATCCCCAAGGACAAGGTTGTATATCTTCCCGCTACAACAGATTGGTATGTAGCCCATCAAAGCCACCCCAAACTACCACTTATGGTACTAACCGGTTTTTAAGGCTTGACGGCTTGAACAAGCCACTAAATCCATGGGACTCTAGCTACTATGGACATATATACAACAATGCATGCCACAGCCAGGATATGGTTGAGCTCGCCTACCCAGCACGCAAATACATCATCCAAGTCGCACGCTTCGACCCTGCCAAAGGCATTGATTTTGTTGTACACAGCTACGCCGAGTTCCGCAAGCGTTGTGCAAAAGAAAATCTAGAAGATATCCCCCAACTTGTAGTGTGTGGAAACGGTTCCGTTGACGACCCAGATGGCAACATTATCTATGACAACACACTGAACCTCATTGAGACATCATACCCGGACATTGCATCAGACATCAGTGTCATGAGGCTAGATCCAAATGATCAGTTGTTGAATACAATGATTGCTAATGCCCACGTCGTGCTGCAGCTGTCGTCTCGGGAGGGATTCGAAATCAAAGTCAGTGAGGCACTACATGCTGGCCGGCCTGTGATTACAACCAAGTCAGGTGGTATTCCACTACAGGTCAAAGATAAGGAAAATGGCTTCCTAGTTTCTTATGGCGATGTGAAGGCCGTCGCAAGCTACCTTATGCTCATATTCAAGGATGAGGAGCTGTGGGAGCGCATGAGCAAGGCAGCTCGTACGGGAGTTAGTGACGAAGTCGGCACTGTTGGCAATGCCTTGAGCTGGTACTATCTTGCTGCTACATGGGCTAAGAATGGGATGAATACTGGACTCCAGGGAAACGAGCAATGGGTCAACGACATGGCGAGGGAGGCTGCTGGTAAACCTTACACGGAGCATGAGAATAGGCTTCCCCGATATTATACACAGAGATCATAGACTTAGCATGGAGGACTCACACCTGGAACGGGTATAAGTAGTATGCTAAGGAATTACTCTTTTTATATTTTTTGTGTTGTATCAATATTTTTATAGTTAATGTACTTCTGTTATTCGTTTATTACATATCATTCAGCGTTACGTTTCGCTTCTTAAGCACTGAATCGCTTCCCAACGGTCTTCCAGTTAACGACGTTCCAAATGGCATCGAAGTACTCGGCCTTGCGGTTCTGGTACTGCAGGTAGTAGGCGTGCTCCCAAGCATCAATACCCAACAGAGGCTGCAGGTTACCAGTGATGGGGTCCTGGTTAGCACGGGTGGCGATAGACAGAGTGCCAGTCTGCTTGTCTCTGACGAGCCAAGCCCAGCCGGAGCCCTGGAGAGCCGCCAGTGCGGCATTGGTCTGCTTGCGGAAAGCATCGACGGAACCGAAGTCCTCGTCAATAGCAGCCTTGAGTTCTCCACTAGGGTCACCACCACCGTCACGGCTGGCGGGCGCTAGGTTCTCCCAGAACAGTGAGTGGTTTAGGTGACCACCGCCATGGAAGTTGATGGCAGGAGCCTGCGATGCGGCCTTGGTGAAGTCGCCAGAAGCCTCCGCAGCACCAATGGCCTCAAGGGCGAAGTTCAGGCCGTTGACGTAGGTCTGGTGGTGCTTGGAGTGGTGTAGCTTCATTATTTCGGTCGAGATGTAGGGCTCTAGAGCATTATAGTCATCTATACAAGGCGATTAAATTCCAGCATTAGCATAAAGAGCTTAGCAATAGCTAGTCAGGGCTTGGAATTGTTACTTACAGGGCAGGTCGGGCAGAGTTGCCTTGCCACGGACCTGAGTAGTTGTCAAAGGCCGAGCGACGGCGACACTGCGGGTAGCAGTGCGCAGAGCTGAGGATCGGAAGAGAGTAGCTGACATTGTTGATGATTATAGAGCTATAAGATGGAGAAAAAAAATTGAGGATTGGCGATGTTTGATAGCTAAAAAAGTTAGTCGGAACAAAAACTAGGCTAGCTTACAAATATGTAAAAGCGTTCAACAGAATAAGTGAGAAAAGGTTGAGAAGAGAGACAAGGGAAGGAAGCTTTTTCTGCCGTGCAAAATAAATAGAGCAGCAATCGATTTGGTAGGTGCGGGCCGGTGTCATAAGGCGGGAATAGAAGCTGTACTAAAATGGATAGGACTATAACTTATTTAATATTTAACTTCATAAACTTTAGACCAAACAACATGGCAACTGGAGAGCAAATTGGACTTTAACTTCAACTTACCAACTGCACTAGACTAGTATATCCAGCTTTTTTTGTTTAAATGCAAAAGTCTAAGTTTCACTCTTATTAAAATAAAAAAGCCATCAAAATTCACTGTCACACAGTGTCTGCAGCTGATTCTGGACTCTTTTCCCTTTTTTAAATACATATCTTTTATTTTCGTTCCATCTTCGTATTTCTCATCATTTGATTTTGACCTTTGCGTTTCCTTTTTTTTTCTTTGGTTCCTAACTGCACTGACTACTGTGTAAATATCGATGTTGGCCAGAGTTAGCTGTTATATGTATCTTAATTTCAGTCCTACCGCTCTACAGTCCCATATTAGAAAATGGTTGAAAACACTTGAATACATGTAATACAGGTATTCTTCCGTAACCACAAGCTAAATGGTCAACTTAGGTGTAATTGAGTAGGGGGATGCATGACAAAAACATCAAAAATCTCTAGCCGAACCTGAAGACGGCCACTGTGAGTTATTCTAGATTTCTGCAGTTTCTACCCCCACTTTCCTACATTGACTAAGAATCATCAAATGCTAAGAAGGAAAATTGAAATCCACTCATAAGTCAAGTGCAATGTCTGAGTTTCCCATTTTAGCAGTAGATCTCTTACTGGATGGTCAATGATAGCTGGTCCTTCTTTTTGAAATACAAGTCTATGTCTGGTTCGATAGTAATCTAAGCTATTAAAAGGATAGTTCTGAAGAAAGGCACTTAGCCAACATTGTAAAGAACACGACTATCATATTATTGGTATAATATTGTAAGTTAAGGTACCTATCTTTTCTATATTGATGTGATTCCATGCTTAGAATGATATCATATCAAACCTTTCACTGTCAGGGTTTGTGATTTCGGAAGAAGATTTTAGGGTTGGAATCATGCTTCTAGGGGGGATAAAGAGGTTAAGAAGGACACTATCTTGGCGCAAAATTATACTCTTGTTGCCGGCCAGTCAATGTTGAAATCAACCAATTCATGGGAGTTTGCCCTAGTAGAACAGCTTCGGGTCTACCTTTGCCTGCCTTGATTTTTCTCAAGAATATACGATTTTTTTCACGTCCAGGCTCTAGTGGAAAGTTTTCCCCTAGGCATGCACAGTATTTGAATACTAGAATACAACATCGACTAATTTACTTCTTGACTTGAGGACGACGGCGTACAATTGCTTCGGGCTTTGCCAATGATACCTGTGAGTCATTTTGGTATGTTGCAATGATGACACTAGTATCAATGTTCTCGTCAAACACATCAACCTTAGCCTCAGCAAAATTGCGAGCAGGAACGCCTTGCTTGAACAAAACATCTAGTTCACCAAAGGTACGACCCATGGGTTCAGGGACACGGAAGTAGGTGTAGATGATGCAAAGGAAGCAGACACCAGCCTAAAAAAAACACATCTATGTTAGTGATGCGACATGACAATTCAATATTGATGGCGACTCACCCAGAAGAAACCAGCAAAGTTGCTCCAGTTCCACGCACTAGGGTTGATCATGTATGGAGTTAGAACACTGCAGACGATGCCAACTAGGATACTATAGACAGGTTAGTATTGAAGATGAAATCATTTTCTAAGAATTAGGAATAAGGAGCTTACTAGAGAACACGTCCCATGACAACAGTCTTGATTTGGAGACGACGAGTAGAAATCTCAGATACCAGAGAGTAGCAAACGGTACCGACAGTAAGCTGGTAAACCATGGCCCAGCAAAGCATGATGCATCCGGTAGCCATGGAAGCCTCATTCTTATGAGACTTGGGCACCAGACCTAGGAATCCAAGAACGAGCAACATGCAGCAAAGACCGCACAGTCCATACAAGTATAGCGAACGACGACCGATTCCTAGACTCATCATGTACCACGCACCAAGTACACCGATCATGTTGATAGCGTATTGGCCCAGAGCAAAAGCGTACGACATGTTCTCTGAAAGACCAGCCTGCTTGAGGAAGTAGGTTGAGTAGTTGGAGAATGAGTTGCCGGAAAGGTTCTGGATGGCCCAAACCATGCAGACAATCTCCGTGCGGCGGAAGTCGGTGCCCTTGAAGCAGTCCCAGTAGGTAGCACCCTGAGTGGTTTGTGACTCGAGGGCCTGAGTATGAACCATCATAGCAACGGTCTCGTCGGCATCGAACCCATTGTCCTTGGTGGTAGTGGTAAGGCGAGTCAGGGAGTGCTTGGCATCTTCCAGACGGCCCTTGCGGACAAGCCACCAGGGACTTTCGGGTGCGAAGTAGATACCAATCATCAGAGGAACAGGCCACATCCACTGCAGCGCGTAGGGAATACGGTAAGCCCATTCGTCGTTCCGGTCCAGCATGCTCATGATGACACCGATACCAATCTCCTGGCCAAGGCCCCAGCAGAAGTTGACGTAGGTGGTCAAGTAACCCCGCATAGCGACGGGACAGACTTCGCTGGCATAGGTGATGGTCAGGGTCTGGAAAACACCCCATGGGATGCCGCAGAGAATTTCGGCTACGAGCAGGGCTTCGACGCTCTGAGCAGTGAAGAAGATGGTGGTGAAGGCAGCGATGGCTATCAAGCACGTGATCACGGTGTAGCGGTATCCAAACCGTTCTGAAGCCCAGCCGTTGATCATGAGGCCGATCAACTCACCCACATTGGCGCCGTTACTCAGACCAGCCTGCCACGACGCAGGGATTTCCCAAGTACCGTCAGCCAGCTGCTTGCCGTATTTGCGGTTGAACTGGTCGAAGGCGTAGAAGTTGTTGATCAAGCAGACGTCGTAGCCCTCCATGACGATGCAAGTGGAGATCAACATACTCCACAGGATAGCTTTAGGGTACATCTTAATGCCCTGCTGGAGCGTCATCTTGTGCTCTTTCTCGGTGGCGATACGTGCGCTGTCTAGGAACTGCTCCAGCGACTTGTTGCCGACCTGGTTTGCCTGTTCACGGCCCTCGGGATCGGTCAGCTTGTGCTGGGATTTCTCCAGGGTGTCAAGCTCGACCGTGACCGAGTCGGCCACAGCGGCCAACGTAAGCGTCTGTGACATGGTGGCGGCCGGTTGCTAAGACTGAGCTGCTCTGGCTTTGTGTTATACTAACGGCGACGTGGTGGTGAAGCAACGCCGATACCAGGGACGAGGGCAAGATAGCAAAGAGTAAACGATATGCAGATCAAAGATAAATGGCCAGGACCGAAATGTACCGGGCCATGGGAAAATATATACCAAAGCCACTCATCCAATTTCAGGAAAGGGGCCCATCAGCCGGTGCTTATACCTTGTACTCTTTGTTGCAAACGGACTAGTCTAGTTGACATGCTGTGATGGGATTGGTCAGAAGCACGTGAGTTTTTCGGCAGGCTTGACCTTCTGGGCGCCGCAGCGGCCATTTTTCTTGAATTTTTTCTTCTTCTCTTTCTAGGTTGGGGTTGGGACGATCTTGGCGATCAACAAAGTGGGGCGGCGTCTGGGGATTTCTGAGGGATGGGACAAGTAATTGTAAGGAATATCTGCTATTATGTCTGATAGGTTGTTCGTAGATAAACCTCGGGTATTCTGCACTGTCTTAGTAGTACAGCCAAATATCCTCCAGGAGCTACTTCCTACTACTTAGATATTCAAGCTCCTCCACGATGATACAATATTGCTTCCCCTGCTCACTAAATTTCTGGCTTGATCTGTGCCTCTCGCTTTGGGGAATCATTTGCACCCCGCATAACTGTAGATACAAAAATCCGCCGGATGAAGCAAGGTGGTGGCCTTTTTCACATTTTTTTTCTTCAAGGTGTCATTCAACTAACCAGACGTAGCCTTTGGTTGCCACATTAGAAAGGTCTTACCGCAGATGTGGCATGGAATTGTACGATTGCACTGAGATACAGAACATTTGTTATGGTTTCATTATATGCTATTCGCTCCTTGTATTATAAACGCTCTTAGAACAGTATGGCCGCTGCCTGGCATCTACCTTTTGCAGAACTGCCTGGTGGAGAGAATGCCCAGACGCACTACCATAAGCATAGGGTAGACTTGAGTAGTAGCTTTTACCCCAGCTAGATTTGAACCAACTACCCTATGGGGACAATTAGATGGCCTATTTCTTCGTGTAGCTGGAAGAACACTGATTTATGGATGAAGATTCATCAAATCAACAATTCGGAGGACAAGCGGAAATCTTGTGGATTACGCCCCAAAAAATTCTTTACGGCCACCACAAGCCTCTTGGAGGCTTATTATAGCTCCACTTAGGGAGCTGGACTTGGGGAATGGTTTCGAGGCACTATTTTGCTTTTTTTTTTGTATTTGTTTTTGCTACCCTTAGTGGGGGTATAGACCACTAGTTCTTCGGGGCAAATATAAAGCCATTGATGAGTTTGTCTAGTGGAGGACTTTAAATATCGGTCCGGTAACCAATCCGGCGTCGTATGATCTTGGTGATTTAGGTAGACGTTGAATATGATCAAATCAAATCAAATTCAAAGGACAAAGTCCATCTTCACACTCATCCTTACATCGATTAACAGTCTAATGTGAGACTTCAAAGCAGCAATTCAGATGAACATGCAAATAACTAAATATCTCTCGGTTTTTTATGCAGGTGTGCCAGCCATTGCGTCAAGATAAGTGACAGAGAGAAATAAATATGATTGATTTGTAGGTGAGACTGTCGTTTTTAAAAGGAGTTAATAAGTAAGGAAATAAGGAAGGAAGAAACTACAGATGTAGTTATGCTTGCGTACGAACTTGGCGTTGTAGTTCAAGTTTGAGATAGTCAACACCTATTGATAATATTAAAGATGAATCATGTAGTTTCATTGAAGATACAAAAAGTAATGAAGTGCCAGAGGAAAGTTTGGCGTGGTGATATCACTGTTATAGGACTAGATATGTAAACTGACTGGCTAGTATATGGCACATTCAAGACAGTAGCATAATGGAACCCTCATAAGTATATAATAATTGACAGAAAGCATGGACCAAAGAAGAAACGCTAAAGTTGATGAGCGTGTCGATTTGTTGAGGTATCAAAAGAGAGGAGATAAGCACATTACTCGTAATCTACGGTGATGGAATATCATGCCGGGGACATTTACTTACTGGAAAACGTGCGTTTGACATCAGCTTCAGTTCCCACTGTTTACATCTTTTTATTGCCTTATGTAAGACGTATTGTGTGGAGGTACTTGGAGACTAGGATTGTGAACCGTAAAGAAAAAACCTGTGCTAGATTGGCTTTATATCTGTAGGCTCTTTGATTTGATTTGATTATATTTAACGTCTACCTTATCTGTAGGCTCAGCTCGAGATGTGGCTTCTTAATATCGCTGCGATAGAGGGGCCTTTGTGGGTCCTTGTGACCGCATCTGCGCTACGTCGATTAAGCTATTGTGTGGAGTTGGCCGTTTGCCGTCCCTCGATCGGCATTTTGGGATTTGACGGGGTTTGATTGGCCGAGTCCAAGGCTGGCTATATAATAAGATAACTACGTACTTGACTTCAATATCGAGTAGCTGGATTCGCTCGCCATTGAAGCGATCTGTGTGTTATTGCAGGCGGCTTTGGCGTTGGATTTTCAATACAGTTAATAGTACACAAGTATAAGGGCAGAGTAATCTATATCTATTTAGCCTAACTACGACATTTGTCCGGCTCTTAAGGTCCTGTTAATCCTAAGGAAATAGATAAAATACCAGAAGGATTGTTTATCGCTCATTGCACTTTCCCGGCCTGACATCGCGTGGAAGTGAGTTTTTGTGTCTGCTACTTGGCCCTTGTAGCGCATTCCTGTCCCGCGACTTTTTATTTTATTTTTAAATTCTTTAATATAATGGCTATAGAACTATGAAGACGTCAGTGACTGTCGTTTACGAGGCTTGTTTCCTTTTCCCGCTTGAACGTCTCAAAAAAGGGTACCTTGCTTACTGCAAGTCTATCATCTGAACAAATTACATAGATCGTACGGCGTAGAAGCCATTGTCTTGTTTCGGCCGGGGTTTCGTCGACTTATAATGCATCTACCACTGTCTTGATCTAACCCAACTAACATATACAATATACAGCCACCGCCATTTACACAGCGCTAGAGCCTGTTACAAGTAGCCTGAGCGAAGATTTGACTAACTAAAGCACGCAGGTTGTCCAGGCCAATCCCGTCTGTTGCAAGCGAGGATCTGAGCCCAAAAGCGAGTCGAAAAGCAAGACCAATCCACATCTGACCCTGGCCCCAGACCTCAAACAGAGTGAACCTTGCATCTTTCTTGCCTCCGTTGTCTCCTTCAATGCTGTAGTTGCAGCACGAGCTGTTTCTTATCCCTCTTCAACCCTCCCGTCCCGCACCGTTGTCTGTCGTGGTTGATTTTTGCTTCTTTTTTCTTCTTTTTTTCCCTTAGTTCTAGCACAAACACAAACCTATTTCTTCTAAACATCGCGAGATTTCAGTTTATCACGCGAGCCGCATAAAACATCGCCATCTGGAGTCGCCATTTAGTGTCCTGTATTTTGAGTGGCAATCCAGCCCTTGTCCTTGCATTAGTTATCAGACAGCAGTTGCCACTTGTGCTGCGTGTTGCTGCGTAGCTGCCAGCTTTTAGGCTTCGTTGGAGAGCAGTTGCCGCCTTGCTCCTCACCGCCTTGCTTGCACCCACCTTGGAAGCCAACAGGAGCTATTTCGAGCTAACAAACCGACGCCAAAAAGACGGGAAAAAATTCCCAAAGGCAGAAAATATTACCGGGGAAAAGAGGGCAGGAACGGCCCAGCTCTTGCCACAATGGACCCTCGACCATCGCCGTTTGCGAGAAACTCTCAGCCTCCTCCGCCTCACGCCGCTCCGGCCATCAGCTCATCGCAGAGCTCGTCATCAGCGCCACCATCAGCAATATCGCAGGTGCCGCCGCCATCGCTATCGCCTGCTGGATACGGCCGACCCCCCTATCCTCCAGCTTCGTCGGCGCCGCCCTCGCAACATCCGTACCCGCCTCCGTCTGGCTACGGCGCTGATCAAGGTGCCACAAGACTGTCGGAAGGCCCACCATCCTTCTATTCGTCAGCCTCGCGTGCCTACCCGTCCGACCAGCCCGCGCTTCCGCCCGCGCCACCACTACACCAGGCGCACCACCGTCATCACAGCACACCGTCTCTGCCGCTCGGAGCCGCGTTAAGCCGCGGTATGCCTCCACCACAATCGCCGACTCAGCAGCCGGGCCAGGCCCCTCGCATTCCGTTTAGCATATCTGCGCCATTGCACGCACCCGGCGGCTCAGCTCCGCCATCGCGTCCGCCCGCCAATGCCTTCATGGCTGGCCGTGAGCTGCCCGCTCTTGGTCCCCGTGCAGCCGTTGGTGGAAGCTCCATGTCGATCTCCGCTATGCTGGGAGGCGGCTCTAACTCGGCAGCTGCCCGCGATTCACAGCCCCCGCCAGGCCCTCCTCCGGCAGGACACTACGGCGCTGTACCTGGCCCGCCTCAACAAGGCCCTTCATACCCTGCACCAATGCACTCTTCCCCAAGGAAACATCCCACCGGCCCGTCGCCACCGTCCCAATTGCAGCAACAGCAGCAACAGCAACAACAATCACAACAAGCACAACAAGCACAACCATCACAAGTTCAAGCGCAGCAATCGCAACAACCCCTATCCGAATATCCTCCTCAATATCGCCGCCCGCACACACCTGACCAAGCGCGACCATACGACCCCAGCATTAGCACCCACGCCTCGCCTCATGCACCACAATATGCGCCAGAAGCTCAAAGATATGGAACACCCCAGTCGTACCACCAGCGTGGCGCGCCTTCTGGCGACAATCGTGATCCCTCTCGTGCCAGTCTGTCCCAGCCAACTTCTCAACCTCCACAAATGCCGCCTTCCAGACCAAGCAGTCAGCCGAAGACTTTTCCTATGCCGCGACCCGGCGAGGAGCCCAGACGCCCAATAGACGATCACTATGCCCGTCGCAACGAGCCTGGACGGCCCATGGAGTATAATCCTGAACGCGCACAGCATAAGCCAATCGGCTTCGACGACCGCTACCGCTACGAACGTGATCGTTCTGTGCCTGAACAAGACATTCGACGATTGAATAACGGCCGTGATCGTGATAGAATTGATGGCCGTATGCCACCCCATGGTGGACCTACAGGATCCCTGGGATCCCCTCAAGGCCCTGACTACGGCCCTCCTCGAAACATGCCGCCACAATATGCACGTGGTCCTGAAACTGGTCATTGGCAGCAGCAGCAGCAACAACAACAACAACAACAACAACAACAACAACAACAACAACAACAACAACAACAACAACAACAACAACAGCAGCAGCAGCAGCAGCGCCAGTCGTACGACCAAGCCAGACCTCCATACGACCAACAACCACCACCACGCGGATCAGACTACCCGCCTGTATCCGGCCCTCAATATCCACATGGGGCCCCCGCATACCCGCCGCAGCACCAGGAACGCTACACGCCCCACCCACAAGGGCCACCGCAGCCAACGGGACCTCCTCCAATGCATGCCAACTATGATCGGTCACCGGAACGGGCTCGTATGAACCCCCTGCAGCCTCAGGCCCCTCCTCATCTCCACCCAACTCAACAACCTCAGCTGCAACAACAACACGCTCAGCCACAGCCTTCTCATCCCGTACAGGGAACCACACGTGTACGCCATATGGAAGACGGACCACCTCCTGCGATTGCCTATCCATCAGCACATCAAATACCTGTGAACCCTCCTACCAGTAACCCGTCATTTGACTCCTCTGTACCACCTTCTCGTGCTAAACTGGGCGATGAAGCTGTTCCTACTGCGCCTCCTCTTCAAAGAAGCAACAGTCTACTTGCTATACAAGAGATCAATCGTAATAAAGGCAGAAGCTCGCCCTTGCCTCAGGCTGTCCAAGGTGCCCAACCTCAGATGCCAGGTCCTGCTGCCGAACCTGGAATCAAATCCGAATTTGGAAGAATGTTCTCTGGTATTGATATGTCATTGAATGTTGGCTTGTCCAGTCCGGTGACATCAGCGCCGACTACTTTCGGCCCTGGTGGCTCTCGCAGAGAGGAAGAAGCCTCAACCGAGTCTGAAGCAAAGGGCAAAGGCCGGAAGAAGAAGCCCCGTGATGAAGTGCCTGGAGAAGATGAAAGTAGTCGTGTGGCTCCTGGTTCCAAAGCCAAGCGCATCAAGACACACCAACACCATCACCATCAGTATGTAAAGCATGATGTGCTTTTTTCATCTCAAGTACTAACCTCGTTGTCCTGCCACAGTCATCATCACCACCACCATCACCATGCTACTGAGGGAACTCCAGTGCCGACCCAGCCTGGCGCATCTACAGGGGCGACTACAAATCACACACCGATACCATCTCCTACAATGAAGGAAATATCTACAATTGGACCTCACCATCATCATATTGCCCGGCCGGGATCTGGCCCTCAAGTTGTTCCCAAGTTAGCACCTTCCCCTGTTGCTATTCCTCAGCCCAGGCGCATGACAGTATTGTCGCATGCTGTTCTTGATGCTGTGGCCCACAAGCCTCGCCGATACCTTGGCGATGTCGTATATGAAAGCAATCTATCCCCGGATCATCTTGCTCCTAGATGGCCAACAAACCGTGGCTACAAGTCTACACCGAAGCCTCTTCCCTGGGAAATGATCAAGGATAACGAGAACTGCACGCTTGCGGTTAAGATTCCCAAGGTCCATCTTACCTCTGGACCTCGCGAGGAAATAACGTCACGTAGAGCAGTTTGGGGTACCGATATCTACACCGATGACAGCGATGTTATTGCAGCCTGTATCCATAGTGGTTGGATCCGCGGAGAATGGCCCGAAGATGTTGATATTGACATGTTGGATCTTGAAAAGGGTATTGGCTACGAGGACAAGGCACCTATCGAAAGCGCTCAACGCCGACGCAAGGAAAGAGAAAAAATGGACCAGGAACGCCAAGAGTCCTATGACGCTGACTTCCTTGACATGCCTCCTCGCACTGGACCCGTGCCAATCAGGGCCAACAGGGACCTTCAAATCACTCTGCTCGTGCTCCCCAAACTACAAAAATATGCCAGCTCGACTCGGTTTGGCATGCAGTCTCGAGAATTCAGTCGAAACCACGACGGACTCAGCTTCATGATCACCGGTATCCGCTGGGTCATGAATGGCGGCGAACCTCAGAGCCGGCTACGTGGAAAAGCCCGGCGTGAAAGGATGCGCGAGTCCATGGCTGCTATTCGTTTCCCAGACTCGGCTTCATCGCCGATACCAGTGGTTCCTGTTAACAGTGTTGCTGCAGGAAACAGCAGAACCGCACTCACTGCCTAGAAGCACCGAAGCTGTGGTTTTGTCTGTTATTGAATAAGGTAGGAACTCTTCAGCTCACGATGTCGTGAGTTGGATTGGTGCTTGGATTGATGCTACGAAGGAACTACCAATATAGTTTCTTCGTAGACACATGTCTAAGCATTCAACCGATGTTATATATATATTGTCATCTGATTTTTTATAGTTTTTTATATTGGTTTCTGGAGAGTGGGTGTTCCTGTGCGCATTTTTTATGTACTTTTTTTTTTTTTCTCACTATAAAATGCGTTTTGGCTCTTTTAAACTTGAACCTTTGTTTCTTCCTGGTTCTTTTTGGTTGCACGGATCTCGGGATAGGCGTGAGTTATTGATTCTAGATATTATATACCTGCACATGCACATTCACCCGATAGTTTTGGAAGTTGTTTAGTCGGTTTTGTTTCTGTTTCTTACTTTCTTTGTTTTTCTTGTTCGAGAAAGTCACAATACAAATACTACAATATTATGTCATCAAATATCAGTTAATATTCGCCAAGTTAAACTAGAAAGAGCTCATGTCATGCATGCCAGCTATTCCCATGATAGCTGGTGGGTACTAACTACCGAGTAAAAGAAGATGAAAAAGAAGAACAGAGATGAAAAATTTAGAAGTCAGTAGCGCGGCCATTGAAGCTCCAATCGCCCTTCCCGCCCCATCTCAGCGGTTCATTCTTAGGACCTCCGACCTCGCCCGTCTTGGGATTCGTATCGCCTTCAAACTCAGGCTTCGCACCGCGAAAGATGCCACCATCATTATCTGTAGCCGAAGCCGCCTGCGACGCCCCAGCACTCGTAGCATCGACTCCCTCGGCAACCGATGCATCGCCCGTGGCCTCGGCGAGCGCAGATGCCAAGTTCGGATTCGATATGGCACTGGCGGCTAGGCGCTGTAAACGCTCAAATTCGGCTTGTTCGGAGGCGGGGAGACGGGGCGGCCCGGGCATGGGCTTCATGCCGGAGGCGTAGTTGCGAACAGCGGAAGATGGTGATGCGAATATACGTGTGATGTAGCGGGAGCGTATGATACGAGACATGTTGAGTGGTGTTGATTTTATGAAATTTGTGGTTTTGTCAAACGAGAAGAAGATGAATAGGAAATATAGAAGACGAGTCTGGCCTGCGTTAGTATAAATGGTTGGTTTAATTAAAAGGTTGAAATTGTGTAAGAGGTTATCGACTGATTACATGCATCGAAACAATATCTTATGTCGGCTGTCAGACAGGTGCATACAGCTGCCAACGCAAGTGACTTTATACAAAATTTGATTTGATTTGATTATATTTAACGTAAGTGTATCAGATACATACATTGCAGTGAACTGGACAACTCCATAATCCACAAATTATATCACTACGAAACATTTTAATACTGAAAATATGGCCAAAGTCATGGAATATCAAGGTGAAGCCAGATTCAAGAAAAAAGAGAAAAAAAACTATTGAGGGATATGAACGAGATGCTATGGAATGCAATGAACTAAACAACTGACCACGGAATCGGAATGCGCAAGAGGGAAAACACTTTTAGTAATGGGATTTACATGTTCTCCTGAGCCTCAGAAGTATCGACGATGGGCTTCTGGAAGCCACCCGAACCGCCGGAATAGACATCAGTGGGAGTAGTGTTAGCAGAAGCAGTCTCAACAGAATCAGAGTCAGAAGATAAACCACCGGGAAGTCCACCGGGAGCGTTAGGATTCTCACCGGGAGGGGGGCCGCCACGAGGACCACCCAGGCCCCAGTAGTTACCCTCGCCCGTCCGGTCTTTAGACCTAACGATTGTGCTACGGCAGGCAGGATTGTAGTGGTCGCTGGGCGAGCCCCAGGGGAACATGGCAATTAGACACTCCTCATTGTGCTTGCAGCCCTCGCACCGCTTCCATTCGGACCAGTCAAGCTTGGTGTAGAGATCCTTGATGATTGCCTGGGCCTTGGGCACGGCAGGAGCCAGCACTTTGTTGAGCGGCGGTTTCTCTTCATCGCCAAGAACATGTGACTCGGGAGCTAGCGATAGAAGAGCACCACGGGCATTGAAAAGGGCTGAGCATATCTCGCCAGTCACGTTGCTCATGGCAGCATACAACAGCGAGTCACTGGTGGTGAACTGCGAAGTGTATGCCTGGACAGGATATAGGAAGCTGTTGGTGCAGCTTTCGATGGCATTGTTCACTAGAGTGCCGTTCAGGCCAACGGAAGGGGAAGCGACGACAAGGAGCGAATGATCTTGCTCACTGGGCTGCAGTGGGGTGTCAAAGTACAGCGTTGTGGTCTCCATGAGTAGCGTGATGAAGTCCTGCGGGTCAATGTCGGGATTGACTAGGGTCCGGAAACGAGATGCGAAGCGTGTGACAACCATATCGGCCACACCCTGCCAGTCCAGGGGGCGAGCGGGGAAGTCAGTGTTGACAGCGGCAACGACATGACTGACCATAGCCTTGCACTCCTCGGGAGTCGCCTGCTCGATACGGTGAAGCTCAGGGTGCTTGGTGTCCGTGGTGGTAGTGTTGAAGCCGTACCACCAAGCAGATACGGCGGACGACCAGTCGACCTGGATACGACCGCCGCCGATGCCGTCATAACGACGAGCTACATTGCGCAACCACTCAAACATGGAGACCTCGCCGTACCAGGACTCGGTATCAGGGTAAGGCTGGCGTGTCACCGAGATCTGGTCCAGACCGTTGTTGAAGTCACAGTAGATGATCTCAAAGCCAGCTTCCATGCGGATGATGCCGTCGACGCCGTGAGGCGTTAGCAAATCACACATAGCCTGGGCACGAATATTATCGCCCTCCTGCAGGCTGGAGCTGACGTCCTTGGCCAACACTAGGTCTTGTGTGTCCATGGTACCTAGAGGGGACTTGCCAGCAGACATGCCATCGAGATATAGCAACTTCAGTTCGCGGTTGGCACGGTATGTGTGCATATAACCGCGGCGGCCTCTTCTGTCTTTCTGATTAGGAGGAGGGCCAGGGTGGGGTCCCATGGCTCCGCCGCTGCTGCCGAATGCCATAGAATGTTCAATTTCAAAGGCAAGCCATTCAAAAGAGTCAGGCACGTCCCCGCCCAAGTGACTGCCGTGATATAAGATAGTGCCTTGAGGGACGCGGGCGGGAATGAAGTTCATGCCATTGTGATGATAGCTAGAACCCCACTGGCGCAAGCCGGCGTGAACGCTGTTGAAGATGCCAAAGGCGTTCTTCTCGGCGCTCTCGCGAGACGGCTCAAGGGCAGCCGAAGCGCTGGTAGCCAGGAGACCAAGAGAAAGGAGACTTTGTATGCTGATGGCGAACAAGGAGATAGACCAACAAAGATGAGACAAAAAGATAAGAGAAGAAGAGGAGTAAGAAGAAGCTGGATAACAAGGCAACAAGGATTGAGATGTCATGGCAGCAGGGGAAAAGGAGCGTAAGGGAACGATCGTCGTGTTAATGGGTGAAGAGAAAGAGGATGACGATTAGAAGAAAAGCAATTCAACCCCAGATGTGGTGAGGCTATTGTTTATATAGAAAGTAGAAGATGGGGGCAATCCGAAATATTTCACCAGTAAGAAACGGTTAAAGTTTCTAGATGCCTACTAGCAAACTGTACATTACATACTTAGATGACGACGCATAATCCTGATGTGTGCTTGGAGGCTCAAAGGATCGCATCTGATAAAGCTGTGGCCTCGATGAAGAGTACTTTGACAGGGGGTCTTTTGTTGTTAGCTAAAAAGAGGCCAAAGAGGAAAAGTACAAAGTACGTAGTACATGTATCTAAAATCACTCCGCCTGAAAACTATTTGCTGATCAAAATGATCCTGAATTACGAAAGAATATGGATACATGAATTATACAAATAAATAAATTACTACTAATGCTTTTGTTTCATACAGTTCTGACTTACTTTACCAATATCTTTGGGAGCGTCGGGTCTGCAGATAAGGTTGCCCCACTGCCTTGTTGTCATGAAATGACAGTGCCACAACTATTGCTCAGCCCTGTTCTGCTTTGTTCTGCTTTGTTCTGTTCTTCAGTGGTGATTGTCGTGAATTGAAAATCTTGTGCTTATGCCACGGAGTATGCCACAATGTTTCACAAGGTTCCACAGCGATGGTTGTTGCCTGTTTGCTCCATGTTTTATTATGTTTGGGTTTTCAGTTCTGCCGTGATTAGATTTGTTGATAGGCCCTTCCGTGATACCTGATTGACCAGTACTTCACAAAAGCATAAATACTGGCCTTCCCCTCTATCATGTTTCCTAGTTTAGTCTCTTCCTTTTCCCCTGATGCTTGCAACTCGTCAGTCACTCTCCTTGTCTCCTAGTATCTAGTTAGCTAGCAATATCACGAATTCCTCTGCTTAAATCTTCTCTCTCAATCTCTCCGCCCTTGATTACGACAAGTCCTGTTCGCCTCGGTTCGTAACACTTATTCTGAACTGTTCCTCTTATGGCTTGGGTGGCTTTAGACTGAGGCGTAGACTCTACAAAAAGGCATGTATGTGCTAATTATCCCATCCTCATCTTGACTGTTACCAGCTACAAAGTGGAAGAAGGGATATTTGAAACGTCAGCATAGAAGAGATAGATACCTTGACTTTGATGCTTATATCAATACCATTATAGCCATGTTCCTTACGGTTGGCTAGTTGCCTTTCTTCAGAACAGTCCTTTTTCTAACTGGGTAGTGGAGTTCAAAAGATAGGCATTATAAGGAACATGACTATCATCGTTAATTTGTATGTGAGCTAAATTTTTAAATGTATATGTATCTCAATATACGATGAAGTTTGCCACGAAACCCACGTCACGTAGAGAGGGAAAATAGTCATATTAGGTTATTTGTTAACGCTTATCTCTAATGGCGGCTTGTTCGTAGAACCATTTTTGAATCTTGCCTATACATCTTCCCTAAACCGCCTATAAGCTCCTGCTATAGATGAAACTTGCCTGCGTTTTCAGTTGGTCCTACTTGGGTATCGTGTTGTGTTCTAGAAGAAGAACACCTAGACCTCCCCACCACTGTCATCACTGATGGTGATAGATTGTCTTCAGAGGTGGAAATACTACAGCTAGCACGATTGCTACCTTTAGACCACCGAAAAATGTGCCACTCTGAATTGCGCATTGAATAGCGAATAACACAAAGCCTTTGACACAAGCGGCGTCATCAAGACGACTAGGAGCATTTTTATACGACAGAAAACAAACATTCATAAGAGCGTTTATGATAAATGAGGAATACAATAAAGAGTTTATGTTTAAAAACAAATTGCAAAATCCCGAAGATATCTAGAGTGTATACCTTTGTATTTTGAACGTGTTGTAAATTTGCTGTAAAAGATAAACAGAAGTAACACTTTAGTGCTAGTGCATTATCATTTTGTAACATGGTATTTTTTCCACACCGGTAAAATTTGCAGGCCAATTCAAACAAACCACAAGTGACAGCGGGTTGGCAACTGGAACCTTCAACGAGGCTACCTATCGAGTGTGTCTTCCTAAGCTTTTAGCAAAAAGAGGATGTGGTTATTATATCCCATGTCCTCGATACATGTCTATTAGTTAGTACCTAATCCCTTCCAAGTTGAGGTTGAAGTCCAATATCTTGATGTCAACCACAGTACTATCATCAGAATACAAATCGTGGTAGGAGGTACTTATCATAAGAATTGTGGAAATATGGGAAAGAGTCATTTATCCTCCAGTTATCACTGATATACTTGCCCAATTCTTTCCATCATTCCAAGTGCAAAAAACAATAACTAGATTACAAAGAGGGCACAATGTAGTTACAAATAGAGTGTTTGGTTGGGATACTTTAGTAGGGGCTGCAATCCGTACTCCCCCAAGAGGCTCTAAGTCTTTAGTAACATATGTATACACGTACTGGTAGTCCCTGCACTAAGAGTTCATACTACATTTCGTGGCTTTCTCCTATAACTGCTTGTTTCAATTTATATTTTGTAAATTACTTCCTCTATCTGAGGCAGTGAATTTTGATGGCTTTTTATTTTAATCAGAGTGAAACTTAGACTTTTGCATTTGACAACAAAGAAAGTTGGATATACTAGTCTAGTGCAGTTGGCAAGTTGAAGTCAAAGTACAATTTTCGGGGTGCCACGCCCATCTCCAGTCTCGATGTTGTTTGGTCTAAAGTTTATGAAGTTAAATATTAAATAAGTTATAGTTAGTCCTATCCATTTTAGTATAGCTTCTATTCCCGCCTTATGACACTGGCCCGCACCTACCAAATCGATTGCTGCTCTACGTTTATTTTGCACGGCAGAAAAAGCTTCCTTCCCTTGTCTCTCTTCTCAACCTTTTCTCACTTATTTTGCTGAATGCCTTTACATATTTGTAAGCATAAAGCATAGCATAGTTTTTGTTCCGACTAGCTTTTTTAGCTATCAAGCATCGCCAATCCTCTACTTTTTTCGCCAGCTTATAGCTCTATAATCATCAGCAATGTCAGCTACCCTCTTCCGATCCTCAGCTCTGCGCACTGCTACCCGCAGTGTCGCTGTCGCTCGGCCTTTGACGACTACTCAGGTCCGTGGCAAGGCAACTCTGCCCGACCTGCCCTGTAAGTAACAATTCCAAGCCCTGACTAGCTATTGCTAAGCTCTTTATGCTAATGCTGGAATTTAATCGCCTGCCTCGTATAGATGACTATAACGCTCTAGAGCCCTACATCTCGACCGAAATAATGAAGCTACACCACTCCAAGCACCACCAGACCTACGTCAACGGCCTGAACTCGGCCCTTGAGACCATTGGTGCTGCGGAGGCTTCTGGCGACTTCACCAAGGCCGCATCGCAGGCTCCTGCCATCAACTTCCATGGCGGTGGTCACCTAAACCACTCACTGTTCTGGGAGAACCTGGCGCCCGCCAGTCGTGATGGTGGTGGTGACCCTAGTGGAGAACTCAAGGCTGCTATTGACGAGGACTTCGGTTCCATCGATGCTTTCCGCAAGCAGACCAATGCCGCACTGGCAGCTCTCCAGGGCTCCGGCTGGGCTTGGCTCGTCAGAGACAAGCAGACTGGCACTCTGTCTATCGCCGCCCGTGCTAACCAGGACCCCATCACTGGTAACCTGCAGCCTCTGTTGGGTATTGATGCTTGGGAGCACGCCTACTACCTGCAGTACCAGAACCGCAAGGCCGAGTACTTCGATGCCATTTGGAACGTCGTTAACTGGAAGACCGTTGGGAAGCGATTCAGTGCTTAAGAAGCGAAACGTAACACCGAATAATATGTAATAAACGAATAACAGAAGTACATTAACTATAAAAATATTGATACAACACAAAAAAAATATAAAAAGAGTAATTCCTTAGCATACTACTTATACCCGTTCCAGGTGTGAGTCCTCCATGCTAAGTCTATGATCTCTGTGTATAAGATCGCGGAAGCCTATTCTCATGCTCCGTGTAAGGTTTACCAGCAGCCTCCCTCGCCATGTCGTTGACCCATTGCTCGTTTCCCTGGAGTCCAGTATTCACCCCATTCTTAGCCCATGTAGCAGCAAGATAGTACCAGCTCAAGGCATTGCCAACAGTGCCGACTTCGTCACTAACTCCCGTACGAGCTGCCTTGCTCATGCGCTCCCACAGCTCCTCATCCTTGAATATGAGCATAAGGTAGCGTGCGACGGCCTTCACATCGCCATAAGAAACTAGGAAGCCATTTTCCTTGTCTTTGACCTGTAGTGGAATACCACCTGACTTGGTTGTAATCACAGGCCGGCCAGCATGTAGTGCCTCACTGACTTTGATTTCGAATCCCTCCCGAGACGACAGCTGCAGCACGACGTGGGCATTAGCAATCATTGTATTCAACAACTGATCGTTTGGATCTAGCCTCATGACACTGATGTCTGATGCAATGTCTGGGTATGATGTCTCAATGAGGTTTAGTGTGTTGTCATAGATAATGTTGCCATCTGGGTCGTCAACGGAACCGTTCCCACACACTACAAGTTGGGGGATATCTTCTAGGTTTTCTTCTGCGCAACGCTTGCAGAACTCGGCGTAGCTGTGTACAACAAAATCAATGCCTTTGGCAGGGTCGAAGCGTGCGACTTGAATGATGTATTTGCGTGCTGGGTAGGCGAGCTCGACCATATCCTGGCTGTGGCATGCATTGTTGTATATATGTCCATAGTAGCTAGAGTCCCATGGATTTAGTGGCTTGTTCAAGCCGTCAAGCCTTGAAAACCGGTTAGTACCATAAGTGGTAGTTTGGGGTGGCTTTGATGGGCTACGTACCAATCTGTTGTAGCGGGAAGATATACAACCTTGTCCTTGGGGATGTTATTAGGGACAAATTGAGGAATTGGATGACTGATGAACATATCAGCTTGTTTGATATTGCCCCATAGGAAGTCCCAGGCTTCAGCCTGAGGAGATCCGATCTTATCGACCAAGTCACTTCGAATTTGAATGTGAGAGCGATATAGAACTGGGCGGTTTGGTGTCCGACTCTTGATAAGTGGAATCAAGCCTGGCATCTGAGGATCATCAATCTACAACGTGTTAGTGCGTGGGAAGTTGTACAGACATATCAGCAATTTTTTGCATGAGCTACTAACCATGATGACATCAGCGCCACCGTCTTCTGGGGCGCAAAGAGGGCCGCCTTCAAAAAACCAATATCGATTGGCATTGTCGGTGATCCAATCGATGATGAGATTCTGCTCAGCCTGGGAAATACGCTGATCCGGGTGACTAACACCTTGCAGGATGTTATGCATGTTCTTTGTGATGCGGAATATACCCGGCTTGGGCTTGGGGACTAAAATATTGGCATTGGTAAGTTTCTTATCATATCAAGAGTTATAAGGGGCTTACTTACCGTACCAAGTCAGATCAACGCCAATGGTACGGGAGAATCGGACTAGAGCATGTCGCATCAAGGCAACACCACCACCTTGCGGTGTACTGCTAAAGAAGGCAATCTTTGTTTTACTGCTCTTGAGCTGCTTAGCAAAGTACATCATGGCGTCCCAGGTAGGCACTCCACAAGTATCCTTGAAGTTCTGCGTAGTAGCTAAGATAGCTCTGAAATCACAGTCCGACTGGACGATACCTCTGAAGCCGACTTGAAGGAGAGGGACCAGGGAAGGACCAAAATGCCTAGATATAGTGTTAGTATATCGTGCCTTGATCTTCAAGATTGCAATATAGCTTACATTAAGCACTTGCGTGCCATTGAATCAGCTTGTTCTTCAACATTCTTGATGTCCCAAAATTTATTCTGGCCTGAATCATCGTCGGTCCGCATTGTGATGGGGACTATGTCGAGTTCAAGCCATAATCTGGAGCATAGAGTTGGGCTCATGTATTTCAAGGTCACGGGAAGTCCGGCACCAATAAACTTGGTGAAATTTTCGTGTTCATAACGTGTTACTTCATCGATGATGTGCTGCGCAAGGACATCTTCCTCAGAAGTACGGGAGTTGTCAAGATCTATGTGCTTCACGGAGAAGTCTACTAGATAAGTAGTATCGTGTACAGCTAGGGCTACGACGGCAGTATGGTCATCAGAGAACACGGCTGATATACCTAGATATAGAGTCTTGTATAAATGTCAGCAGTGCCATCTTTATAGTAGAGGAAGGCTGATATCGACGTACTGTAAGAGGAATGCCGAAGCTCTTGTTTTCTTCTATCAAGACACTGAGCCGTTTCTTACGGTAGCTTGAAGAGTTGGATGTGAATTTATGAACAGACGGTCTTTTGGATGTAGAGCAACTCATAGTGGACAGTGATACAATCAATGCTTGGGCAGAAGATAAAGATCGACAACTTCATTGAACTAATCTTGGACACTATTTATATTCTTGTCTTGGTCTCCAAAGGGAGGCGATTTTCTCTGCTTACTACTAGATTACTTTACTTTTGATTCGTACCACATATCTGCTCTATCCACAAACTAAGTCTACGTTTTGGTGGTGTGATGAGATTGGTGCAACTGTCCATTTATTATTGCTTATTGTTGACTGATGATGACTATGCTTACAAGATAGTATGATATGTCCTTGTGACTACTTGAAACCTCTTTTCGCAGTATAGATGGTATGACTTCCTTATTGAATACATGTAAATTGTATGGCAAATCGAATAAAGTCAACAATTAGCCTCTAGGCATAGAGCCTTGAATGAATGTTGGCCACTTCCGCCCGTGTTCCACATTATACAATATCGTATATTTATGTGAAAAAGGGTTTGGTTAACCCTAAATATGTCGCAGTATGCAGGATACTCTCTGAGGCGGTCAAGCACGCAGTCCTTACAGCTTCAACGAAAACCCCGGTGGGCAGCATTGGTAGTGCTACCTTGGTAGGCGCAAATGTGACTCCCTTGGAGCCGAGACCGATGGAAGTGGTATGTATTCTTTCGCATATATTCGTTGGCTAGCGGGTCTCGACCATTCTTCACTCCATCCTCGCTCCACTGTGTGCTCCCTTGACATCAAAGGTAAAGCGACTTGTTTCCAATACTTTGTGTCCTCAATTCCTCCTCGGAGCTGTCCGTAAGTGCCCTTTTGCAGATGTAATTTCTCGGGATGATTTATTTCTCAATAGCTTCCAGCCACTGCTCTCTCCAAGAGTAGTGGGAGGACGGCTAGTGTCTCTAACACCACTCGAAAATTAGGTATGCATGTCATTTGCATCAAGAATTGACAGGTTTCTATAATTAATCCACACAGAGGAAAGCTTTTCCTTAAAAAGGGTTACGATAGGGTTAGATTTAGTTACGAATCCCCTAGTAACCAAGGAACGCGTTAAGCATCTAGCAAGTAGCGCATTTTTCTATCAAAGCTTCATCACCATTTAGTTGATTCCAACTAGATAGAATATACAATTCGCCATGTCTTACTATGACGTAGATATGATTTTGACTGAGGCTGAAGTCCGTCCATTACAATGATGCCCCCTTCAGGAGCGTTCCTTTAGTATACTAACATATCCATAGAAAGTGCCCTGTACCTTCAACATTGAATCCTCGGAACTTGGCTATCTCGACAATAACCCGGCGCAACCTCTGAAAGTTGGAACTCAGTTAATGCTTCCGTTATGGCTTGCCCAGATGCTCGCCACTTCAACCCTAACCACGGGTGAAGCTGCCGTGGCCATGACGATACCCGAAGCGCTCAACAGTGAGGTAGTGCAAGCACTCAAAGCCGATCCTCGCGCCGTACCTGTTCGTGAACGCTCGGCATACTTTTACAACCTGGCGGAGCGTATGCTCGATTTGTTCGATGATGTGCCTCTGGCAACTATAGTGCGCTATGCCTGGATCGTCCGGGCGGCGGAGATCGCCGTTTTGGCACGGCGCACTGGTGAAGATGGCAATGCTGCTGTGGGCAATAGTGGCCCTATGGGCGAGGAGTTTCTTAGAGGACTGGATGAGTGGGAGAGAAGGATGTTTCGGACAGCTCATGAAGCACGCAAAGATGTCAAAGAATGGTCGGAGAAGGGCTCTCGGCCATAAGGGGACTAGTACGCACGATATAATGACTTAATGACTGTCTAATACTATATTATATCTACATACTCTGCAAAGTTTTGCTGGATGTGACACCCATGAGACAGAAAAAGCAAATTGTGACTATCGCCGATGCCCGCTTGAACCTTGTGACACTGAGGGAGACGTAGCCGGCGGAACCAACCATGGCTTTGAAAAAAATCAGCACCAGCTCTACTTACCCACGCAAAACAGATCCACCAGCAGACGTTGATCCGACGGTCTCCAGACAAGCCAGCGTTGAACGGCGTCGATAGTTGCACAAGTGGTTTGTTGTGAAGCAGATAGCCTGTAGAGTTGCCACGTTGTGGGGCCGGATACCGACGGACTTCGCTGACTTTGCGTCGAGGCGCCATGTGATTGGCCCCAGGATCCTAGGCTGTCCCCACTTGATAGCTATTCCCAAAGGTCCGCCTTGCTAATTCAAGCTGCTTATAGGAGCAAGCGGGCGTTGAGTTATCGCTTTAGCTTGCAAGTTGCGCGGAATTCTGACCGCAAAGGCTCATGTTTCGAGATAAGTACTGTTGCTATGGGGAGATATTGCTCTTTATTCGATTGGCCACCTAGGAGCTGACAGAGTATTTAAAGATCGTTATATCCGGTCTTTCTTTACTTGTTCTTCATGTCCTTTCCTTACCAAGATTTGTCCTACAATCCTTATCTTTGGATCAGAAACACATACAACTCACAAGATATCCTATCTTCTACACTATTACGGAGCTGATATGCCTTCCATCACCATTACACCAATCGAGCCTGAGTGGCCTAAGTCCAAGATCGACTTTGGTGCTGTAGTCACCGGAGCTGACGTTAACAATATCACGGGTAAGTGAAGCAGCCAATTGCAACATGATTGCTATGTACCTATTTACGTCCATGTGTGAATATTCTGGGAGATATACCCGTCAAATCGGTAACCTCCTTTGGTAAGAAGTATGCTAAATATCTCGACGCCCTGTCTTGTGCACCGGGCTAACACAATCTCATAGACGTCGACTTTGATGTGATTCGCGAGGCTCTCTTCACGCACCAAATTCTAGTCTTCAAGAACCACGGACACGTGACACCAAAAGCTCAATATGAGCTCACGCAGCGCTTCGATCCCGAAGCTGCACCATCCTACGGCCACGGCAAGACAATTGATGCCAAACGCTCTGTCTTGCACCCCGACTTGAAGACAATTCCCCACCAGCCTCAAGTGCAGGTGATTGGCAACGGCTTTGTGTCTGAGTATGAAGGCCTTCAGAACTTTCAGTTGCGTCATCCACACCATCGCACTTTTCATAAGACCGCCATTCCCGAGGCCGATGATTTGAACTTCACGCGGTTCTACCGCTGGCACATTGACGCTGCGCTGTATGGCCTAGCGCCACCAGTTGCTACAACCTTGGCAGCTGTCAAGGTTCCCGGTGGCCGTCGCCAGATCTGCCGCTACGATGATGGTACCGGTGAGGAGATGGAGGTGCCTCTAGGTACTACGGCGTTTGTCTCAGGCTATGCTTCATACGAGGCCATGAGCCCGGAAGACCAGGACTTTGTGCGTACCACCAAGGTCGAATATGCGGCTCATCCCTATGTCTGGATGTCAGGAGCCAAAAGCCGCTCGACTGGCCTCGGTATGGTCTCAGAGAACAAGGAGATTCCCTCGGAAGACCTGCCGCCCGTCGAGGCTGATAAAATCCAGATTCTACCTATGCTGTGGAAGAACCCCGTCACTGGAAGGTTTGCCTTCCAAGTACACCCTTCGGCTATCCGCAAGCTGCATCTTGAGGACGGTTCGGTCATTGATGATCTTGAGACTGTTCGTGAGGCAGTCTACAAGCTACAGAGACCCGGCATCGCACCACAGAATGTCTACGCACATGACTGGGAAGAGGGTGACTTTGTTGTCTTTCACAACCGCGGTCTCATTCACTCGGTCGTTGGCGCGTTTGCAGAGGACGAGGTCCGTTTGTTCCGTCAGTGTAACATTGCTGGTAGCAAGCTGCCAGAAGGCCCAGGGGATGGGGGCTGGTGGGGGGCTGGTGAAGCAGCTTGTTAGATGGTAGGCTATCCCCGTGTAGTCTGTGATGTGATGATCTTGTTATGAATAGCGTGCCCTTGTTTCAAGATTGGGATTTTTATGTTTAGTTTTGCTTTCAAATATGGTTCAATAAATAAGAGACATTTAACATTGAAGACAAAATATGTACTCCCTAATAAGAGAGACATCAACTCTGTGGTAGAGTGACCAAGTAGTAAACTAATAAAAACACAAAGGCAGATAGAACCTAAGACCCGTGATATCCCAACCGGAGAAACGCCAGTAAAACCTAATCTAAACCCATCGACCGAAACGAGATGATAGCATAAAAAACCAATAGCGGTCATGGTGTATGACACTAGATATCAAAAATAACCCAAAGTTCTCATAAGCACCCCAAAACACCTTGTTTACGGTGCAAGTTAAACATGAGGCGCCGCCTAAAAACAATTAAACAAACAAGAAAATAATAAAAAGCCCACTTCATGTTTGGAGGTAGTCATGTAGTGATTTGTCCAAAATCAGGATGGTGTTGCGCCAAACGAACAGAGCAAAAAAATAAAAGGAACGCTGCGGAAGCAAAAACAAAAACCAACAATAAGGAAACCAAAGAGGGGAGAATAAATAAAACAAAGTACAAAGAAATGGCTGTAAGCAGGCCGTGTAAGCGTAAACAAGTAGTTGCGTTGCGAGTTGCTACAATAAGCAGTCCCAAAAAGAAAGAAGCGGTGTTAAAGGAAACGAAGTTTGAACTAAGAGACGGATACGTTCAAAAAAAAAGAGTAGATTTCTTGTCGACGTTTCAGTCCTTTATTTACGCCCGGTTGCGCCAGAAGCGCAAGTGGTGATGCTTCTTAGGACGAGTTGCCATGACGGGCTCTGGGATGGTGATGTAGCGTGATAGAGACTTCTTGGCCGCATCGGGCATAGAGGCGACGTTCTCGTTCATAAGATCGAGGATGGCGCGAGAAGCTATAAGAAGAGTCAAAGTCAGCAAAGAGCTTTTACAAGAGAGGAGCTGAGGGTAAGAAGAAAGAAATTTTAGAGAGAAGACAAGAGGGCTGTGTTGTTCAAGTCTAGGTACTCGCTACTAGCTTTGTAAGGAGTCATCACAGCATCACTGATGCAGGCAGTGCCACATATTGACTTGTGCGGGCGCCATAGTAATGCTGATTGCAAGTAAGCCCAGCAACAACACGGAATATGTAACGGTGTGTAGCCGATGAGCGGTAACTGACTTCTATCTGTACACTAGGAGACGGAGAGACAACTAAAAGAACAGGAAAGATGGGGAACTTACGCATGAGATCCTCGGAGTCAGTGGCCAGAGCAGCCTCCATACGCGCGGAACGGTAGCAGCCATAGCGCAGCTGGAGATCCAGCATGCAGTGCCACAGTTCGCGGTCACTGTCCTCATGGTCGCTATGGTGCATGATACGGCTGGATGGTCTGGACGAGACGGGAGAGCATGGGCGCGAAGAAGCTGGCGAGTACATATCGATGCCGTGGTTGTTGCTGTTAAGTACGGCAGTAGGAACAACTTCATTGGAAGGGCATGGAGAGATGGCGAAGAAGTCGTCGTCGTCGGTGGCAGAGACGATGCTAGCCATGGAAGAGATGGACTTGCGGTAGGCCATTGTGAATATATATATCTAGATGGTACGGTGATATGGAGCGTAGTGTGTGTAAGTGATATAGAGTGTATGATCTTGACTTGAGGTATAGGCAGTAAGGGACAAGATTGAAGTGATGTGGAGTGTAGTAGAGATGGACCAGGCAAGGTGATGTAAATATGTCCGAGAGATCGATTTATATTTGTAAGTTCTTGAAGTAGTATATGATCGAAGAAGAATGAGTAGTAAATAACAAGAGTCGAGGACGGCCGTGGAAGAGAAAGAGGGCTTTGCGTCTTTGTTATATAAATGCAGGAGTGGATAGGAAGATGGAGGGGGTATGTCCAACTACTATGGAGAGCTTAAAGAGCTGCTATTGCCTTGGATTTTTAAAGCTGCTGATATGCCGATTAAGGTGCGGGCGTGAAGTGGCTAGCTTGTTTTTTTATCATTTATTATTTTATTTAATTCTTGTTGCAAGAGACTTCAAACCCCGAAAGAGCAACGAACCACTAACAAAAACGATCAAGGAGCCGTGAAAGTCTAGCCACCCTTGTTGTTCCAGGGATAGTCAGGATCGGATTTTCTTGGAGATTTATTGTTATTTTTTATCTTTTATTTTTTATTGTCAAATGGGCATATTCTTTTTGCCTGTTTTGGTGAATTCAGGGCTTACAATGATGTTCTAGCATTTATTCTTCCTCATGAATTTATTCTTCATCCGATTGTACAAAACAAAACCTCGATTTTTCTTCTCAGAGACGAGGCTCTCAAAAGCACAAAAAAAGCATTCCGGCCCACTACAATATTAGCAAGTTAACTAGGGATGATGTCCCCTTATAAAAAGTCCACGTATAACAAAAGCATAGTCGTATACTAATGTATGTAAAGATAGAAGACACTACCAAATAGGAATTTGAGGCTCGCCTAGCGGGGAACTGGCATTGTGTCTGCCGAGCTACTACCAAAAACACAAGAGTAGCAACTACTAGATCGAGAACAAGGACAACAAAGATAGCAAAAACAATTACAATAACAATATCCAGGCGTCAAAGAAAAGAGCAGGTGCTACAAAATCCGATGAAAATCGGGAAAATAGCTCCACAGACACACACAATGCTATAACAAAACAAAGAAAGCACGGAGCACAAAGACGACCAGATCTGAAAACGACAGCCACACGGATCACGACGAAAGAAGAAAGAAAAAATAATAATAAGACGACGAGGGTTTGCATGAGCAAAACAGCTTCTGGCCCCAGCTGGCGAACAGCGAGACTGCCGCACAAAAAAACGGCTAGAAAAAAAAAGCCCAGACGCAAAAACGACGATCGATTGTCTCCAGCCAGGAAGCAGGATCGCCCCTAACTCAGAAGCTAACGATTAACGATTGCTGTTCGCTAGCTCTATACTAACTACGATCTCTTATTTGATGGTCTGTCGATCAAGCAGACATCGACCGATATGGCCTGAAAAGGCCGCTAGCATCGTCGACGTGGCCGAGGCCTCTTCATGGACCTGATCTAAAGAGTCAATACGGTCAACTCATCAGCTTGTCTTGCCTCTCTCTTCCTGTGGCTGGCATTTCAAGAGGGGGCGTATCTTCCTCTTGTCTTTTGTCTCGCTTTTGTTATCCAGTTACGCTGTAGCTGATCATTATTGCATTGTTGGCAGTCAGCCGCCCTGGCAATTCAATAATTGGGCGGGTATACTAAAATATCATTGTACTGTTTTACTCGTCCTACTATCTCTTGACCTGACACAAAAATTGGTAGAAAAATATTTTTTTTAATAATAATAAAAAAGTCCTGCTGAGGCGAGCGGCAGGATCGGCATTCCATCCAGCAGACCATCTTTGCTACGATAACTAGTTAGACAAAGCTTCAACTTGAGGGCCGTAGCTTTGGCCGAATAAAAAGTAAAGGAGATAGCTTAGCGGCATTGTTAAACGTACGACAAGAATTTATGCGTTACGGAGTCCGGTCAATATTGTACGTACAGCGCATATGGAAAGTAGATTAGATATGTAGCAACGAATAATGCGCTGTTCACCCTCTAGATGAATGGACATAGCGTCGTTCTCCAAGCCCTACCTACAACGTTACTGCAAACCTGGCTCTAGTACGATAAACGCATCCCAATGCGTCAGAGATATGAGATGGTAGATTAGCGATATCTTTATTATCATCTTGATACTCCTTGCTTGTCTCTGATTTCCTGTGCTTCTTTCTGTGTTATCCGCTATGGCTGATCATTTTCTGTTGCAATAGAGGTGTCACGGCGATATATTGACAAGGCCTCTGGTTTCTCTTTCCAATGACCTGTACCTAGAAAGGTGTAATGTAGGATGGTTACCGTGTAATCTGTGGACTTCGATGCCGTGCTTCCTACCTAGGCCTGCTGCATGCTTGTCTATCGTGCCAACTAGAATCTGATTCGAGATCCCCTTTGCCCAGGGTAAAGAAACCAGCAAAAAAAATTATACAGAAAGTGGACTCCTTGGTGTGCTTATTGGCTCTACTGCTACTGGTTCGACACAATGGCAGCGTTGCAAGAGCCACAGTTGAAGATGGCAAGTTTATGATTAACCAATACAGATGCCGAGACAGGCAACATAACTGCATCACCAAGTATGTGTAGATCCATCATACGGTAGGATAAGGTAAACTAGCAACGATGATACTAAAGAAAATCAACCCATTATAAGGCCTACCAAGGCCCGTCGTGCATGCCCGTCGTCAAAGGTCTTAAATACCGGTACAAGGTTGTACCCAAGCGGAGCCCCCAAACGCCTCCGACCCAGAAACGAGATCCAGATCGATCTCCTTCTGTTGTTGAAGTACGAGTGGAGCAATGCTGATGCAATATATATAACCTGATTTTGAGTGCCCGTCAAGTTGTTTTAGAACATCATTTGACCTTGCAAAGAACAAAATAGAACAAACATCGTGGCTCGATGGCCTTCTGCTCTCCAGCTTAACTTCGCTTCAAGTAGCGATGTTTAAACGGCGGACGGACATGGCTCTGTTTTGTTTCGGTATGCGTAGCATAGACCAGCTAGGGTCGCAATAGCAAGTAACAACAGAAATGCTACCAAGAAAAAAATACACGATATATCAGTTAAGATGATGGCCTTAGCCTATTTTCCGGCCCCTCATCAGATGCAATGCCTTGTTCCATTTTCCCCTTGTATGCCAAGCCCTTTCACCATCGATTCATCTTTTAACCTTTAGTTTTCTTTTTACCTAGCTTGTAATTCTTCAAGAGCGCTAAACGGTCTTTGCGGCTTATGGGTCCTTTTGGGGGTGATTAAGGCCAAGCTGTTCAACTAATTATCTTCAAGCTCGGATATCCTGAAGATTCGAGACACACCGCGGGAAGGGAACAATGGCGTACAAGATAGACAAGTTAGTAAGAAAAAAGACACTGTGAAATAAGCCAATTGCGAGCTGTGGAGCGTCAACTGAGGCTTGGTTAAGCTTGGAGCAGCACCATGTTCGAGGACGGGGGCTTGAAATTCTTGGTAGATATTGCGAAGTGTTTGAGCCACAGTGTTGCAAAGTCTGAAATACGCCATGCTGTTTTTTTCTTTCTTTTTCTTTGTCTTATCGCCAAGTTCATCTTATTGCTGACCAATACACAGAAAAGTGACAAAATGGAAGTTTGGAAAAGCAAAGGAAAAAAATGTATGATGAAGATCAAACGCGGTTGTCGTCTGTTCGAGCGATACCACCATTTTCCACTTATTCTACAACGATTTTTTTAATCGGCCAACGCCGTGTACGACCCTGAAAAGTGCAGTTACTCTACGTAAACTCCAATGCACAAAAAAAAGGTACAAGTAAACGTCTACTATATAATAAAAAGCACTTAGAGGAGCTCTATTTCTTGAAATATATCAAAGTCAAAGCTGTCGTCAGCTCTAGCTGGAAGTTCCCGGATTCAATTTCCGGATACTAAAAAAGCAAAAATATACCAATTTTCCCTGCTTGAAATCTGTACTTAAACGAGGGAAACAATTGTGGTTTTATGCGCTCTCTTTAGCTGTGCCACTGCAATCATCGGAAAGTCTTGCATTTATTTAGACAGATTATCAAGGCTGTTGTTTTTAGGCCAATATTTTTGCTTGGTCTGTGCATATTTTGGCGAACTCTTTTGTTTTTTTCCTACCATGATAACTTCTGTGCACATTTGCGTGCATATTTTGGCAGTTCTTGCATATCTAGATGCGCTTTTTTTCGTCGTCTTGTTTGCCCTCTTGTCCATTGTTTGCTCCAAGGCTGGAATAGTGGCTGCATATCATAGGAGATGTGGCCCGGTCAAAATCACATCGATCAGCCAGTTAGTTAGTCTATCAGTCAGGCAAATACTATCCTCTAATCTATCAGTCTACCAATGAGCTAGTAAAGGGAGAGCCCTCTCTTGCTAGGATCTACGAAAAGCTACTGACATCACCGCTTATTGCGACCTTCCACGGATAAGCCGTGTTTGAGCCAACTGTAGAACTAGCATCTAGTTCTAAGTCTTGCTTTGTTAGTCTACTGTATTGGTTCTGGACTAGAGGGACCTGACTATTGTCTGAGATTCCGCTCAGCTTTGACAGAGGGAGGGAACAAATTACACAAAAGGCTAGCAAACAAAACACCTATCCATATATAGGCTACGTGCTAGAGCTCTAACTAATGTATCGACAGTTACAGACGAGAGGCAGAAGCGCTGGAGATAATAATAAAACACATGGCCTTCTAGGCCTAGGTCTTGTCTTGGGAAGTCTCTTGTTATGCCTGTCTTAGACTAGCAAACGACATAGCACCAGGTACGTACTGTCTATGTGCTATGTTTGGAATCAGGCGGACAGGGCTCTGATCGCTCTGATCCATACCTACAGAGATTTGTATGTCGTTATTTCAGCGGTCAATCCACACCAACCTTACCTGTAGCGACTAACAAGTAGGTAGACTTTCCAGAACACCATGAGACCTGTGCAGCCGCAGGATTCAGGCCTGGATGGTCTAAGCTTCCACAATCTCTGTCCAACTCTGAACTCCCGTGTAATTGAACTTTTTCCTCTGTACAAACACATTTTTTCTCTGTCTATAGGTTTAAAAGGAACAGGTCGTTTTAGCTTGTGACAGACACTGAAGAAAAAAGAAAAGAAAAAAAGAGAAGAAAAAAAAGGCAAGCTACTATACCTCTACTTTGACGAGCTATTCCTTCGAACTGACGATGGGCTGCCCATCTTCATCCGTGCAACATCCATCGACGGTACCGTGGCAAGGAAAAAGGGTCACAAGGCAAGACCAAGCAGACAATCAGGCCGTAGAAACGAGCAATTTTCTTCATAGACATATATTTCCTTTTGTTTTGATGGCTGAAAACTTGCATTCAGTTGGAGGTTGGGTGTTTCGTTTTTATGCCGATGTGTGCGGCAACCTTTTTATGCCATGCTTAGCAAGTCTAGTAAGTACACGCATAGCAATGTCACATAGCACAGCGTTACGCTTGGAAATGGCCCGGAAACACCAAAGGCTATGCCGTCGTAGTCCAAGACTGCCACTGTCTTGTTTTTTCTTAGCATCTCCCGTCTTTCCCCAATATACTACCCATTCTAGTGTTGCTGATGTTAGTCTGTACCAAATTCAGGCCACGGACTCCGGGCCCCCAATTTGCTAGCGGCGATGTCGGGTTGGTTTCTACGCTGACATGGCACACAAACCTGAATTCTGTGTACAATATGTGTTTAGACTAGTGTTACTGCTGATGTTCCGAACCCAGCGGCATTCTGGTGGACCGAGCTTGGGCCGAGTCTGTCCGGAGGTAGAGAAAACATGAGAGACGGAAATAAATAACACAAATAAAAGCTGTTCTACATGCGGACGATATCGCCAACGCAGTCAACAGCAAAAAGGCAAGGATCTGTATCTACAGCGAGCATCATTGCTCATCGCATAGGTCACGTTGACCAAAATTTTCTCTCCCTCTACGTCTATTCCTATCCTTTCCACTTCCTTTCTCTCTGATATCCGTCTGTTCCGTCGCTCTTTCCAGCGAACAGCAGCGATCAAGATCATCATCGGCCCACCGATAATCTCCAATCAAGACCTGCATTGCATATTGATGATTCATTGCCTCCTCCGCACCCCCCTAGAAATCAAATCAACAGAAGCTGCGCAAAACTCAAGTTTTTGGTGGTGTCCATAGACGAACTACTGCTACTACTAGTTAATGTAATTCTACAAATATTGGTCGGATCAGCTGCTCGTTGCCAAGCATGTAGCCAAGCATAAAGACTTTGGGCTGAGCTCTCATTTCAAGGCTTGGCCTTATGGTCATTATCGTCATGGACGGAAGAAGGCAAAAAAATAAAATACCAAAACCAGTAACATTCTTAGCGGATGGTGGCCCAACAATGTGTTTCTCTTGATATATCAACCAAGCACTTATATGTGCTCTCTCACACGGCAATTGTCTGCCACGCTGTAAAAGATGATGGCGGGCATCTCAGATCTGCAGACGCCCAGTCGAAACATGCAGCCAAGACAAGTCGGACTGTTTTCAGAAGAAGACAAAATAACAAGCAAGCACGTTTCCTACAAGTCCAGTGCTCGAACATCTCGAGCAAATAGTACGACTTCAGCCTGACGACAGCCCAACCAGCCGTCCGTTTATCAACTGTACTCGTTAGTTCTTTTTGAAACATCATTGGGTTTATAAAATATCTAAAGTGCGGCCTCATCTATGACCCCAGCCACCAGCGTTGGCCACATGATGTCAGAAGCGGCTAGTCGAGTTTCCATGACGATCTCTTGTCTCTATGTGTGCCGTGTCGGCACACATACATGTATATACAACACCATAACCATCATGTCAAAATGCGGAAGTGGAGAATATAGTGCAGATATTGATTGTATGTGTGTACATATTATTCCATCGGATCATGGTCACTCATGCATTGAAACTCCCAGACAAATAGTTACAATATTAATAAACACACAGGCGTATAAAAAAGAACCATTTCATGCAACACATCACCAACACAACGCAAGCAAAGTTCAAGTTGCAATCACATCACGAGATGTCAGCGGCCTGTTAGTTCCCCGGCCAGACGAAAGCAGTAAGGTTACCAACTTTACGCGGGTCTGGACTAGCAACATAACCCCAAGAACACCGTCTAATTCGCTGATCCTTTTTCTGTGACGGCCACACGGGGCTTGTAACAGTGTTACTGCCCATTAGTGGGTGGGACGTCCTTTTTAGCCAGACAATATGTTTGCCAAGTACATGCCGATACTCACCTGTAGGCGGTCCAGCCGCATTATCGTGTACCGTGCCTCCCACTATGGAAAGGAGCGGCCCGGATCGTCCAACAGCGTTCTATAAAGTAGCGTTTGGCTAGTCATTACCTAGTAAAATATAACCTTTCATGTATATAGTGTGTGTGGTGTACAGTCCTAGTACTGTAGCCTCATACTTGTTTGCCTGACCTCCGATACTGTCCGGTTGCTGCACATCTATACCGCTAATGGTGGTGGTCCTTCCGTGATCTTCAGTCCTCTCTAGCACAACTATTTTTTCTTCTTACTAATCTAACTAATAATTTACCTTTATTTCCTCTCACTTGTTTTTTGCCCTAACCATAAATGAAGCTAGTCTATCGTTCTGGCTGAGGAGTTTGCCTTGATCTCCGCAAATCTTTTTCTATATACGTCTTCTATAGCGGATCTTTTTTTTTCCGTTGCATACTATGATGACATGATGCTGAGCAAAAAAAAGCCATCACTACCACTCTATAACAAGTCCATAGCCAGCCTTACCTTTTCCATATCATAAGTACATGTATAATAAGCTAAGCTTATTTGGTCAGTTAATTCCTACCGCCAACTAACGTCCTGATCGAAGCCGCCCAAGATCCATAACAGTTGCAGTGGATTTCGGGCTATGAAGAGTTGCATAAATGATGTCGACGTTCGAAATAAAGTCATATATGCAGGACAGCCTTCGGCATATACGAAGAGACAACAACAACGAGGCCAGAAGGAGAAAACTAGCGTAACAATAAATGGCAAAGATTCTTCGTCCAGAGAGGCGCTTACTGGTAAAAAAAAGAATACCACTTACCCATGGATTCAAGGTAAAAAAAATCTATATGAAGATAAAAAAAACTCTTGATATCCACATTCCCTGCTACTCAGTGTATCACATTTATATCACAGCTCCATTCTTTGCGTATATCTCATGTCAATTCAGAGGTATAGCAGTATGGATGTTTCCTGATCTAGACGTCCGGAGACGCCTCCTTTTGTACTGATGGTTCAGAGACAAACACAGGTCAAATCAAATCAAATATAATTCACCACTCAGAGTTCAGGCCCTTGCTCGCCTCGTTGTAAAAGGTGAGGGCTTGCTAGCATGTTTCATTCAACCTAGAGTCATGAAGTTTGGCTGTTCTTCTCGCCATTGAAATGTCTCACCAAAACAAGAGGGAAGGATAAGAACCCCTCGTTATATCATTGATAGCGCCCTGTACAGACTACCACTTACACGATCATTTTTGGGGTCCCATGACGGATTTCTTATAGGCAGAAACCCTAATGTGCCTATCGTAACCCTATACGCTATTATCAAAATATTAGCATGTGATGGGTATATTTGTAACCGGTTTTCCCCTCTCTTCTTCAAGCCTTGGATACAACATCCCCGCTCGTTATCATGCTGATAACTGTACAGATACATCGAAGCCTCCCATGGTACATCAATAAGCTAGAGAACTAATTGTAAATACACTTACCAATCCAACAAAACCCTCCCCTCCTTCCCAATTGCCGAGCTGGCTAGGCCTTCGGGCCCCTGCTGCTGTGTCTCTGACCATCGTACGAAGTTATCGACTGAGATGGTATCATTCTCATATTCTTGTCTTCCCATCAGATGTTAACACACAAAATGGTGATTCAGTTTGAGGTGATTCTCCAGACTTTAACCGCTGGGTATGAATGAGTTTGTCGTGTCTCTTAGCAGTCGAAAAAAGAGCATCATGAAAACAGGCGAATTTAGTGCAGACGCGTAGTTGTGCTTTTACTTGATCTTATGGGCAGATCTCTTTCTGGGCTTCTGTACTCCGCTGGCTGAGTATGATGCATGAATCGTTGTAACCGCCACTAGACCACAAACTTCATTTTCAGCGAGATCCCTCCGTATTGACTCATTGGATGGCGGCAATAGGAGCAAGACAAGAGTCATGTTACCGTCAATGTAGCTTTATATGTTACTATGTACCGGTACATCTTGAATGTAGACCGCGGCTGTTTTATGTTTTGCTTTTGCGAACGGCCTGTGATCGATATCGTGATATCAGGTATTCTAGACACCACATAATACGGGCCTTTGTACTTTGGTATACTTTTTTGTTTTACGCTTGCAGTGTTCATGTGAACTTTGCGGAAAGCTTTGATAAGATTTCTCGCGTGCTACACACAACCTGTTTCTTGGCTTATCGAGTATGCAATATAACAAACATGGAATGTATCACCCACGCGCGCATTCAAGTGTCTTACAAGACAGGCTACGGTAACAACCAGGAAAGTAGATCTCTCTCGAGCTGTTCGTTGTATGGCAAAGTCGCTACATGGTCCTGTGAGATGAGATTTGTGTTGCACAGCTGCCGCAACTTCAGACAACCTAGTTCCTTGACATTGTCTCGGTGCACTTACGACTACTACCGCTTTTACTACTCTTTTTTTTCTTGTCCCTCTATGACGATGTCAGCGAGGTTTCATTCTTGAGTCTCTTGACTATCGACAAAAAAAGCATGATACCCTCTCTGATGGATTAAAATTGCCCCTCCCGCCTAGTTCTTTTCTCTTGGTTCATCATGCTACCCACCGTATGAATAGTTCAATAGATAGAAAGACAGAGGGATCCACCAGAGGGATTCGTTCAAGGGAAGAGCAAGAGGAGGAGAGCCTCATACAACAGGGCGGGAATGATATCCCGAAATCCAACTATATCTGTAAAACCTATTCCTTTTCGCGTTCACCCCCGCGCATTTTCAATCACGGAGGGAGCATGACTTGTGTTTAATGTTTGCCCTTCATATAAAAAGATTCTTTATCTAGACTTGCGCCCGCCAAGTCACGGCAGATGAGCGCAGAGGTAGTCAGTTGTAAGACGTCCGGGATCATAAGAGAACACTTGCAGGATGAAATTAAAGAAACTGGTGGCGCGATCTTGTTCGATAGCCAAGATTGAACGTACAGGTGACCAGACAAGTAGAAAACTCGCCTATATGAAGGTACCAGTTCGATGATGGAGGACAAGAATAAACCGAGGTTCTTCGTGGTGTAGTTCAAGGTGTGCCTACTATCATGGACTATAACAAGATATGAGTAATTCACGGTGCTTTAGATCTATAGGAATATATGTACATATGAACAGCTTCCTAAGTTTGAATGGTGTGTATTATACAGACATAATTGTATCTGCAAGATATAACTACATACAGATACATATGTGTACCGCCTATATCTGTATGCGAGATACTGTCAAGTTTAGCTATGCTCTGTTGTCATCACGTATCATGCCCAGCTGCTGCATATTAAAACATCCTTCATTAGTACAAGACCCTGCATTATTTGCCCCCATTGTGTCCTATTTTATGAATTGGCTGCTTACTGTACACGACACCATCCCAGTGGAAATTCCAATAGAGTCGAACACGTATTGGTGACAAACAGGATCTAAGACCAGCATCCCGATCTTGACAAAACGACAGATTAAGACGTATGCAATGTTCATGATTGATATATCTGGATTTTCATTTGCCCAATCATAGCAAGATATACTGTATAAGAATCATCCAATTTGAAGCTCTTTACCGTGCTTACCATACCCTTCATGCAAGAGCATGCCGAGTACATTAATATGACGTACTGCTGTAATACATACGAGAGGTTCCACTACAGCGTGTGGGGGTATAGAATATTGGATGATTAGTGAAAGGTCAAGTGGTATTGAATACAAAAACCCTATATCCCATTTTCACGTCGGGCTTCCGGTTTCTAGACCCACTTTGCCGGCTATGAAACGGCATATGCCCGATATAGTTCCGCAGCATCGCCGAACGACGTCTAATAACGCTTTGAGATGAACTTGTGATTGAACCAGCAAATCACGACCAGCTTCGCTTGAATTATACCACACGTGCGTATATCGTTGACGAATCATGTTATGAAAGAGAACTTGCAACAAAGACAGACGGCTTACAAATGGTTTAGCTTCCTAGGATAATCACAAGGGAACTCCCGCATGTCTATCCAATTGCGCTTTATCTAGGACTTTGGATGGTCCTGTCACGTTCTGAATACTTGACAGTAGCGTACCAGATAGTCGGGATCGGCTTTGACATGCCAATAATCGCCGCCGTGTTTGTTCTCCATACCCGAAAGGGTTCTTCGTAGCCGTTCCAACGAGGTATCCATATTTGTCCGTAATGCTCAAAAGGCGACCAATCGCAGCCCTCGAGCATCATCAACGGAACGCCCGTTTTCGGGGTAGTCGCTTGTTAGACCTGACTAAGATTTTCTCACTATCTTCTTTTGTTTTTTGACTTCCTTCCGTGGTGGCAAACAACCTAGTGATATCTTCTATGTCTTGACTTGCTTCTAGTGCTGGCGTGAGAAGTCAATCAGGATTCAATACTAGCCAGGAGGTGGCGATCTCGTTCGAACTATATTTGTTCAAGATGCTTGATAGCGCTATCTTGATGAGAGTGAGATTCGTTTAGACCGCTTGACGGGCGATTTTGGCGAGTCAACATGAAGGCCCCCAACGAGACATTGATGTATTCGCCCTCAATATCGCATGTTGGCCTAAGGGATGACACAGTCACTCTTGAATGTTGACTGTTGATTTGGAACTTGTATGTTTATTTCAATTTGAAGTCAATAGGAGCTACACCATTATACTGATGGGGAAAGCTGTGCTACCACTAGTGGAAACTCACTGATATCATGATTCTTCCTTTCTTCTTTCCCTTACCCCATACGTTCACGCAAGTAACAACACGCTTAGTATGATTCAGCCTGACGTTGACTATCATTGAGCAGACCTACATTCCTCCGGTATACAGGGCAAGTCGCATATAGCCCCTTCTTTACAGATTCAAGACCGTAGTCATCACGTAGTTGCAGATACTTGTGCAGAGAGAAAATGATTGGATTTTTACTTTATTGATTGGATTAAATTAAATGTGTGGCAATATTGAGGATATATGTAGACCACTTTTTAGTATGGCGTTAAGACTTTGCCAGCACTTGAGTTTTGCATACTGATTTCCAGCTTTCTATAAGGTAATGCGAACGGAAGAGAGCCTGCAAGAAAAGAAAAATACCAAAGTCCAGCCATACCGTGAGAACGAAAATCGAAAAAAAGACAACTGAAAGCTAGAGTTGGCATACCCTGCTGTATCTAAAAAATTACCTGTATAATAAAACAGTTTGATGATGGGCTTCAAGGTCCCGTCCGCGATATAATGTACAATAACATAGGGCTGAAAAGTAAAGTATGAAGAAAAAAGTCAGACTTGACTCGGCCGACGGTTTGTGTTGGTTGGGTCGGTGAGAAGCTGCTGTCTGCCCAATATGCGCGTTTGCGTAGCAACTGTAGGGGTAGCATGCCAGTACAAGTACATGACTCTGAGTTTTTATTCCATTTTCCTAGCCAAATCAAGGCTGAGAACCTGCAGCAGGCCGCATGCCTAAACTAAATGGGGCTCGGGTATGATTGAGATCCCAAAAGACGTGGCAGCCAAGTATGGACAACACCGGAGTAGACGAGCTTAGCCTACATGGAAACAAAATCTTGTAGATAGTGTATGGCCAGTTTACAGCACTGACATCGAAGATAAAAGAAACAACAGGTAGAAGAGGATGATGGGTGATAGGCTCAAGTGGCTGCACTGCTTATGTGGTATGCAGTACAGAGTCCCTGATGGCAAAGATCAAGGATAGAACAGGCGACAGCCGGTAGTGTTTTTGGAAAGATAAACAGAAGTAAGAAAAAAAATTGGGTATCAAGGGTCGGGAGATCGTGGGCCTCACGATTCCCCATGCAAAAAGAAGAGAATAGTGGTATTATAGCTGTGCCTGTTCCATAAGCACAAGAGCCTATCGTGTAGATGGAGGATGTTCAAATCTTCTTGGGTGAGCTGGAAGCCTTGTTGATGTCGTCAGAGCCTGTGTTGGAAGAGACGTGGGTTTCGTATTGGTGAGAAGAAGAGTTTGATGAATATTCGTGGCGCACCTGATGAGGGGGAGCTGATGTTAGAACAATAGACATATGCATGTGTAAATCTTCATAGTATATATGGACTCACCCTGCGACGGCCACGGTGCTCCTCCTCGTCAGATGAGTTGCTGATACGGCGACGGTCCTCCTCGTGCCATGCACACAGAGGCTTGCCGCCAAACATGAGGTCGTCGTCGTCAATGACGGTGGCGCCCATCCATGAAAAGTCGGCGTTCTCGTAGTTGAGGAAGTCCTCGATGCTGACCTGGTCCTGCATCAGGTAAAAGGACGCGTCGGATGAAGAAGACATGACTACAGATGGAGAGGCTGAGAAGAACAAAGAGAACAAAGAGTGGCAGTTGACGGGAAGACGTCGAGCTTAAATTAAACGGTTGTCGATGTCTCGCTGGAATGAATGTCCCCAGAGTAACGGCGAACGATATGCGAAACACAGACAGGTTTGGGTTCCTGAGAGTCAATGAGTCGTGCAGCAATTGCAGGGCAATTCGTGAGAAAAGACGAAAAGCTAAAAGACAAAGATAGGATCCAGTCCTAGTTGATGTTGAGCAGGATAATTCAAAAAGAACAAATAAACAAGTCTGCGCGGCAGGACAAGAGCAAGAGTCGCAGACACTTGAGAAGTAGCGAAAGTATTGAGGAAGGCCGGATAAGATTCGATGATTAGACCGCGAAGACGGAGATACTTGATGGTATTGGCGATGTATTGGTGGACAGACGATGGAGAAGTGAAAATATAGAATGGAAAGATGATGAAGAAGATGTTGGAAAGGAAAGTAGAGAAGAACAAAATAGACGGCGCCGAGTAAGGTTGCGGAAGGCACGCGGTGTTTATATGAAAGGGAGGGAAAGGGCCCTGGCTCTACATTATAGGCTGTTGCTATCTGGGGAAAGCGTACACAATGCCCTACCGGGGGTGACTTCTTTCATTTACTACAAGTACATATGTCTCCTACCTGTGCTCCTTCCTTCCTAGTCACTTTTTCGCAGCCGGGATATGTTGTATTGCTCTACTGCAAGCTGGGTAATTGTCATTTTAGCTCATTTGAGAGATGCCATATTCTCTAGACATTCCGACCATGAAGGAGTGAAGGTCCCGGCGTAACTACCCGGAAAGTAGAACTTTGACTGCCACATTGGGCAGAGATTTCATCGGGTTTGTTAGCTCAGCAAACTTTTTGGCTAACAATCGTTGATTATGTTTTTTTTGCTTTGTTTTATGCACGGCAAAAGCTTGAGTTGTTAGATTTGCCCCTCGGGTAGTTGCCCTATTTAGCGCCTTACGAAATAAAAAACCTCAACTAGCCATTCCCAGCCCAGTCAGGCCCCCAAAGACGGAAGTTACTCAATTGGCTATCGGTACGCATGACGCAACATATACGGCTTTCTGGGGCCGAAAATTGATCATTCTTCCAAACTTTGTTTCCTTTCGTAGCATTTTGCAGAATTTTGCAGAGTTTTGCGGCCGGCTTGCTCGTCAGCAAAATACAATCCTATACGACCTTTTAGAGGTCGCCTATACGGCTTGGGCATAGAAGAGTGGCAAAACATTGTGTTGTCGATCCCCGTGCTTGCTTATAAGATACACCCATCACGTAGCCGGACCAGTCATCAAATCAGGCAACAAGAATTCACGCATTTTTTGCTGGCTTCTTGCATCACCAGATCGAAATAAAGTCATGAAATCTCGCGTAGTATGTACTACTCTAGTCAGGCTCTTCTCTGTCATGGCGTCAAATTTTTGAATATTTAGACGGCTAGACCCTAGAAAACATGTCAGGCTATGTCCCAGGCCTTGGCCCGGTTTCTATTCTACTAGTCCCTGTCACGTTTCCATGAATTGTGATTTACGGCTTGATATCTCGTTTACAGCTCATCTGAAGTTCCAGAAACGAACCTGCAAGCCACTAGCCAAGATAGGTCGCTCTATCAAAAAACGCCACAAAAGCCATTTTCCGACTTACAGCTGTATTCCTTTCATTGACTCACTTGGCCGATCAGCCATATTGGCCTTGTTGCGTGCTCTGTTTCTGGCCGTATCGTCTTTGTTCTAGGGATACTCAGTAGTTGATAGGGCACTGTATCTGCTAACTAGCTTCTGCAGTTAGCGTATCCCTATGGCAGCTTTTCTTTATTAGCAGGCAAATTTTGGTTGTTTGTTTAGGTGGTCCCGACCGGGAACGCAATCTGAGCTTGTTCTTCCTTTGTGCACTTAAAATCTGAGCTTGGGGCGTTGAAGATCAAACGCCAATTTACGAGATTTGGCCATGGCTTGAGCACCAAATCTTACCCGCATCAAGAACCCCGTCAGTTTGCAGAAGCCTGCAGAGAAAATCAGCGCGAGGCACTTGTTGTGCATAGAAAGAGAAATAAATAAACGCAGATTTGCTACCAGTAATAAAAGACTCGAGAAGAAAACATACAGGACACGATACTAAACAAGATTGCGGGAGCGAGATATATAGCAATACATGACACAGTGATCTGCCTGCTAACCCTGCTGACACATCCTGCCAAATCAGTCACTATCCCGTTCTCTATAGCCGCCCTTCAGAGGCATCAAGATCGCCTGGTGATTTTGCAAAGCCGCGCCTTGAAGACCGAGGCAGCCGTTGTGCCACACTTAGCCTAGAAAAACAAAGCGTGGGGGGGGGGGGGGGGACGAAAAACTTCCGTAGAGCAGTTTCGTTTCTACTTGGCTTGTTTATCACCACATATGCATCTTATTTTCCAGCTAATTACCACATCTTTAAATACAACCCTGTTAACCTTGTCCTATCTTGTCTCTTTGTCTGCTGCCCCGGGCCGTCATGCTCGGCTCGTCTGAAAAGGGTAGCACTCATACATTCAGGTAGCCGTCTAGGTATCGTCAAGTAGTCAACTCTGGGTCGCCCTGCAACGGTCACAAATCGACATATAAACTCTGGTAGCCGTTTTTGTTCCTGCTTAGGCAAGGTTACGACCGATCCAGCTCCAACAGCGGGATTCAGTGCTATTTTACCGGGTAGAATAATGCAAGGGAAAAAAGGTCGCACTTTTATTTGTACAAGCCGATTCTTTTGATTCCATAGTCCTTCCTGCATGGAGTTTATCATTCAATAATTTACCTGTCATCCAATACTCTGATGTATCTGGGCGAATCCGGGCTAACATATGCACAGCCAGAGCTTACCTTGTTAGTCTGCATTGCCTCGCTCACTCTAAATTGTCATGTTACATTAGGCATCATCAACTTCAACTACTGCTACTAGTACAAGTACAATGTACAACTACAGGTTCGAGTCCGTATAGACATCCCACCAAAATATTGTAACAAGCGTTTCTCGATCACATATAACAATCATACAGATTCACATGCTTGTATTGTGGCTTTTTTTTTCTACATCCGACCCTCGTCAGCTGAGCATGTTACGGGGATATTCAGCATAAATAGGAAGCTCAAAATCGCGATGTCATCTGTCTCCAGTAAACTTCAGAAGAATATTGGAGGAAAAAAAGGTATGGTTCGTTTATGCGACGCCATATCCATCCAGTAGTCCCGACACCCTTCTTCACCTCACAAATAAAGAACACAAAGCTTTTCGCCGAGCGGCGGCTGACCCAAATCTGGTGGCTAAGCCTTCTTTGAATTGACCTGAGACCGGTCAATCCGCCGGTATTTGGACAGTATATGTGTGTATTTGTATTTTTATGTGTAAGTAACGTGTGCTGTCAATACAAGTAACCTTGGTCCGGTCTAGATGGGGTAATTCAGAACGATCTCGAAGATAAATTACAATCACCAATAAATTACACATGTTTATGCAGCCTCTCGGTTAGTTTAACTTTCACGGAACACTCCAGGGGAAACCTACAGTCATGGTTCGAGTCAAATAGTCAAATACGTCATGATGAAACTGAAACAAATCAATATACCCTAAACCCTAAACCTTGATATACAATATCGAAGTATTTACCCTAATGTATTCTAACCCTAGTATGTAAGACAAAAAAAACTAAAAGTCTCTTCTCGAAAATATGTCTGTTCGTTTACAAAGCGAAAAATAAAACATCAACGGAGAAACTCGCAACTCTAAAACATGTTGCTTCCCAACGGAGGAGTGGTGATAGGTGAAGGAGTTTGTGGGACACTGAATCCCGATATGCCCGAAATAGTGCCCTTGTTAGCTACTCTGGCGATAAATGACGAGCAGTCCACAGCTGATGGCATCTTATCAAGAGGCGGGCGGACAGGCGGCCGACTAGCAAACGGCGCGTTCTTCTTGGCAAAAGACGTGATGAGCTCCGAGATATCGGTCGCAGCGCCGTCCTTGCGAAGTTTCTGCTTGACATAGTCGCGACTTGTCTGTAGTGGGACGGGGAGTAATTCCTCGTGAGCCGGACAACCGCTTCGGCCGTCAACACGCTTCCAATGACAACTGGCGACGGTACAAGTATGGCCGGCGCAGTACTTGGACTGTGGGAAGCCATACGGCTCGGCACAGCTGGTATGATGGCAAACGTGAGTACGGCAGTATGACGAGCCGACTTGGGATACGATGCGTCGGCAGTTTTCCTGCTTGCAGGTATGTTCGGCACAGCAAGGGCTAGGTACGCCGCCGACAGCCGTGCGGCTATCGAGACAGGTGGGCCATGAACATTGGTGTGCAGAACAGAATTGCTCGTGGCCGGACGTGGCCGTGCCGCAGTTAGGAGCAACACAGAAGCTGAATGCGTCTGTAGATGGAGAGAAGAATGTCAGTGCACTTATTCAAGGAGTGTATCTTGAGGGAAAGATCTGCCTCTCTCATGGTGTTAGCGGGAAGTTACTTACGGTCACTACAGTGCGTGCCCGGCCAGTCAGCCTGGTTTCGATACGCGAGACAATCGGTTACTTCACACTTGGCGTGCTCTTTGCACCATTGCTCAAAGATACGCTCTTCGGTGCAGCCTACAACAGTGCAGAAATGGCTTTCGCAGAGCGTGCCGCGGATGGCGGGCTGCGTACAGCCGGAGCTGGAACACTTGACCAGATGCTCCATACAGAGGGCGAACTTGGGGGCCCTTGACTTGGTGCAGCCACGGAATGTGCAGGTATCTAGTGTGGGAAAGAACAGTGTTAGAGAATTACCGAGCTCTATGTAATCTGCGGCATAAAAGAAAACTTACGGTGCTCGCAAAAGTAGTTCTGCTGCGAGTTTTCACCATCGACGCGCGGGAACTTGCAGTCGGTGATGGAACACCGGACATCTATGACAAGTAGGGTTAGCGAGTCTGTATGTTTCTACGGCTAGACTGAGATACTACAACTTACGAGCCTCACAGTACCGCGATTTGGGTGACTTTGGCCCAGGACAACGTTTATCTTGGGTGATTCTGCAACGACACGAGTCTAGATAGATATGTTAGCAAAGGTGTTTGATCTAGGAATACATATCTGGCTCAGAGTAACATACGTCGTTCGCAGTACATGGTGCCCTCGCGGGAAACCTTGCGGTGGCAATCTTTGATGAAACAGGGCACCTTCTGTATCAGTGCCGATTTCGGGATATGTGTGACGCCGAACATGGTCCGTAGCCACTTGCGACAATCTTGGCTGTCGTTGGAAGCCGGAGTCGGAAGACTGATCATGCCGGGATGGTCACGGACAGCACGATTCTCATCGAGAGCCGCGAATGAAGTGAAAACAGGTCGAGTCATGGCTGAGTTGTAATAGTTGTCCTAGTAGCTATCTTTCATATAGAGTATATTGACAAGCTGGCATGTCATGATGCCCACGATGTGAGCAGGAATTCAAATGTCTTTATAGACTTCATGGTGACGCCTTAGTCACATATCGAACACGCAGTTGAAAGAATTGTAAAGGTAGATTTCTACTGCAAAGCATAAATAGCAATGCTTCAAAGGGTTCTTTGTCCATCGCGAGAGGTGTCGACCGACTTGGAGGCACCCAAAATAGTCTTCTTTGACAATATTTAAAGAGGCTTTGGTAGAGTAGTGCAGCATTCTGCGAAGAAAAATAACACACTGTATCTTCACTATATCAGCTGGACTATTTGACACACAACCACGAAAATACTATTCGGTATATCTCACCTAGTCTTTTGCATCTCTTTGTGCAAGTCCTTGGGCCATATTTGGTGTAAGTCGTATCAAGGCAGCATGAAACGTGGCCCCAGTTTTCTGCATGTCCAACGACGACTTGATGCTGAAACGGCAACTACCAGCTAGGGGAGCTCTAGAGGCGGTATTGTTGCTTCTTCTTTGACTTTTGCTTTTTGATCTAGCTTTTGTCTTCTTTCATTTCTTCATATCCATTGACTTGTCTTAGTTTTGCCATTTTTACATTGCGCCCGTCAAAGAAGCTCTGGAGTTTCTATTTTTGGCTCTTACCTTATCGTCTTTCATTCTTTTTCTATTCTAACCAATCGCCAGCTCAGCTTATATCTAGCCTAGCTTTACACCATGGCTCCTCACAATGGTTTAGTGCATCGCGAACAGCTCAAGTGGCAAGAAAGCAACGTTGAGTTTGTCAACAGCGACATTGATCATCGCGTCAAGTACGCCTCAGCAGCCACCGAGCCGGCCTGGCACAATGGCGCTATTGGTGCCGAACCGGGTGTCTTCATCTGGCGCATCGAACAGTTCGAAGTCGTTGCCTGGCCGCGCCAGAAGTACGGCCAGTTCCACACTGGCGATAGTTACATTGTGTTACACTCACATAAGATAAAGCAGGCTAACGCCGAGCCAGGCGAGCCGGAGAAGCTCGTGCATGACATCTTCTTCTGGCTCGGCACCGAGACCTCACAGGACGAAATGGGCACTGCTGCTTACAAGACCGTTGAGCTCGACGAGTTCTTGCATGGTGCCGCGACACAACATCGTGAGACCCAAACGAACCCCTCTGGCGCATTCCTAGCCTTATTCCCGCGTCTGTCGATTCTACGGGGCGGCGTGGCGACGGGCTTCCGTACCGTCGAAAAAGCCGACCCTGCCGACGAACCCCTCACGCTATTGCGCATTTACACTATCCGCAGCAGTGTACTGGCACAGGAAGTCACCCCCGAGGTCGCCAGTCTCGATTCGGGAGACTGCTTCGTTCTCGATGCGCGCGACAAGATCTGGGTCTGGCAGGGCAAGGGTTCATCGCACATGGAGCGTGCCAAGGCTGCTTTGGTTGCCGCAGACATCAAAGAAGCTAAACATCTCGAGACCGAAGTTGTCAGCCAAGAAGAGTTCCGCGCACGCAAGGTTTTGGAGGCTCTTGGTGAAGGGGCTGCACAGCAGGAAGAGACTAGAACGTATGCGGCGCCACGGAGTATTGCTGCATCACGTGAGGACGACTCGGAGGACACATCGTCTACCACCAGACTTCTGCGCCTCAGCGATGCCTCGGGCCAGGTCCAGTTCAACATTGTTAAGGAGGGTCGCAAGCCGTCGTGGAGCGATTTTGATGCCCATGATATCTTCGTACTGGACACAGGTCGGGAACTCTGGGTGTGGCAAGGTAAGGGCGCCAGTGCGACTGAAAAAGCTCTCTGGCTCCGAGCTGCCCAGTCGTATCTACGTTCATATAGACCAGCTGGCCTTGGAGGCCCTATCGGCAAGGTTGTGCAAGGCTTCGAGAGCTCTGACTTTGTCAGCGCGCTTGCTTAAAGTGGTTGTTGTCTAAGGATCTTATCATGTAGAATGCCATGTTTTGCTACAAGCCTTCTAATTGTTATATGATAGTGTGATATTGTTAGGACATATCGCATATCAATGTATCTAATCTGCAGTCTACTATTTATGATACAACTATTCTAGCCTTAACTCCAGTAGTGCGAATATCCTTTGAGTTCCTCAGCACTACCTGAGAACTTGAAATCGACTTCTAAAACATCCTGGAACCCCTCTTCCAATTTTGGTGGTTCGAGTCGTTGCAAGTACGATGTGAAAGCGATGCCCGGTAAACCATCGCGGTTCTCCGGGTTTGACGGTGTCTTTATGTACGAAGAATTGTTAGAAGATGGATAGATCGTTTTATCAGAGAAAAAAAATCACTTACATTGTTGTTATTGGACCGATAAGCGTCGTTATGTATACACAACTTCATAGGTGTTAGGAAATGTACAAGCCGGGCAGAAATCTTGAATTCTTTCGCCATGTCGAGCCAGATAGCACGAGTGATGATGTTGGCATTAGTATTGTCTAATATTATGTGTTAGCTATGTACAGACGGCCATCTTGTTCTGACTTATTCGCTAAAGACTTACCGATAACAATAGAGGCATCGGTTGCTGTTAAGGCATCACGAGCTGCTCGAATGCACTTGTCACGCCTAGATGAAGATTAGATTAGATTAAGTGATCCCCATAGATACATGACAACAAACTTACGATCCGAGTTGGTCTTGGTTGATGCGTTTGTAGCCTAGTGGCTCGAAGTGTTTCCAAAAGAATGAGCTCTTGCCCGCGCTAGGAGGGCCACAAAACACCACAACCTCACGATCATTCTTCTTCGCCCACGTGATCTGGCCATCGCTGCCCTCGCGTGGAATACTATCAAAGTCCAGATCGTGCACAAACTCTTCCGGCGACTCGCCAAGGAAATACTCTTCGGGCGTGTAGAAGCAAATGCCCAAATTAGCAGCCAAGTTACGGTCTGAGCAACTAAAGTCCTTTGGCTTTTTGCCGCGTGCTGGACGGCCGGCTGCGTCGCCGATAAAGATGCTCTGAGCTAGATCTACTTGATCAGCTGCTATGCCGTGGTCGGCGAGAAGCGAATCCCACATGCCGGTCTGTGGCTTGCGGAAGCGATCCTTGTCTGTCGCTGCATATAGGCTCACGGGAACGCCGAGAGCTTTCATGACATTGCTGCATTTGCTTTTGTAGGCGGGCAGTTTGGCATTCTTGGTGGGTGCTTTGGACTTGGGATTTGGATGGAGGCTGAGGCCGCCCTGGTTGGAGAAGATGGCAATGAGATATCTGTCGTATTTTGTTAGCTCACTATTGGAGAGGACCGATATACAGTTGGAGGAGAAGCTCACCCTTCTTCGAATAGACTTTGTAGCTTTCCAGGAACGACTAAGTCCCACCATCGCCAATCATCGACTCCGCTCGCGAACTTCTTGCCAGACTTGGGTTCGATCAACGTCGAGTCCTATTCTCATGTTAGCCTTCACTCTTGGTCATCCAAAGTTAGGCACCGTGATATACCAAGTCAAAGGCCGCAATCTTGAGTCTCGGCTCCTTCGGCACCGTCATACCTGCAGGCACAAAGCTCGCCACTAGCATCGACGTCTTTGTGTTTTCGCTTGGTGCCCGCTCAGTCCACACGACGCCATTGATGGCTTCTTCTGTAGGTTGAGCTGGCTTAACGTCCTTTGCTTTCTCAGACGCCGGTTTGAAGAAATTAGCCACACTTGCCTCTATTCGCCGGTTAGCATACAATTCAGTCCATCTTCCCATCATGGCCGTATGATATCTATCTTACTGGTGGCAGAGCTCGCAACTTTTTTCTTGATTGGCGGCGACGATGGCTCCGCAGCGCTTCTTTTACTAGACATGGCGACTACTGAACTATATCTTACAGACGTTATGAATAATCTCTTGGTCGTGATGGATGATGGCGATGGGCTAGTGCGGATAAGGGCTCGTCTAACAGTGGTCTGCAAGGCTGACGAGATCATACTAACAGCGCATCGGCTGCATGAAATGCAATTAATTGAATTGTTAATGTATTGTAGACTTGGAAAAACAATCAACCGATTTCAAGATTCTGAAATGATTAATGTGATATATTCATATTCAAGTGTTAAACATAATATACCAAAAAGTTATTTTTCTTCTTCTTGTAACAGGTTGTTCGATATGTTTCTAACCCATATATTAGGGTTAATACACATATAGCCTTATGTGCTACGGAAAAGTGCAGATTTGATACATCACAAAACTGAGTACATAATGAAGGGTTTAGTTTAATATCATGATTTGATTATAGCCTATGGATATATTTACTGCGTATATTAATATCGCAAGTTGAGGCTATAATTCCGTGAAGTTGTTTTGGATGATGGCAATTAATTTTGTGCCACGTTAATAGAATGTGGACTCTATGATATTCCTGTGCACGTTAGAATATTGTAATACGTGTATTTATAACCGGGATTGGCTGGGATGCTTATGATCGCTCATCGAATAAAGAATTAGGCGAGCTCATCTGTTCCAGAGGTTCATCATCGTATAATCCTGGGGTTGGTACATTCTCCTTGTTGGGACTTGTGATAGCTGGAGAAGGCGACTTTTGCTTAACAGAGTTGGACGACTCTACATCGAGAGCCTGAGGCACTCGAGAGGAAACGCTAATAGCATCAAAACTTGCGATAGATTGGGAACCTTGTGAAAATAGACTATCGTGATCATCATCATCGTTCACAGCATCATCGCGAGATGGGGTACTTTCTGTTGAACTAGAAATATTGCTGACTGTGATGACTGGAACTATTGTGGCGGTAGGAGTAGGAGATCGAGATGTATCAGATGCTGTGGTATCAGAAATGCTATTGGTAGACTGCGTCGGGCTTCGAGACCGTGACTCGTACTAGTTATCAGACACGGTAACGACCTGAGGCAGCGGTGCAGGACCGGTTCTGATCTCAAGCGGCACACGAGTATCAAAGGCACGGCGGTCGATTTGCTTGAAGTCAAATATTGTGTCTAGATCACGCTGTAGCGCCGACAGCTTCTCAGCGGCACGCTGGACCTCGGCCGGGTTGTTGTCGTCCATCACGTGAACTTTGATGAAGAGGTGCCACCGTTTCATGGGGTCAACGGGTTCAAGGGCATCTTGAGTGGGCAGATGAGTGGCAAGCACTCGACCGTCAGGAACGGGCATGGGCTTGTAGTTGTTACGATCACTAGCGAGATATTGCTTTGTGAGGCAAAATTCAACATCGTTGTCGTCGAAAAATTGAATTGTACGCTCGACAAGTTCGCCCTTTAAGCTAGAGGAAGGGCATATTAGTCATATATTGGCCTTTAGGACAGTTTAGATAGATGCTTTACTTACACATAAGAATTGTCGTGCATAATCTTGATAAGATTCTTCTGGTTCCAGATTTCGATCTTGCGTCTGGAGGTCATGCACTTGTTAGAGTTTGACAGCGGCGGGTCGGGAAAATCGGTGAATCTCAAGATGCCCTCTATGCTATCAAAGTCGGGCTGAGGAACCTCCGATCCGAACCCATCGTACGGCACTTCGTAGCGCAGCTCGAGCTGGTAAGACTGACGGGAAGTAGCGCTTTGAAGGTCTTTCCACAGGGAAGCAATAGGCATCATCATCTGTGTCTTATCCAACGACGACAGGTTGCTCATTGCATTAGGCTTCTTGGGACCTTGGAAGCGAATGCTGCGAGTCACGGATTCGTAGCCGTCGCGGGCACAGAGTCCTCTGAGGAAGTTGCGAGCAACAGCCTCGTCTGATTCATTGACCACGGCGCACAGGAATTGTTCCAGCATATTGACACGAAGCTAGTCGACTCCGTCACTTCTGAGGATGGTTTCAATGATGGATTTTGTCAGTGCGGCTAAAGTTTTGATGAAGGCGATCGGGGCAAAGATTGGATTTAGCTATTATCGCTGAGCTCACCGACGAAGAAAAGTGGAGTCCTTGCGAATGTTGAGAAAGCTTGAAGATGCTTTACAATGAAGTGAAATGAGAAATTATTATCCTGATTCAGAACCGATGAAAGGAAAAGTCTTTCTATGGTCCAATTCAATGTTTGCTTCGTTGGATAGATGAAAATAGGCAGATTAAATTCAGCAAGATCCAGACAAGGCTAACTTTATTGCCCACTTTCCAAAAAGGCAACAACAACACTGATAAATGGGCATCTCATTGTAGAACAAGATCTTGAGTTTATTAGGCACTGATTATATATAATAGTAGTGGAAAGCTAGCATCACAGTTTCATCATCAGATTATAATAATGATGATTTTATATATAGTAAGAGCTCCTTTTCGACTCCGGGCCGTGTTTTCTGGCACCAATTTTCTATGTTCCTAATATCCGGGACTGCTCAGACTAGTCTGCATCCATCCCTTTTACAGTAGCAACACCTACGTCTCCTTTCAAAGCAAAGCAAAATAAAAGAAAACCAAGATATAAGTAAACGTACTAACAGAAACAAAGGAAAAAAGAAAAAGAGAGATTTCCATGATCCTCAACTCTGCAGTAGTTTTTTGGTGAATACTCTGACAAGTCCAGATGTAAGGTCCTTTCCTTGTCTTTGCTTTGCCACCTGTGGCATTCCATTGTGGCGTTTTCATGGCCGTCTCTCATGGTAATCTTTAAAATCACCATGATCAGAGAGTATGGCCACTTCACCTAGAGAGGGAAACCCTATTTTCCGCCTCTCTGTGTTGTCTCTAATGGCCGCCTGTGTTTAAATTTTGCCTGTGCCTGTCATGGAGTGATCCCACATTGACCGAGACTTTTGCCAGTGCATCGGCTCTCTCGTTGCCGCCGATTGATTCCTTGGAGTCCGGGAGTCCAGATGCAGTAAACCTTTCTGCCTATCAGCCCATTTTTCAATGTCTGAATAAGCTTCTTGGCCTCATCGATTGCCTCTTGGGAGGATCCCGCCTTGTTGTATGATCCATTTATACGGCATACCGCGGCCCTGTTGGCAAGGCACATCCAGATGTTTGTGCGCCTCTTTGAGTCTATGTAGTTCTTCAAATTATTATGACATCATTGATCAAGACAAAATCTCACAAACGTATATAAAGCTAGACCGTGATCAAAATCGGTATGGTTATAAGTTTAATACAAAATTGAAGTGTATGTAGACATAGTTTTAAAAATAATATTCTTCGTCCAAAGTGGACCAGTTACATGTAGTTATACATGTTTAAGAACAACCATATATTGCACTGTGTTTACTCTTCACAGTCCATCACTAACTTCATCTAATGTAAGCCTACTGCTATTTTGCAGGAATACAACGGCATATTCCCGTTATCTACCTTAGGAAGTTTATTATAACATTTGGAGAAAACTGTCGAAGATCAAAAAGAAGTTTCCAGCAATGAAATCATCCGAGGACTCGACTACCGCCAATGGATATTCTTTTAGTCCATAGTTGTATAGTGAGGATTTTGGGGGAACTCGCTGTATATTTAGTGTTTATCAGGCTTCAATGGAAACCTTCGGAGACGGCAATATATTACTGCTGCCGTTACACCAAATGTTGTAAACTCGGGGATTCAATTGTATATTGGCTAAATATAGCCATGAGATTAAGATTAAAAATGAGCTTTATTGCAAATGGCTCAGAACTTCCAGGCATCCGAAGTAAATCTATCATCTTCCTTTCACTTAGGGTCTTCTTTTGACTTAACCTTGATTGCGACAAAGTCTTACCTTGGGCCGTTACTGGTTGCGTCCTCTTGTGAAGCCATCTTGTATTACTGGCGCATTGGTACGTGTAGGTACAGATACAGAATATAGGTACCTGTATAGAATGATGGATGCACGTTATTGTGGAAAGGTTAGTGTTAAAAACGTCACATTGTCGAACATTATGTCTTGTTATGCATTGTTCCTTATGTCGAAAGAATTCTAAGTAATATTTGTACCCAACCTTGCGAATTGGGCGAACAGTACCATTAAGGCAAATTAAGGCGCCTCATCAAGATTAGGCCGAAAAGCCTAACTGATTACTTTAAATCTTGGGGAAATCCAGGTGGTGCCCAATACACATATTACATATGTATCCTCCCTATGCTATTTGCATTTTTTCTTCATTTGATAGTTTATATATACATCTTCTTTGCCATATCACAACTCTTTGCCTCACCTTTTGCTCATTCTGTACCCCTCCAACGATAATCGCCAGTCTGTGAGGCAATAGCCTTGCTCGTAGCAGCTTTCACTATGTCTTCTCTACCGTGTCCAGGAAAGGACACGTATGAAATTGGCTGGATATGTGCCTTGCCTCTGGAATTAGCCGCAGCAAACCTGATCCTTGATCAAGAGTTTGGGAATCCCCAAACCCAACCATCTAAAAGTTCGAACTTCTACACTTATGGACGTATTGGAGAGCACAATGTGGTCTTAACTTGCTTGGCATCTTATGGCCAAACCCGGGCGGCCACAGCTGCTTGCGGCATGGCACAGGACTTCCCTACATCTCTAAGGTTCATACTCATGGTGGGAATCGGCGCTGGAATTCCATCCTTGACTCATGATATTCGACTCGGCGATGTGGTGGTTGGTCAACCCTCAGGTATATATGGCGGCGTTGTTCAATACGATGTTGGCAAACTGCTTCAGGGAAGACCATTTTTACGACAAGGCCAGCTAAACGCCCCTCCAAACATCTTGATGTCAGCACTGAACACCTTGAAAGCCAAAATGGACATTGATGACCCTCGTTTTCCAGAGTATATTGATCAGGCACTATCATATAGTGCAAAGGCTAGGAGGAAATTCAAAAAGCCAGTCGCCCTTAGTGATCGACTATTCCATCCAGAGCATATCCATCAGCCAAATGCTCCTACTTGCGACTCTTGTCCTAAAGAGTGGGAAGTACCCAGACCAAAACGCGAGGATGAAGATCCCAAGGTGCATTTCGGGACCGTCGCATCTGTAAACTCTGTGATCCGAGATGCAATTCGTCGTGACCAATTGCAGCAGGAAATTGGAGCTATCTGTGTTGAAATGGAGGCTGCTGGTATAACACAGCAGTTTCCATGTCTTGTTATCCGTGGCATTTCGGATTATGCGGACAGCCATAAACACGATGACTGGCATCCCTACGCTGCTCTTTCTGCCTCAGCTTATGCCAAAGAGCTCCTACACTTCATACATAGTCCTAATATCCACACAATGACGCCCGCCTTGGAAGTTATCGGTATGTTAAAATGAAGTCCTATGTAACCACCCAACGTTGACTGGATGCAACTAACATTTGCGTCAATTCTTCTATAGAAACGCTAAAGACGAGCATTACCGAGAATGTTGATCGAATCATCAACCAAAACGAAGCCTTTCATAGCCGAAATACCGACACGGAACAGGAACACGAGCTATCGCAATGCCATCAAATCTTCAATGCCATTTCCTACAGGAAACATAAGGATATCAACCCCGAAGCTGTGGACGGGACTTGTGTTTGGGTTCTCGAGAATCCCAAGTTTACTACTTGGCTCAACAGTACGAGCAACGACCTTCTTTGGATCTCCGCTGATCCAGGGTGTGGAAAGTCAGTTTTGAGCAGATTTCTCATCGACAAACAATTGGCTGAATACTTTTCGCAAGCTCCATCTTCATCTGATTCTTTGCCTTCAATTTGCTATTTTTTCTTCAAAGACAATGAACAACAAGATAGTCTTGCCACTGCTCTTTGCGCTATTGTGCACCAGCTTTTCTGTAACCAACCGAATCTACGAAAACACGCCTTAACCCCCTGGAGAGAGGATGGACTTAAACTTCAGAATGAAGTAGTTAGACTCTGGCAGATCCTACTTGCAGCTGTTGATGATGAAAGTTTCAAAAACACATTCATTGTTATAGATGCTTTAGACGAGTGCGAACACGAAGCTCAATCTAAGTTGATAGCTTTAACCACCAAGTGGTTCAGGAAGACCAAAGATCAGACAAGATCATCCTGGCTGAAGATATTGATCACTAGTCGTCCTTATTGGGATATACATGACAATTTCAACCCCACTACCAACGCCTTTCCTCAAATCAAGCTTCCCATGGATGAAGAGGATGACCGAATCCAGGCCGAGATCAACCTTTTCGCTCTATCCCGAATTAGAGAGCTCAACATAGCAACAACCCATCGCACCAAGATTGAAGAAAAGCTCCTCTGTATGAAAAACCGCACATATCTATGGCTCAGTCTCGTAATAGCACAAATCAAGTTGATGTCAAAAGCACTCGAGTTCCAGCATGATAAACTTGATCTAGTTCCCGCCACCGTCAATGAAGCCTACAAAGGCATCCTACAGAGAATTGAACCTACCAATCTGCAACAATCTATTCTTATTCTTCAAATCGTTGTTGGTGCCCGGCGTCCACTGACAGTTTCTGAGATGAGAGTTGCGATGCATGTGACGCTACAAGATCCTGCTTCCATTCAAGATGCTACCGCTCACCGCGATTACGTCGAGGAGAGGCTTCGTGACTTATCTGGCCTCTTTGTTTACATCAAGGAGTCTATAGTCTATCTGATACACCAAACAGCCAAGGAGTTTTTATTGGAATCGACTATTCAGCTGCATGGGGTATCTATCTCCTGCTGTCCAACGGAAACCGAGGAAGTCTTGTCTCATATCTGCTGCAAATACATCTCTCTACCGGATGTACAGCAAGTATTACTACCTTTGGCAGATACACAAGATAGGACCCAGGATCTAGTCTTCTTCAACTATACCAGAGACAATTGGTGTAGCCACGTTTGTGGGATTCCCAGCAAATCCATCATGCGGGGTAAATATGCGAGACTTTTGATTGAGAACATTGTCCAGATTGACTATCAGTGTCTTGGTGGCCAGGCTGCTCTCATTAGTTGCTGCTCAGGAGGCCATCTCGACATTGTCAAGCTCTTGGTTGATAATGGAGCTGATGTCAATCTCAAGGGTTTTGGTGGCAAGACTGCTCTCATTAGTTGCTGCTCAGGAGGTCATTTTGACATTGTCAAACTATTGGTTGAGAATGGAGCTGATGTCAATCTCGTGGGTTCTGGTGGCTGGACTGCTCTCATTCGTTCCTGCTCAGGAGGGCATCTCGACATTGTCAAACTATTGGTTGAGAATGGAGCTGATGTCAATCTCACGGATTCTGATGGCCAGACTGCTCTCACTCAGTCTTGCTCAGAAGGGCATCTCGACATTGTCAAACTCTTGGTTGAGAATGGAGCTGATGTCAATCTCAAGGGTTCTCGTGGCTGGACTGCTCCCGCTCTGTCTTGCTTTGAAAATCTTCTCAACATTCAGCCTTACTCAAGAGGTCATCTCGACATGGCCGGTTTCTTGGATAATGACATAACTGGTGTCAATCTCGTGGGTTCTCGTGGCTGGACTGCTCCCGCTCTGTCTTGCTTTGAAGATCTTTTCAACATTCACTCTTACTCAAGAGGTCGTTTCCACTTGACCGATTTCTCGGTTAATAGCAGAGCTGATGTCAATCTCAAGAGTTTTGGTGGCCAGACTGCTCTCACTCAGTCTTGCTCAGAAGGGCATCTCGACATTGTCAAGCTCTTGGTTGAGAATGGAGCTGATGTCAATCTCAAGGGTTTTGGTGGCAAGACTGCTCTCATTCGTTCCTGCTCAGGAGGTCATTTTGACATTGTCAAACTATTGGTTGAGAATGGAGCTGATGTCAATCTCGTGGATTCTGATGGCTGGACTGCTCTCATTCATTGCTGCTCAGAAGGGCATCTCGACATTGTCAAGCTCTTGGTTGAGAATGGAGCTGATGTCAATCTCAAGGATTCTGATGGCCAGACTGCTCTCACTCAGTCTTGCTCAGAAGGGCATCTCGACATTGTCAAGCTCTTGGTTGAGAATGGAGCTGATGTCAATCTCAAGGGTTTTGGTGGCAAGACTGCTCTCATTCGTTCCTGCTCAGGAGGTCATTTTGACATTGTCAAACTATTGGTTGAGAATGGAGCTGATGTCAATCTCGTGGATTCTGATGGCTGGACTGCTCTCATTCATTGCTGCTCAGAAGGGCATCTCGACATTGTCAAGCTCTTGGTTGAGAATGGAGCTGATGTCAATCTCGTGGGTTCTTATGGCCAGACTGCTCTCATTAGTTCCTGCTCAAGAGGTCATTTCGACATTGCCAAGCTCTTGGTTGAGAATGGAGCTGATGTCAATCTCGTGGGTTCTTATGGCCAGACTGCTCTCATTCATTGCTGCTCAGAAGGGCATCTCGACATTGTCAAGCTCTTGGTTGAGAATGGAGCTGATGTCAATCTCGTGGATTCTCGTGGCCAGACTGCTCTCACTAAGTCTTGCTCAGGAGGTCATCTCGACATTGCCAAGCTCTTGGTTGAGAATGGAGCTGATGTCAATCTCGTGGATTCTGATGGCTGGACTGCTCTCACTAAGTCTTGCTCAAGAGGTCATCTTGACATTGTCAAGCTCTTGGTTGATAATGGAGCTGATGTCAATCTCACGGATTCATATCGCAAGACTGCTCTCATTCGTTCCTGCTCAGGAGGTCATCTTGACATTGTCAAGCTCTTGGTTGAGAATGGAGCTGATGTCAATCTCGTGGATTCTGATGGCTGGACTGCTCTCACTAAGTCTTGCTCAGGAGGTCATCTTGACATTGTCAAGCTCTTGGTTGATAATGGAGCTGATGTCAATCTCGTGGATTCTGATGGCTGGAATGCTCTCATTCGTTCCTGCTCAGGAGGTCATCTTGACATTGTCAAGCTCTTGGTTGATAATGGAGCTGATGTCAATCTCATGGATTCATATCGCAAGACTGCTCTCATTCCTTCCTGCTCAGGAGGTCATCTTGACATTGTCAAGCTCTTGGTTGAGAATGGAGCTGATGTCAATCTCGTGGATTCTGATGGCTGGACTGCTCTCATTCATTGCTGCTCAGAAGGGCATCTCGACATTGTCAAGCTCTTGGTTGAGAATGGAGCTGATGTCAATCTCGTGGATTCTCGTGGCCAGACTGCTCTCATTCGTTCCTGCTCAGGAGGTCATCTTGACATTGTCAAGCTCTTGGTTGATAATGGAGCTGATGTCAATCTCACGGATTCATATCGCAAGACTGCTCTCATTCGTTCCTGCTCAGGAGGTCATCTTGACATTGTCAAACTATTGGTTGAGAAAGGAGCCAATATCAAGCACGAGGATTTTAATGTTCAGGCTTTTCTAGTTGACACTTATGATTCTCCCAGCATCGCCTTGAGTCGCTTCTAAAACTTCTGATCCATGCTTGGCCATATATATCATCGTAACGCTCGAGACCCTCCATATATGTCCCGACTTTACTGTGCATGGACTGGAACAACTAAAATCCTGAGTAGCTTAGTCGCAATCAGCAACCTCCTCTTAGATAGTTCGGAAACTTGATGTGTAAGGGCTTAAGTTGACTCACTCCGATTGTCAAATTGTTTTCTATTTTGGCTGTGTAATTTATGTATATTAGATTCAATGTTTAGTTTCTTTCCTATGATCTCCTCTCTAGAAACGGGTGTGTTACTTTATTTCTTTCTTCATCATTTCTTGTGTTCATCTTATTTTCATTTCATACGCAGCATTCGAACTCCACAGTCATGGTCTTATGTATGTAGGTTACGCTGAATAGAGAATGCTCTTAGCTTTTGATACTGGCTGGTTGCTGCTATACGAAACACACTACCGTTATGTTTAGACCGTATGATAAATACAAGTACAATAACGATATCCTCTCTCTTTTTTCTTTTCTCTTTTTTCAAAGGCCTCGTCAGAGCCGACAGAGGGCTAGCAATGGGTTTATGGCGGGCGGTGACATTAAGATAGGCCGGTAAAGATAGATGCGTCACACCAGAAGTATATTGATGGGCAAAAAGCAGGATACATGCCATGATGAGGATAACACTATGTGGAAGCAACTAGATTTTACCAATGATATAGATAGAATACAGTCACATATGAAATAGAAACGAGCACATGAGTTGCTAGCATTAATCAGAGATACGTAATAGGCTCTAGAATAGCTATATATGATGTAGTTGATTCTAAGCCTAGATTTGTATCGAAATTCAAACTTTTTAATGTACCATTGTCAACATGATACTTTACCAAATAAATTCAAGTGGCTCTTGCAGCCTCATGTTAGTACATCTTTCACAATAAACAGGAGCCATACCCCTTTCAATTATATGCACACCAGCAGCAAGAATATACAAGAATGGTTGTTACTTTGGAAGGCTCTGCGTTAGCGGTATGATGCCAGTCTCGATCCAACCAAGGAATGTTACAAGGCACAGGAACATGTGTGATACACATCACGTTTGTTCACAGTTCCGATTGTAAGCTTAAGCTTGTTCACTCTCGTCAGAACCAGCCACTAGACATCGTAGATTGAATCCCAGGCTCCCGTGGTCTAGACTCTTCACTTGTCACCAATACGACTTTAAAACCAGATAATTCTTTGTTCTGGGTGAGGAATATGTATTTTGCATTCTGACAAGCCTGGATCGGGATGTAATTCAGGAACAAATGTTTGGGGGCAACCACACTACAAAACCTCAAAATTTCATGATTCTCTGTCTACTATGTCACCCAAGAACAATGATGATAACCAACAAACATTTTAAAAGCCAAGACGGCATCCTTCTACCGTGACAACCCCGGATGATGTTGGTTTGCCCTTATTCTATGCTACCCCATCAAGCATATAGTTTGAACACAACGACCTGTCCCGCCCATCTCCAAACCACAGCCGGAACCAGAGTTGGCAATGCCGTTCGAAGCCTGTGTACCGCTCTCCAAAATCCTATCATGATATCTGAGCACTAAGATTGGTACAACAAAATGGAATAATATTGTTCATTATAGATGGGGTCTAGTTCGGTTAATGGACTCTGTGTTTGTAGTAATACGAGTATGACAATGGAGGAGCCAAGTCCAGAAGATGCTGTTTGTATTATGTGATATTATACTGCCACAACTTTACCCGATGCCAGGCGTATCTTATTGTGCTGTGTGTAGTCGTAATCGTCTACCCAAGGCAGAATACGAGCTATCAGCGCTAGCTCTTGGTGTGGTTCTCAGAAACGCCCTAAGTTCCAGGAAATATGCAATCTGATATCAAGGTCTACGTCTATACCCCCGATGGAAGCAACCCAGTCAGCTTCACCATGGCTTCGATTCCATAAGTTGGAGATGCTAACTAGAATAAAGGCCAATTGGTGGCACTACATACATAGTATACCGTTGGTCAAGTACATGTATGCATGACACTACATATACCAACAGTATGTATCTACTTGTCTATATATGAATGCCTATACTTGTAATTCCTGCTGTGCGCCCACACGTGCGCGGTCGTGCTGAGTCTAGCTACAGTGCTTAATATTACATGCATATATTGGCGTCGAGTGTGCCACATAAAGCCAAGAAAATATACAAAAAAGGGTTGGATACTGAAAACGCCGTATAAAGCATCCTTCGAAACAAGAAGTCTGCCAGTAGAAACTACGAGTTGGACTCTTTCTTGTCTTCAAGCCACCACCTACGGCATTTTTACGTGTTTCCAGTAGCGAGGATTCCATCTATCTCGTGCTTATGGTGCTGAATGGTTTTCGAGCCGTCTACGTATTTTTTCGTGTTATCTCATCATGATGATGATCTCGTGTTAGAAGCCGGAAAAGGGGAAAGTTATACGATATGACATCTCTTACTTAACTTATCACTGCGCAATATCAGGTTCCAAGATCATACGGTACTTCATAGAGTAAATAATATCTAATAGTGAGCTTGCTTGCTTGCACAAACTATACTATACAGTACTATACATGTTTATACTAATACTGGGTGTAACGATGTATATACTTATTGTTCACCCTTTCCACATCTCTGTTACATAAAATGCCCCGCCGTATCACATGCCACTTTGTTGGTTGTCAATAATCCTTTCTTGCGTTCACGCCAGACAAACCGAAGGAGATATAGCCGCAACTACTACTACAGATACGTCTTTATTTTACTTGATCTCTAGCAATAAAGTGATATAATAATCCTACCCTAGCCAAGCTAAGAAGATAAAGAAACGTAAAATAGAATGTTTGCCAATTCCTGCCCGTTCAGACTTCCTGACGGTTTGCTTGTGAACCCAGGATATCGTTGTATGAGCTTGTACAGCGTAGTATCGGCCATAGTGTTCAGCGTCGTTGTCGTATTAGCAAGCAATCCATTCTATGTTGAATAGTATTAGCAGCCAACCTGTGATACGACTTTGGTTCTTCTAGTGGTTATGCTCAGTGAGAAAAAACATGGGAGCGAGACAAGTAAAGTCAGTCTGTGATAGACGTGTCTGTGCTCAAATTAGTGTCGTATCACACCATGGAAACAAAGACAAATACAAGAGATCGAATGTTGGCATGATTGTTAGTAATCAGGAAGTGTGTATATGGTCTTGATGAAATACATCAGACACAAGACGGGGATTACATCGGCACCATTAGTTTCATTATATCACGATTGCTTTGACGTTTAGGGGACAATTTTATTTATCGAGGATTCAAAGAGATGATAGAAATACGGTTCACAGGCAAAAAGCAGCAGAAATTGTTTGGATCCGTGAAAACAGATGTGTATTTGTAGTACATGTATATTGTGATAAGATGATATCTAAGCTAAGAGTTTTGATAATATAGCTTCCTTAGGAAGCCCTTAAAGAAAGGTGGGGGTTATCAATGAAGATAGGAGTCGTTATATTCGACAAGATATAGACAGATGGGATAAAAAATGTAACTAATGAAGACAAAAGGCCGACGAGAAATCAATAAACAGTGGGTATGTTGGATCATCAAAGTAGTGAAAGAAAAAAAATAGTTCGTAGAAAATATTATGAATAACAAGAAATGAAGTATACATTTAATCCAGCCTCGAATAAAACAAGAAAGGAGTAAATGAGAGAAAGCAAAAGCAAAAGCGTCGCCAAAAGACGATGTGATAGGCAATAGTTCATAAAGCCATGAGACGTCGAGTCGTATAATAGTTGGAAAGTAAAACAAAAGATAGAAGGATATGGTAATAAAACGCTCTAAGAAGAATAGAGTTTTTAAGTCCATTGAAACATATTTTTGGAGTTGTCACCAAAAGGTGAAGTCATCTAATGAGCGTCAAATGTCGGGGGTATCATGAAAAATAAAGGCAAAAAAGAGCAAAAAGTAGAGCCGCAGCCAAGAACAGGGTGACTAAAGATGCCACGGTAGAAATGAAGCATTGCTGATATGTACCGCGATTGATGATGATGATAGAAAATATAAAAAAGGAAAGGAAAGAAATCGCAATAATGCTAATGATGCTCTATCGCCGGAGTATGCATGCTCGTGAATACTGGGCGTTGGGGATATTGTATGTATAAGGTAGGTTTTGTCCGTTGAAAAAAAAAAGATGGGAGAAAAAAAGCAAAGCCGCTGAGTAAAAAATCAAGACACATGGAGATGAAAGATGAAAAAAAGAGAGTCAAGAAACGATTATTTCTTGATCTTTTCGATGATGTGACGCCAGAAGTTGGCATGTCCAAACTTGCGTTCCTCGCTAGGGCTGCGGATCATGACGGCGTCACGGACCATGGGACCAACGATGTCCTCATCACCCAGAGAAGGGAACTTGCCAGAGTCGTCGATGAAGCTGGGAATGGCCTTGGGAATGGCCTGCTCGATCTCACGCCAGTTGTTGTTGCCAACTAGTAGGTCGTCAGCCGGGCACGAGGTAGGGGAGCTTGCCGTCATGATAGGGCGCAGAGAGACACCGCCACTCTCAGCATGAGAACGAGACCGCGTGCGGCCTCTGCTACGGCTCCGCGAAAGAGATAAAGACAGTCTGGAGTGGGCAGACTGAGCAGAAGATGAAGCAGCCATGGGTACAGAAGTAAACTGGGCGTTAGTAGCAGTGGCAGCAGAAGAAGCAGCCGCCATGCGGTTCATCATTTCCTGGTGGTTCTTGCGCCACATGCTCTCAATGGACTGCCACTTCTTCTCGGTCAGCTCATATATGTTGCTAGTCTGGCCATAGTTCTCGCCAGTGCGTACCAAGTGCTTGGTGTACTCGCTGCGGGCGTGGGACCAGTCATCTCTAAGCTTCTGAAAGGCTTCAGCCGAAGCATCCTCAGGTTGGTAGGGGGCGGGTGAAATGGTAAAGTTGGCATGGCCGAGACTGTTGGACCACTCGTCCTGCTCCTGCTCCTGCATGATGTTGGTGAACAGAGGCGGCATCTCAGAGGCGGGTGAGGGGCGGAAGGAAGAGATGGACGGCTTAGTTGAAAGCGTGTTAGCCGATCTGTGCGACGAGGCCAGAGAAACGTGCTTCATAGCATTCTGTAGCTGCTCGTCGACAGAGGCTGCGGACTGGGGGGATTTCAGGGTTGGGGACTGGGAAGGTGGCGGCTTGCTCAGCGACTCCATCATTAGTGGCGGCAACAGTGGTGTCAGAGCCTGGGAACGGTCCCGCTCGATGCTCTTCTGGGTAGTCTTGCTGCCGAGATCGACGTTGTTTCCAGACATGCACACGCTTTCATGGCTATCACAGAAGGACATGGTAGGCGATACAGGCATGGAAGGCTCGTGGACATGCAATCTAGGGTGCGATGGTGTCGAAAGAGAAGACGAACGGCTAGAAGCGGCCGCAGTATAGCCTTCAAAGGTAAGCTCAGTGCTAGGTGACGAGGTCAGAGTCGGCCGTCTACGGCTACGGCTAGAGCGCCAACGAGAAATCGACGGGAAGCGGGAGCCGATGCGAGAGGTGATGGAAGCCAGAGTGGTCTCGCCGTTTTCATCGATCTTCTGCGAGACGGCGTACTCGCTATCGCTCATGACGACATCGTAGTCGATTTCGTGGGAGCAGAAGATGGAGTCTTCGCTCGTGATATGGTTGCACGGCTCGGTGCCTGAAAAGGTTAGAGACGAAGCTGCCGACCAAGAGCAGATGGAAAACCTACAGTAGCACTCGTAGATCTCGCAGCTAGTAGAAACAAACGAGTCTCGCACGCACTCATCGCGCTCAAAGGGTTCCTCCATGACATCAGGCAAGAGTCTTTTGCTGGCGGTTTTGGCATGAGAGGGTGCTGATGGAATCTGCTGGATCTGAGCGAGAGAAGAGTCGACTATGGGTAGAGACGAAGTCATGGGCACTGGTACAGTCGCTGGGTTCAAGAGCTCCAGTGATGACGTTGAGCCAGCGTTGCGCATGTGAGACGATATGCGGGCAGACACTGGTGCTAATACTGGTGCTGGTGCTGGTACTGAAGATGCTATGGGAAAGGTTGGCGTCGCAGGCGAGGCAATGTCGGATGCTGAAGAGTTATGGGTATAAAAAACAGCAGCCATATCGGGCTCAGTCAGGAAGAGCGGTAGTTGAGATGGGTGATAGAAAGACGTTGGTACGGACTGGGAGAGCGTAGGCAGCGGATAAGAGTCGAATTCAAAAGAGTCAAAAGAATCATAAGCGTCGTCCGCCGCAGAAATGTCGTTGGGAAAAGATGAAGATGTCGAGGAATACTGTCCAGCCATGGAGAGCGGGAGAGGCAGAGGTTTTAGGCGAGACGACATAGTGGCTGTCGAAGTAACAGCAGGAGCAGTATTTTTTGTATGGATTTATTCTCTTTTTTTGTTATTTTTTTTCCCTCTTGGTCGAGAGAAAAATGTGACAAGTGCGATAGATCCTAAGCTCCAAGTAGGCAAAGCGTCGGCTTATACAGCTAGCTGGACCACTGGCAACATAAACCCGTCTTCCCTGCAACTTTGGGCTTCGGCGGCAGTTCTATTGGCTGCAAGTGGCTGGTAGCAAGAAAGCGTAAGAAACGACTTCTCTTCTAGTCTACAGAGAGTCGTATGTAGCGACGCAGGAAGATAAACACGCTTTAGAGGTCGTCAACCGTACCGTCGAAAGGGCAACGTACACAGCTCGAGGCGGCAGAGAGCCTTGCAGCAAAGAGGAGCGAAGAAACAGCAGAGGTCAATAGGGCAGGTTGGATGAGAGCGGAAATCGAAAGACACACAGTGTCTAGTCTACCGTCTACAGAGAAGCGAATATGGACGGATGTTCGGAGTCGAGATGTTGAAGCAGAGAACCAGAAAATTAAAATACCAAGAGAAGAAAAATTATATGAGGGCAACAGAAGAAAGTGAGCATCAACGGCAACTGCCACGAGCCGCTGAATTTGGGAAGCTCACATTTATGAAGCAAGATGGCCTTGCTGGGCTCCGGCAACTACCAAGTCAAGAGAATAATAACAAAGCAAAAAAATGAATAATAGCTGGTGTAGGCGGGGGTCGCTTTAGCGAGAGCCCGGCGTTTTGGCAGCAGATAGATACAAAAGCAAGCGATGGTTATTGCGAAAGGCTGGGTGTGTAGACATGAAAAGACGTGCTGGGCGTTAGACTACAGTCCCTAGAATATAGGGGGGAGACAGCTAATGAGGGGTGGCCTGGTCAAAGCAGCGCTGGGCCTAGGGGTGCGAACGCAGGAAAATTGATTCTACCTGTTGCTATGAAGACGAGCAACAACGGAGGTAGTTTCCCAGTGTCAACGCGAGATTCGGTGCAGGGCCAATCAGGATAACGCAGCCACCAACCGGCCCAGCTTTCATCCATTGTCGTAGGTGCAAGTAACTACTTGAACAGTCTTTCCAGTTCTGCTAGACGACTCGCCTTTTGCCAGATGTCTCTTAACAAGCCAGTAAAAACGGCGACTGCCAAAATCTTGTCCGATTCATAGGGAAAAACACCGCAAGGCCGTACCGAACATGCAGTTGCGTGCTGGGTCCAGTCTGCAGAGAAACAACGGGCAGGGGTGGTCCTTCCTTCTTAGGAAGACAGCAAAACGGCTACAGCGAGAGCGACACAGCAGAGATTCCGCACCCTGAATAGAAAAATATAGCAGCCAGTACTGCTAATACAACGGTGATTCAGCGATACTAGCAACTATGTAATCAACGATATTCTTGGTCTTTTTCATGCTACATGCTTTTCACTCTCGTCCTTGCTCCTGCCTCCCTGCGATCCTGCCTTTTTTTCTCTGTCCGTCCTCCTTCCTCTTCCTCTTCACGATGCCTGTTCCACAGCCGGCTCTGCAGTTGCCGTCTCAATTGGCCCAGTAAGCCCACAAAGTCTTTTCGAGTTCTTAGCAGCGGGCGTACATAGTATAGAGATAGGCATTAGTGCCTAGTAGATGGTTCTTCAGCATCAATTAGGCCATCAGGCTAGCAAACACTACTAAATAATGTGCTAGAAAGGCATACAGCCTATACAGTTATAGCCGCGCCTTTTGGTTGCTGCTACCAGTGGCCTGAAAACACAAGTCCTTCTCAATGGTGGCTGTGGGGATTCGAGGTCCTTCTGGCAGAAAAAGATCGCAATAGGTCTCTTTAGTTTACTTTTGGATAGTCAAGCCGATCCAACGGATAGGATCACAGCATTTTACTCGACATGCCAAAGCAAAAGTCAACGAGGCCTTCTGTGCGGTCTGTGTGTGTAGCACTAAATACATAGCTGCGATCCAGCTTTCACCAGGGGTGGGCTATGTTTGCCCGAAGAATGCTGCTGCGCTAACCTGAAGGTCGAACGACGGCGCTTTTGCTCTACTAATAGGCGTAGTCTCTCTCTTCATTAAATTCCACAGAATCAAGTGTCCAGCTGACCAGGGTGACAACCCAATATGCCCTTTTCCTTCTCTCCAAACCCTCTAGTCTACCTCGATCCTCACAGTTGGGCTAGGCAGGACCGGGGAAGGAGCTTAGAGAACCAAACAAACGTACTTCTGAGCATTTGCCATCGCCGAAAGGCCTGACCAGACTTCGGGTACTTGGGTATTGGAATGGGCTTTGCTTTCGTTGTCTGATGATCTCAAGGGCCTTCGCCTCCAGACCAGACGCTTCGACATCACTTCAAGACGCTATGGTAGTGATAACTCCGCAGCATCACAGCCCCAGGCTTTGTTTCTCTCGGGCGGTGGGTCACCGAGATCTGGCCCAAACTTGTTCTCAAATAGCCTATGATTCCAGGCCTTCTTTCTGGTGGATTTCTTGTTTTCTCTGGCTACTTCGGCTTGGTGCAACCCAAGCATGAGCCGCTGCAAGTCTTGACGTGCAAGTCGAGGCGGCTGTCTACGTGATAGGCGGCTATCAGTACGTACAGATACAGATATAGATACAGAAGCGGCTGGCTATAAATGCCTTAAATGCCATCTCGGCCAGTCATTGTACATGCAAACCACGTCACCGGCCAACCGCCATCTTGCCGCCTATTTTCACACTGTTGCTTTTTGCTTATGACTATCATATAGGTGTGCATAACGAAACAATACTTGTGCTCAGTGATTCAATAAAATGGCCGATGCAATATTGGCTGGCGAATACATATACACATGCTATCATATTGTGCATGAATGTATAAACATGATAATTGTCATCTGCAGAGCCTATATTATGTGTTTATACGTGTATTCTTCTGATAATACGCACATGAATCAACAATCGATGAAACGTTGAAAAGAAAAGAAAGTGCTATAATATTGCCGGCACAAAACTCCCCATAATCCCAGCCGTGGCCTACACTATAACTTATAACTTATTACGCTACTGGATTTAACGAACGCTCAAGCCAGCCCTAGCAATGCATTTGTTGAAAGCGGTCAGGTCTCCCGCCATTGCATGTCAGATCAGCTTCCCAGAGCAGCACTAGACCGGCGGTCATGAGAGCAGCTTGAAGGTCCAGAGGGCGGTCAGAACGCCCAACCAGCCCATACCAGTTAAGGGGACGGCATAGAAGAAAAAGAGAATGGCGGACAGTACCCTAGACATCGTGACAGTCAAGACACATGCAGCTTCTTGCAGGAGAATAGTACTACACATCATGCATGGAATAGTTTAAAGTAATTTTATCTCTATTGTTGCCTGTCATCCTAACCTAGCGACAAGTCAAAGTAAAAGATATTGCAACAGGCAGAGAAGCGTGCATAGTAGAACAAAGATCGAGATGATAGCAGTAGTCTTGGCTCTGTTTGAAACTTGCAAATACGCCTTCTATCAAAAGCCACATTCTGAGCCAGCCTCGGCTGGGCCGGCTCCTGTGTTCCGACGCATCTAGATAATATTCGAGTAGCACTGATAGTCCAAAGACTATATTATATATAGGGCCTTTATAACACTGACTAGAGTTAAGACGCTTCCTACCCAGTTTGTCTTTAATCCTCTTATACTATTCCCTCTGATCCAATAGATGTATGAATATACTCAGTTAGTTGGACCATCAGAGTAGCGTTATTAATACTACTACTAGTGTGTGTAAAAAAGAAAACAACCCGATATTTTATGATTGAATAAAGTAGCATCGGTAGTATAACTATCCAATAAAAACCCTAAGTAGCTAGTCAAATGCTAGTTTGAATGAGATAAATATATTTGAGTCCTAGTTCTACCAAAAGCCTAGTGGAAGCGACCAAGAAACAGCCCGGCTTGGCAAAAATCGGAAGCTTTGCTGTATAATTGCACTAATAACAACGCTTTATACGGCTATCCTTGCTCACGTCTAATTCATATTTACCCATATCCAAGAGAAAGATTACTACTGTAGTTCTACAATTCCATAGCGTATAATATATAATGTTTTATCATAAATGAAAGCCATCTTGTACATATAACCTTATTCCAAGTTCCAAATACAACCAGACAATCAACTATGCTTCTTTCCTTCGTACATGACTTGAGTGGCCGTATTGCACAGACAATTTGCCACCATATCGTATCTCCAAACATTCCTGTTTAATTGTATGCATTATGAGTACTGAAGAGCAACTACAATATGCCAGATGACGTCTTAGGGGGTTCTATCAACGAGACTTACACACACAAATCAGTACAACAATATCGATAAAGTGCCGCATTCTGCACTAGCCGCAACATATCAGTGATGCAAAAGACGTTCCTGTATCTTCAGAAGTACCAACTAATGCTAGGGTCTTAAGTTGAATCACATATCAGAATATCACTACTTAGTTACAACTCAAGTTAGTTAACTAAATCTTTCAAATAAAAGCCGGCAATATCATCTACCATGACAACCGCATTTCATAACAGCCATGCATCGTAGTCACGTAGAACGCCAAAATAAACCATCAACAGTCAAATCGAAGATCGGACCTATGACGCCACGCCATGATTATATGTAGTACTTCACCATATATGCACTATTATCTTCTCCTACTGTATGATAAGTGCATATGCCTACATGTAGGATTAACATTGTCAGTAATTGTGCTCATGTCCCCATTCGCGATCACTTGCAGTTCATCAAAAATGAGCCGTTCGTGTAGCTGTAACTCAAAACGGACATAAATCAGCCGATTGCTAATACCACAAAGGGTATGGTCCGCCACTGTATCTTTCGGCATGAGTTTTGTTTTTTTGTCCTTCTTCTACATATTTCGGACGAATAATGCTGTGGTCAGACCCAAGCCTACATATATTCCAAGACAAAATCAATAAACCTTGTAGTCCAGACTCTGTGAACCACGGTTTATTGAAACATTCTAGCTACTACAACGATGTCATCACGATATTTGTTTTGGGATGTTTGAAATATCGATTGAACTCGTCTTGTGAACAGATATATTCGCCGATACTGCACAAGCATCTCAATATTACAAAGGGAGTAAGTGACAGCCAGCTCAGTAGATAGTGAATGACGCGCCGCGTATGTGCTCTTTCCCACAGCATCAACGATGGTATGTGTACAGATATATACAAGGTAGTGTTTTATCGTAACAGTGAATTATTTGCTATCCTCTATTTCTTTTTTAGCTTCGATCTTTGGGTAGAAATATTAGCAGGATCATAGCTTGGGCGGCAAATATTGACGGTTTTTTTTTTTGCCTAAGTGTGTGACCGTCTTACGTCCTATCATTTTTTTTGACTACCAGACTAGACATTTTAATCGTCATAAAGTTTTTTTTTTTCCTTTTGCCCGTATGCTATCAAAATGCATTTGCTTCTTACATATTTTACCTCAGCCACCCATATTTCTTTCTCTGTCAGCTGCTTATATCATCCCTTGCTTGAACGGCCGACCTCCATTCTGTGTTCTATATGTATCATATAGTTGTATCGAGGCTGTCGTTATTTTGTGACAGAAAATATGTTCTCCTAGGATCTGAATACCATACTAAGTCCAAGGCGAACCTTGCCCATCTCTTCCAAACTCCAGCCTTTTGGTCATCTCAACATATTCAAGGCACCCACGTCTTCCACGAGGATGCCAGTCCAGCTTCGCTAGTATCTGCCTTGGAATATCGTGCTGACGACCCAGTAGATCTAGCTTCAGCTTATCGCGGATTGCTCATGCCTTTCTCCTATCAACACTGATATCTTGCGTATGCTAGGAATATTCATGAAAAGTGGCAGGAAATCCAGCGACTTTTTTGGTATTGCCAACACTCTTTGGTCATAAATTGGGCGTCTTGCTGTAATCATATTCGACTAAAATCTTCGCTTGTCTTCGAAGCAAGACGAGGCGAGCTATTTTGCAACTGACTGGCATAACTCGTTGAAATAATTGTTAGCTCGATTGTTTGTGAATTAGGGTTTGTATGAGTATAGTTAATAAGCACAAAAATTTGATTATTTTCTTCCATAGGCAACCTCTAGTTTTTATTACTTGGAAAAACGGCATGGTAGTTAGTCACCGCGGATCTCAACCGAGGTTCTTTATCCACTTCTATGCATATAGAAATTGAAAAAGAAGGCTAACACTACAACTATAGCTGCTAACATGTCAAAGTTGTAACTAGGATTTTGGTTTTTCTTCGATCCATTTTCCCTTTTGGGTCGTTTAGAGAAACCTGAGGATGTAATATGGTTTTTGCTATGGATACTAATATACAAATAGTTTATCTGGCTATTTATAACTTGCATGTATTATGGAACTAAAAAACTCGGATTTGCATATATTCTGAGATCGTTGGTTTGATTTCAGTAGCAGATGTTAGTTAAACCCTAACCCTACAAACACAAGATACGTAACTCTTAGGCGGGCGTGCTTTCTGACATCTAGCATTGGAAGACTCGTGTTTACACAAGGCATACATCATTATATCTATATCGTGAAGTCGATTTATCTTTTCTCTGTGTGGAAGATCAAACCACATGTAGAGCCCGGGGATTTAAGCTGATTGTGCGAGGCTGATCTGAATACCTGCCATTTACATGGGAGACCTGTTCAATGGCCTGTTTAACTAGGGTTCGCGGATGAGCCATAAGTGTAGATTTTGTAGAAAGAAACAAGGCTAGGACAAGGTCGGGGGGCTAGTAACTCAAAAATGCTTGGTGGGATAACTGTGTGCCACTAGTTGCACATGAAGGGAGGGATTCAAAAAAGAGTTTAGGGTCCCGTGAAAAAGAAGGGGATGGAAGCCTGTGGTTGACTTGGTGCTGGGTTTATCTATGATCTTAGACTGGCTAGGAAGTATTGAAAGAATGCATAAGAACAAAAAAAAAGTTACGGCTGGGACTTGCATATGCGACTTTCTCCCTTCTTGACCGCTACCTGCACAGAAGCAAAGGCTTTAGAACACAAAGTTGCACTACTAAACCGCACTAAGAGTAGCGAGTGGTCGCGTAACGCATGGTACTATTCAAGGTTTTGATAAGTGCCATCTATCTGGCTTACTCTTGTCAAGTTCCTTGACTGAACTTGACTGTTTAACGCTAGAGGAAATGGAATATAACATCGTACAGTAAACCCAAGCCACCCGTAATTGTCAAAGAAGGAATGAGATCGTCAAGGCATCAACTACCAGAGTGCATCCAGCCGCTGCTTGCTCTTTCGTTCCCAGCCCTGCATGCTGCGTTCATGCATTTTCTGGGAGGGGAGGGGATGGGATGTAAGATGGCCAGAGAGGTATACCATGTATATGTACGTACAGTGTACTGTCATGGCTTCTGCAATAGAAGTATTTCGGAAACAGGAATGAGTGCCATGGAAAAGGCTGGCTCTGATGTTCTGCGTAGACCTTCTTTCCCCTGGTCGGTTATGTTAGTCTTGGGCAAGATCAACTCTGGGGGTTCCCTCCGTTTTTTAAATAATTATATTCTGGTGTATTGTTTACTTGTCAATTCAGACCTCCTACTCCTTGCTAAATTGAATAGTCTGTTCTCGTGTAAGTGTGTTGTTTCATGCCTTCATACCGCTGGACTGGCTGGGTAAGGTCAAGCCTGCATCATGGCATGTCAACTGTAACCCACACCATCTCCAGCTTCATGGTAATGGAAAGCCCGAGAAAAAGAAGACAAACAGAAACAGGAAAAAAAGAAGGAAAAAAAAGGGTGTCTTTTACTATTCCATCGTTCATCAACCAAAGAGATGGCTGGCTGGTCAATGCACCGAATATTGACGCTTGCTTTTCTTCTTTTTTATCTTCCTTTCTAGCTCTTGTTATTTGCCCTGTATATGTCGATCGCCTATGCTGCTTTGCTTGTCTAGGCGTCTCGCGAGGAGGTGATCACCTCGTTTCCGGCGACCGCTTCTAGTGTTCACATGACATGAAACATTGAGCAACAAGTGGTGTTCCTCCCTTTTGAAGAAATCGGCTTAGAATAAATATATCGTTCTTGAGCGTTAGGCGAGATTTCGTCTTACTATAGCTTGGTCAAGTGATTTGGGGTCAAGATAGAACAATGTCGGTAGCTACATAGCTCCATTTCCACCTTGATAAAATTGAATTAAAATAAAAAGGTAGCTACATAGCTATAGAGTTTATTGGCTAGTAAACGCTCATCTAGTGGCTAATATGAGCTCTATGGCAAAGAAAACAATGCAAATACTGTAGCTTTAGGCTTTTAGACCATCAAGATGCGGGAAGTTCCTGAGCTAGACCATTCACTGCGTCTCAAAGCTTTGAAGCTTATCCGAGAGGTAGATGCCGCGATATTTGTGACAGAGGCAAAAGATAGTGAGAAAGTGATTTGAGAAAATAAATTGTACTTGTAATAGTTTTGCCTCATCTAGAAACAAAGCACTGCTGTGGCAACCCTGGAATAGTAACCCTGAAAGAAGATGTGAGGGAAGACAAAAGAACAATTATTTTCATGATTTTGGTGTCGTACACTTTTGTTCTTCTATAGAACCCCCTGTGGCGACTCTATTGCTTTGATTACAATCATTTATGTTAGTTAGGCATACTCTCTAGAAGCTTTCAGTGTCTTAGCTATATAGCTATTCTACATATGTCGTCTTGTCTACTACTAGTATGCATTTGATTTATTGATATTCAATAGTATGGTTTAGCTTTGATCAACAAACTGATCTGGCCCGTGTTGCTGCGTTATACCAGCCACAAAGACCTACCTTAGAAGCATGTTATATTAAATCACCCGTTAAGTACGTACCATAATTATGATTGAGCACAGGTCTTTGCCACTAACCCAACAGTCGATCTTGGTCTTGGGCTCAGCTCAAACCTTGATTAAGCATTGTTTTATAGCCTATACTATCTCGCCATACGGGATTATCATAATCCAGCCCCCAGTCAAGAACAACAATATCCAACTGCATGTATAAGTAGATAAGTCGACCCTTATTAGTAGAAATCTGCTAATGCAGGGCATAAGGAGATAATATAACATCGTGATGTCCTTTGGGAGTTAATCAGACAACGGAGCGGGCATACCAGAAAGAAAGAAAAAAACAAATGTCCGTCTCTATGTAACTATCTTGGCAACTTATTATATTAAATCATTGGGCCATTGGTCCTATAGAAACGGTTTGGGCCTGCTGAGATTATCTTATGCAAAGCTCTATTAAGATTTCTTTACATAGATGGCATAGTCAATTGAAATCACCAAATATCGCTTGTAGTCTTAACGTGGTGGTTATAGCGGACGTGACCCTGTTACTCACTGTAGCGACAGTAGATTTAATCATAACATCTCAATTTATACCCTGCATCATTTTGACAGGCAAAGCGAATATGATATTATATAACCCTGGCCAACCCTATTAGGCTGCGATATAATTGTTAGGCCTCTATGACAGAAGTTACGTCTTCGTCACGAATCAAATATTGAAAGCTGAAGACAACATCAAAATTGCATTTTTGCCTCGAGGATTGACATGTTGTCAGTATTTTTACCCAAAGGTGCTATCATCGCCTCACCTATCCATTTTACGCAGTGCAACCTATATAAATATGGATATTAGCCAGCAGCAATCCACTTCTCCAACCTCTTTGCTCCAAGAATTGACAGCATGTTGCCATGGTCGAACGGCAGAAGAGTGCAGAGTGGAAGTAATCCTTTTGAAGTCGATATCTATGGCTTCCTAGTCTTGGTTTATGGAAGCTCTGATGATCTTTGATGATAGTAAGAACTATATAAAGTTGCGGAGTTTCTCGGTATGTTGGAGACTTGAATCTTGAATAGCATGGCCCAAAAAAGCTCGTATTAAAAGATATGTCTGTAGGTTATGAAAAGACTAGCGAGAGTATTTCTGGAACAAGTATCGGGGAACTACATGTCTGCATCATGCATTGCATGACATGATGTATGAACCTACATAGATAGCCTAGAACTGTATCTGTACCCAGTAAAGGTGCGGTTGCATAGTTGCAGAATAGACTACTCATCTCTACACATAGATTGGCCATAGATATGAGAGGGAGGGGCGGCACTAGTGCCCGATAGCTGGAGAAGTTGCAACTACCAACCATCATGGGGCGGAACATCGTATTCTTCGCTATTATTAGTGTCGTGAGTTGTACAATGAGCCTCCACTCACACCTCTTCTTCCAATTAGCCTAGAGCGAGTTATCGGTACTATATTTCTTCGGAGGTATTCTGACTGTATCTCGTCATGAGAGTCCCTTTTTCAATAGATACGTTTTGATATGTGGTCAGTTGTTTGGGAGATCCTTTGATTCCTAAAAACATGCCACGATGCAAGGCTTGACGGTCCGAAAGAGAGAGAAGCGCTATTTATTGCGGGGTTGACAAGATGGACTTGAGGTGGGATTTTATGTACAGATATATGCATATGTATGTATGCACATGTATACTTCTTTTATATGTAGGAACAAGAAGTTTCTATCGGTGCTACTGAGAAAAATACCTGCCCCTCCATTTTAGCTAGTGCCAGACTGACTTGTTGGCTGTGTTACTTATAGCTAGCCCAGGCAGTCAAAATACACAGAAATACAGGCCATTGTCACCTGTATGAACTTATAAGCGGACCTCCGACCCGCTATCATGGACACTCAGAATAGTGGTATTCCTACCGCGTTCTCTCGATCTTTTTCCTTTTCTTTCTATTCCGGCGTCTTCCTTTCTGCAGATTGCCGTTGCGCTCGCTGCAATGCTGACGATGTTTCCCCACCATCGCGTATGGATGCATGTTAATATGCTGGGAGCACCGCTATTTATATGCGCTCTCTCAAACGAACGTGCATATCAGTATGGATAGCAGTATACATTTGCATTCCACATATGCACTCTATACCAGCACTAGCGATAGTCATAAAAGCAATAAAGTAAGCCACTGCTGTTGGTATTATGCGGGTAAACCTACTATCAGTTCTTGACCGCCAACTTAGAACAACGCACCAAGTACTTGGATTGTGCGGCATCCGACATGGAAAGATATAGCTGCTGGTACTTTGCTACCTTCTTCCTCTACATGGAGCTGCTCTAGGCGAGTTGCTAAACTGCCGCGAGAGTTGCTTGTTGGCAAGTCGCACCTATATGTACGATGGCTGCGTGAAAGAGAAAGAGAGCAAGAAGAATCTTACACAACACCGGGAGAGCCTTCTATAGTCATGTGTCACCGCGGCATCATCCCCGCCTGCGGGAATGTTCTAGTAGTAGGAAAGGTATTTACGGATTTGTTTGTCATTAGCTATCGTACAACTGGGCTGCTCTTCCACATGTCCACATGTCCACATGCCTTCGGGCAAGTGCCTTTGACAACGTGTTTTTCGACTCGTTGTACAGCCACAGCTTCTTCACATGCAATAGTTCAACGCTATAACCGCCAGCATGGACGCCACCTGTGTTTTGAGATCTGCCGTCGGGATGGCTATCATACAATGCAGAAGCCACAGATAGCAAGCTCTAGAAGCTTTCTATGTTTTCTTTTCCCTTTTTTTTGCTTGTTTGCCGGAGAAGAAGTACCCATCTAGATAGCGGGCCGAAGAATTGCCACCAATAGACAGTATAAGCTGGCGTTGCTGCGGTGCTCGGTATAAAGTGACTAATATTGCATTATAAAGCACGTATGGATACTTGAACTAAATGCATGCGAGATCGGGTTGATGAACGCCCAACGGAATCAGCTGAACCTCAAAGGCCAGCCTATCTAGAGCGCCCCAAACACCACCTAGCTTGAGCAGACGTATTTTTGGCATGGAACATGACCGTGTATTGGGTGGGCCAAGAGGACAAAATGTATGTATATAATATTTGGCGTCTCTATGGAAGAGAAGCTGAACTGGCCAAGTGGGGCTGCTCATAGGAGTTATACATACAGATATCTCATGCATGTACATGAGATATTTGTAGTTATGCACTCTATCGATATGTATTGGTAACATAATTATACATCGCATTGAGTATATTGGACATGTAATCATTACTTACAGAACTCTGTTCATGTATAGAGCTGTACATTTAGAAGGAGCTTACTCAGTATTTCATGCACAAAATAATGATTGAGATAGATACGCGGATCACATCGTTGACTGTTTAGCCTAATATACTGGAGTGAGCCGTACATATTGTATGAAAAATGTCGCTAGACGTGATATCACGTCCTATTGTGCCGTAAACATGCACCATCACACGCAACCAGGCTTTAAGCAGTCCTGCAACTCTGCATTTTTCAATATCTCGCTAATTAAAGCAGTTCTCGTACTTCATCATATTTGCCGGATGATGGGTTAGTAAAGGCCGACCAACCGTTACTGTTAAGCGTCATCTTCTTCTGAAGAGTCGAGTACGATATAATTCCATGGTCAAGCTACTACCGATTCTTATCATTCTCTTCCTAGAATTACTCTATATGACGCATCATTGAAGTTTAAGATGAGTGAACTTGTACATTACCACGTCATTCCTTTTTTGTTTTGTAGTTGCAGAAGTTGCTCAACACACCACCTTTTGAGTTTTTGAGTATTTCCATGGTGACCGGATCTTGCGGACGTCAATATGGGCTTGTGTGAACAAATGGAAGCTTATGGTGATGTCCGGAAGTAAGCTTATATGCACTTTGACATCTTGCTCTTGGTACTATTCCTATAGAGGCCCTAATGAGGATATTTCAGCCTATGCATACGTATTAGCCAGCTTACAACTGTATAATCTACCCACCCACCATCTATTGTTGGCTTCGATCCATGGCTGTCATGTCCTGTTAGCTAGCTAGATAGAAAACAGCTTATTGCCATAGTGCCAAGAGTAGTAGTATGGGATTGTATTATTGCGTGTTAGTATGTACAAATAGGCATCTCGGGTCCATTCTTAAGCCCCAGTAAGCATGAATCTTACAGCCTCGCGTAGGTACAAGTAGAAGAGCGTCATGTTGGTAAGAGTGCAAGATAGCAAGAAGATGGAATCCCTAAGGGTTGCGGCTGGGCAGCACCAGTGATTGTAGATAGAAAGTAAGAGCAGAAAAAGAAATCTACTGGAGACGTGATAGGAACTAGCCGCATGGGCCAACAAGAGGCGATTTGGGCGTGTCGCGAACGAGGCAAAGGCTCCAATCAAGGCATCAAACCAGATAATACGCCGTTATGACCGGGCAGGTACTTAAACTTAGACGGAGTGTTAACGCGAAGATATCGAGTTGGTTCTTTCTTCTCCACGGGCGTTAGTGAGGGGGAATGGAGTCTGATGTCGTAGTAGAAGCAGTACCAGAGGAAAAATTAGTAGTTACTGTGGCGGTGGTCCATTCCGTTAAACCATGGCGTATGGATGATGCGGCGTTTTTCTCGTCTAAGCGAGGAAACTTGCGGTAGAAAACAGACGCCGGTATAGGTGTTGTTGTGACCAAGAAGATAAAGTTTTGCCGGACAAAGCCCGGCGGACAAAGTCAAAGGAGGACCGGCCAACTAGGCAAGTGCTCGTCTTCCTAGAGGCAGAGACCCCACTTTTCATGGAAGGGTCCCATCTTTTGTGCGGAGCTACGAGAGCTCTTTCTTTTCTTGATGGTTATACAATAGAGAGTCAAGCAGACGTTAAGATACTTATGGCCTACCAACTGTCTAGCATTCTTCTTAAGGACTAGCTGCGGCTAAGTGGATAAAGGCGGCCTAGAAAGAAAACAAGGAAAACCAAGAGGATTAGAAAACTATGACAAAAAAGGGCGGCGGTCGGTTGGTAGACATGTGCTTAGGGTTCTAGCGCCGAGAAAGAAAATATATTTGTTAGTTTTGAGGCATCTTTTCTTCTTTGAGCTCACTGAACCGACGACCAACCAATCAGAGGCTCTGTGAAGCGAGTCTTTTGGTGTCCCCACAATCGACGACAGGGGAAGAGTTTTTGATAGATGTTAAGGCCAAAAAAGGCGGCCTCGTTCTAGAACGCTTTTTGCACTAAAAAAATCTGCCTCACATGGCTTTCTAAGACCTAGTAGATCATTCTTGCTTTTGCTGCAGGCTGTCTTAGACAAAAACAAAGCTGGCTCTTGTCACCCTGTTTAGAATCACAAAGGGAGAAAGAAGAGGATGATGTGGAATTCGAGACAGACAGCTTACAGTGACATTGGCATGTATAGATACTTACCGCCCAACTTTACGTGACGTGATATAAACCTATGGTGTATAAGTGGAAAGACAGGATTGAAAGAGGCTAGAATTTCATTTGCCTGGCAACAACCGTGAAAGCACTATTTCCAACTACAAATCTAGACGCGGGTGAGGAGCGAACTAAAGAGTCTTTACCATTTTTTGCGTAACTAGGTCGATGTCTGGCAACATTGATCGGATAGAAGGAAGGGAGAGTAGCATGATAGCTTGGTAAAGAGACATCAAATCCCTGTTTGCATAGTTCCCCGTAGAATAAAGAGAAGAGAGAGAGGTTTATCATTATTGTTGTGATTTATCACTATTACATCTTGTTGGAACCACTAGCGGAGTGAAAACTCTGATCAATAGAGCATGGCAATGGCCCGTTAGAGAAAACAAGCACCAACGTTAATGAGTTTGTGGAGTAAGGGCTCCGGCCATCAAGATGCTAATATGTATCGCAAATTAGTAGTATAGTTAGATACCAGGAACCGTCACATACGAGTTAAAATGGATATACCTAGAATACAAGTAAGGCCGGTTAGGATCCGTTTTAGGCCAAAGATGTGGAAAATCTCCTAGAACAAACAGGCAACCGAAGAAATAACATGCTGAAAGGGCAACTCGGCGGACGGGCGACTAGACCTCGCTAGGGCGGCTGCTGGGTTGAGCTGTCAGAGTCGTATAGCGCTGCTTCCACACATGTGCTAGGTTGCATGGTTCCTGCGTGGCCTATCACACTAAGATGAATCAAGAGCTCAAGATTCTCCAAGGAAAAAAAAAAAAACCAACTAACTGGTGAGAAAGGCCGAAGGGCGTGATGCCTAGTTGGCTAGGCATCAAACCGAATCACATATATGCTGCATGGCAACAAATTGCTCACTTGCGATGATTCGACTTGCTTCGTAAGTGGATAGGTGATTTTTGGGGCTTCGGTATATCGATGTGGCTTTTTTGCTTTGATACTCTCTAGGCTTAATAGACACAGAAATTGTATCTTCCCGTTTTTTTTCGGCTGCGAGGTGGTAACAAAAAGCGTTGTTAATCTCCTCTGCAAGTTATATATGTATGATTTGGAATATAAGCTACCAGTGTGACAAACATGCAAGTATTCCAGTTGCCGATGCACGATACTAGTGATATCAGCAAGATATAGAAGAAAAAAAGGTCAAAAGAAAGTACTCACACTGCGTTGTCTAGTCAAATACTGATGTTTTATAATATTTTTTCTTCTTTTCTTTCATTGCTTTAAGAGAAAGGAGAAACGGCGAAGAGTTTTGCAGTGGGCCTGATATGCACAACGAATTTATGTCAACGAGCCTAGTGTGAGAAGTGAGAAAAGAAAAGAAAGTATAAAAGAAGATTTTTTTTACACAAGAATTGCCTGATTTTCCCTCGCCTGTGACTAATATCTTGCCTCCACCATAAACTAACAACTTTATACGGAGCGAAATATTAGTACAAAGAGAGATATAAACTAATAAGCTTGTATTAGTCTTAATATCGCTCAAAAGGTGGGCTCGCATCCCATTCACCGGGTGCAAAGGAACAACAAAAATGTTTACATATACAAAGCTAGTGGAGGGAAGCGGCAGTTTCTTCTACTGGGATAACCGCCTGGCAAGGCAAGTTTGTCCGATTTGTACTACGAACTAATAGCTGTGAGTTGGTTAGGTCAAAGAAGCAAAATGGCCCGACTCGCTGCTAGATTTCTAGAGGCCAGTGCGCTGGATTATTATGGAGGAGAAAGTGTTTAGATAGTTTAGACCAGAGAGTTAGGCTATGAACTCTGTATACTGCTTCTCTTCTCGCGGGCGGCAACAAGCAGAAAACAGGCTATTTCGTGCTTTGGTTTTAGTTTATAAAGCTTACTTGTAGGAGCAACCGAGTAACAACATGAGATCCTAAGCAACGGGGAGGGAGGCGGAGTTACAGCCCGGGCATAGCAACTTTCAACTTCTAGTCGTTCGACAGAACTTATACTCAAGGGATATGTTTGTGCCTGTCTATGTAGGGTAGCTTATTTGTATATGGTAGTGCCAATGACAAGATACAGTGAATATCACGCCCTTTGCTATAATGCATAGCTGTATTATTCATAGTAAGCAAATGTGATAGAGAAGCACTAAATAGAAGATAGGTGGCATTTGGAGTGGTTTGTCATGTTAGAAACATAGTAGTGTAGAGGTTCCGTTAAGAGAAAACCCTCACCTCACGATCGAGGTTGAATTTTTTGGAGTGTGGCTAAATGCCGTGCTAGGCTCTTGGTTTTATGCAGTGTTTTCTTCCTGTTTGTATGTAAGCATGTACACAAACGCTAGAACTCACTTACACCTATGGAAAACAGGCGTTGTTAGTTGGGTTAAGCAAGCCCTTGCTTGGGGTACTTCAGCCTGAGCCGGCCAACCCTCGAATTGAGAAAAGGCTACGGAATTGCCTCATGAGACAGCTGATGCGGTGGTAAGAAACGATGTCTCGAGACCTGTTAGGCCTTCCCATACCGATTTTAAGCCTTAAGTCCTGTTCTGACTTCTTTTCTCTCCTTGTTTGGGTTTTGTCACTTGAACACGTCAACACCGCAAATCCTGCGGCCCGTTAGTTTTTTTACCTGCAGTGTCTCTTTATTTCTTTGTGATGGAATTTGTACAAATTTATCCAATCCTTGACAACCGTTCGCTGTCAAAATAACAAGTACAGAAGAGGTAGCAAAGGAAATTTTTATTTTATTTTACCAGCGTTAGAGTTACAGTAGGAGGGGAAAAGAGCTAAGCGGCATCGACAAGCCGCATAAGAGATTGCATCTTGCTCTGTCCATAGTGCAAGTTCTGCTTCTTCCGGATCTCTTTCCTGGCTATTGTGACTGTGACTGCGTTTGGGGGTGAAGATTGGAGGAGGGGGCGTATCGAGACCAAGAGCGGTCAACCAGCCCAAGTTGCAATGGCTGCATTAGGCCTTGTTTTTGTATCAGACAGCAATATAACATGCGCTTTGCCGCAGAAAGAACTGGCCAGCAGTGCTTTTTTAGCATCTTTAGGCGTAGGTACTGCGACATGCCATATCGTGAAATCTATATGAAGAGCAGTCAGTAAAGTCCTAGGGAGTCACTTTGAGAAGGAAACATATACATCTATGTTCATCTGTCACAGCTAGATGCTGGGAAAGTAGTTTTTGGTTTCCTAATTGGGTAATCTGTAATAGCCGGGTATTAGTGCTTGTCCGGGCCAAAGAGTGCTCAAAACATGAGGTCACACATCAAATATCCCTTGCGCTGAAGATTAGGTGAAACTGTATGCATAACTAAACCCATGGACTAGGTCTTTGCCTAGCTAGTAGTCATTCCAAGTAAGAATGACTGCCAGATGACGATAAGGTGGCAGCAGCTACAAGACTGCCAGCTAAGCGACCATAACTGAGCCTTATACCATATGGGAAGATTTAGGCCTCTGAAAAACGGCAATACTGACGTGGCTAAACGCTCTTCTGCGGACAGCAGTTCGGCGAAGGGATGGTCTGTTTGCATGGCAGCATAAAAGTTATGCTTGAGCTTTCAAAGTAGCCCGGCTACATAAAGAACAGTCCAGTCTCGGCAGTGCAGTGCAGCTCAATCATGAATCCGAACTGGGAAGTACCATCCGTCTACATAATCAAGCAATATCTGCCTTCCGGGCCGAGAGAGAACGGAAAAAGACAGAAGAAGGCTTGGTATTGGTCGTCTGGATCGGAATATAGCAGCCCAACCATTCGCTCCATATTGCTCTACTTGGGGCCATGACCGTCGGTACTTTGCCTTTCCTTGCTGCGTCGTCTCTTCCTGTTGGGCCAGAGTTGCCGTAACGTTTGATTTGTGGAATATCCCCCCCCCCCCCCCCCCCCCCCCCCCCCCGCTACTTGCTGCGAATACTTTCACGGGCCTGGAGTCGGCGCCCAATGAGAGTTCCGGCCATGGCCTGTATAGAGTGATACCGGCCGGACTTGCTTTGGTGGGCTTCTGGCCGCTAGTACTTACTTTCACGTACCATCTATTCTCGCTACTTGATAGACCGACGTGGGCTACCTACCCGAGCAGTCGGATATTCCAGTCCGGCCGGCGCAAGATACACAGTCAAGGTAGCTGCAAAGCTCCCAAAGCAGGTTCTAGCATCCAGTTAGTATATCGAGCCGAACCACTCGTCACATCCCACTCTCCTCTGCTTCAGAGCAAATAATGCCGGGTTCGACTTGCTATACAGGAGCACAGTTGGCCCGCGTTCGCCTGTCAGTGGCTGCGTCTCGCTTCGAGCACAAGCGAAGCCAGACCAACACCGAAACGAACCATTGTTTTGCTAGTTGGCTTGTTGTCCATCCATGGGACAGACCAACGAAAAGAGGGGATCGAACGTCAGCCCCGAGAAAGCAGAGCAGGAAGAGAATGGGCATGCGTCGAATCTGCTTGCACTTGTCTTTTCCATATTCTTTTTGCTTTTTTTTCTTCCAATATGCTACGGAGGCGAACAGAGTAGGATTTAGGCGAGAGCTGAAAGCGATGTGCCATAGTAGACTAAAGCGGGCTGTTGCATCGCTTCGGAGTGTACATATAGATGCTGGTGCCATTGCGGTCCCCTTCATTGCTGTTTGTTAGGCTGTTGATGCGATGCTTTCCCTTTCCTTTTTGTATGGCTGGCCAACCGCGTCGGCTATGGTAGTTATCAGAGTCTCTGTATTTCCCAATAATATCAACGTCCAATGTCGCTGCGGGGTCGAAGGAGACAAAAGCCTGCATCCGCGGCACTGGGAGCGTGCCGCAAGGAGAGTGAAGCCAGCCACGTTGACGCCTCTCATAGGGCAATTCTCGTTTCTTATCTTTGTTCGCGGCTAGCTAGTCTGATGTTAGCCTTGAACAAGGTCTGGACTCGGTCAGACTGTCTATCTATCTACGTGGACAGTTTTCCACGAGAATATGCGGGATATAGTGCACAGCCAGGTCTGGCCAGTTGTACATGAAAGGCGACGTTTCCCCCGCTCCGCTTCACTTATCTTTAGTGCTAGTTGGCGAATGCCCAAACCATGGTTAGCATTGGCTGGCGGGACAAATTGTACGAACCAAAGACCGGCTGATGGGCCAAGTATAATGGCGGTTCGTGGCTATCGAGGCAGCGGCCGAAAGACGAAATGAGGAGGGATTCACTTAGAGCATGCGTCGTGACGAAACAGCTGTTAGATCTAGTTGGTGTTGTCCGTGGGTTGACATCCACGATCGCTAGAGAGGACAGTAAGAAGGCGGAAGTGATATATCATTACAGAGAATAGAGCAATCATACTGCTCATGAGCTGGCCATTGTCTTATGTGCGGTCATCTAGGCCCACATGCTTATGTAGCATACACAGTCACGGTATGGAAAGTATGGGAGGGGTGGACTGAATATCGACTTGGTTAAGCCGTGGGGCATTACGTATATAGAAAAGATCATGGAAATAATATCGTGAGGGTGACCGGCTCCGGCGGCAGCATCGAGTGACTGGGTTCAGAATGCAGATACAGAGTACGGGTCATATAATACAAGTAAGCAAAAACAAGAAAACGACAAAAAAGCAGTAGCCGGAAGCTCAAAATCCTGTTTCCCAGCGTGGAGCATTCAAGACCAAGCCCATGATAGAGCCTGATATAACGGCTGTTACGGGCAGGGTGACCATCCAGCCGAGGTAGATCCAGGCTACCAGTTTGTAGTTGATGCAACGCCAGTCGCCATTGGCCAGTCCGACGCCGACTGTAGCCCCGGTAATACACTGGGTGGTCTGTAATACGACACGGTTAGACACGATAGGCCGCAGTGCGGTGGTAGCAGAGGAGAGCTGGGGACTTACAGATACTGGAATAGCCAGCCTAGTTGCTATGAGGACAGTGCCGGCCGAGGCCAGTTCCATACAGAAGCCACGGGAGGGCGACATCAGGGTCAGGCGGTTGCCGCTAGAGAGCGAAATATGTGTTAGCCAGTGTACCGCGTAAATGCGTATGCGCAGAAGAAAGAAGAGGCGTACAGGTTCCGGATAACATGGTAGCCGTAAGTCAACAGGCCGGTGACGATGCCACAGCCGCCCATGACGAGAATCCACAACGGAACGCCAACTTTTGGATCGACCTCGCCCGACTGCCACACACGATAGGCCGTCGTCAGCGGCGCCACGGAGTTGGATACGTCGTTGGCACCGTGCGTGAAGCTGGCAGCGGCAGCGGTCAAGATCTGGAGAAAGCTGTACATGTGCTCGGCGCGGTTGTCGAAGCGTGCTGCCCGGGAGTGCATATCGGCAATGTCCCAGCGCAGGATAGAGTTCATCTTCTGCATGCGGATGACGTCCTTTTCGAGGCCGCGGAGTAGCACGCGGTTGATGCGCCACATCAGAACGGCCGGTCGTGACCAGGGGCCTGCCGGCCGAGGCGGAATGCATGCGTCGCTCAAGTTAGATGGGGGGCGCGCGGCTTGGGCAGTAGTGGCCTGTGTGGCATGTGTAGCGTGCTCTGTCTGGTCCAGCGCGTGGATCGTGGGCGATGCGGTAGAGGACTGGTGACGAAAGGCTTCACAGGACTCGAGGTCTGGCGCGTCATTCGGGCCAGTCTGGATCGATTGCATCATGGCCTCGGAGGCACGTACCGACGCAAGCTCTTCTGGCGTCAGGTGGCCGCGATAGTAGTCCTTGACGTAGGCCTTATTGAAGCCCGGCGGTGATGGCGGTGGCAGCGGCCGGCTGAATAGAAGGGGCCCGCGCCACATATGGTACCATTTCAGCGTCCAGTCGCCATCAATAACCTTGCGCCACATGTACGGCACGAGGAAGACGACGCACAGAGTCGTCGCGGCACAGGCAGATCCAAAGACGGAGCTCAAGATGGTATGCGTAGTCGGATCGTTCTGGAACTGGATGCCATGCCATACAATAAGCACTGTTATCGGGGTTAGGTAAACGCACATGTATGACGGAGATGGAGCACAGCAAACTCACTGGAAACAGCAGCCACGGTGCCGAATGTAAAGAACGGGATCGTATAGATGGCCATTTGCGCCGCGTTCTTCCGCACTAAGACGGCATTCTTAGTAAGCACGAACAGGGCGGCACCGACCAGGCCCGAGATACCCGGCGCGATAACCCATGCCACAAAGATCTGCGATACCCCGCCGAGGCCCCAGTTGATCTCGCGGATGCCGACGGCAGCCGTGCTGGCTCCGATGATGCCGCCCATGATCGAATGTGTCGTCGAGACCGGGAACCCGTACCGCGTGGCCATGGTTAGGAAGAGCGAGGATCCAATCAGAGTGCACATCATGGCCAGCATCAACACACTGGCATGGCCCTCGAAGTAGTCGTACCGGATGATCTTGGTGCGGATGGTGTCTGACACGCGCGAGCCCACGGCAACTGCGCCGGAGAACTCGCAGACACACGCAATAACCATTGCCTGCTTCATGTTCAGAGACCGGGACGAAATGGACGTCGCAAAGGAGTTGGCCACATCGTTGGCGCCTACGGAACAAGCGTTAGTCTTGACGGCCACTGACACGTGCCGCATGGCCTAGGGTACGTACCAACGTTCCAGGCGTCGAGGAACGCAAAACAAAGGGTTATGGCGAAGACATAGTCGTATTGGTGGAGAGCAGCCATGGCGGCTTTTCTGTACGGAAGCAAGCAAGACAAGAACAACACAGTATCGCCTGTAGTCTGTGTGTGGAACAGGCGGCAGAGAAGCAGCTGGAGAAAAACAAAACACAAATAACGCCCCCCAAATACTGGAATTCAAGCTTCGAGCGTAATGCCGCTGCTGATAGCGGGAACGAAGCTGATGCTAGTCAAGGCAGGCTAGATGTTGGTCACCAAGACATCGTGTCCTAGTGAGGCTTTGGTAGAAAGGACGCGGCAGATAGAGAAGGAGCTCTATTGCTCGGGCTCGAAAGAGTTGAAGATCAGATGCAGCGGGTGACGTGTGGCGGCTGGCACAGGCAAAGAGGCAGTCGTAGTTGTGATATTATAAAACAGCAACATGGCCAAAAATTAAAAAAGAAAGAGAGAGCGGCAGTCCGCCTTACTATAGGCCAGCGCTTTCTTACTTGCTTTTACGCTCTGTCTGCTCTGGTTCCTGCTCTGGTTCCTGCTCTGGTTTCCCCCCCCCCCCCCCCCTCTCTCTTCGAGGCAAAAAGAACTACTCAAAAGTGCGAGATCAGGGCAGTGGAAATGCAGGACTTGGTTCATGGCGCTCGGGCCAGAGAAGCGTCCTTCCCACAGCAGAAAGTCTACTGGAATGCTGGGCGGCGTATAAAAAAAGAAGCACGAGGACAAGGCCTGTCGAACACAGACTCTCTCTCCTGCTCTTCTAAAGTGGTTTTTTGGGTAATTATTGCTTCTCTTTTTTTAATTTCCAGCAGACTCTACTTACTGTATGTGTGAATCGTGAGTGAATCAAAAATGGAAAATGTATCACGGAATCTTGTTCAGAGAGCCTGGGTACGGCCCAAAGCTAATCTCAGCTGCCCGTACAACTTCAAAAGCTTAGTCAAGTCAGCGAGCATATTACGTTTTCCATGCTCGTTCTTCTCTTTTCATCTTCCTGGCTTCGTACGCTCATTAATCTGTCCGAACCGGCAACCTTCTCCCGCCAAGTAGCTGCCCAGCTTGGGCTAGGGCATGAATAATACAGAAGCTCGGGCTTCCTACTTTACCGTAGTGGATAATTAGTGCTCCTTGACGGCTTCTATATCACGGGCGAGTTACTACGCAGAGGGCTGGGCACGGGTTTGGGTTGTAGGTGTGCATACACATCCGCATATAAGTATGTACACATATGCAATATGAGAATATAGGCCCACGGATCGTCTTGGCCCTTGATGAGCCGCCATGCGAGAGTTGCTCCGAGACTGTGGTTCGGAGGAAATAAAGGCGACACGACGTGAACCCGCAAGCATGTGTCGCTGCTATAGGCTGGATCGTTTCACGGGCAACTTCAAGATAGGAACCGCTGGCCTGCCTTTGGTTTCTTGTTCGTTGTTCTGTTTTGGTGTTCTACAGGTCGTGTTCCTCGTGATCTTCTTTGTGAATACACACAAGCCAGTTCTAATCCAAAACTAGGCGATCCCGGCTCACCTTATCTGGCACAAGATTTAGTGGTGTCTTCTCTGTCCCCGCGGATCTTTGGGCTGTTTTTCCAATCTCGCTGCATGACACACCAAGAACGCAAAACCATTGTTGACGTGCTTCGTGTTTCCCATGTCCTCTTTCGTATTTTGTATTTTGCTATTCTCGCCGTTTATCGCTCGTGCTTCTTTAAAGCTTTGAGACTGCGTGAAATTGTCACTCGCCAGCCGCTTTCCCCCTCTGGCCCAAAGATCGTTCTCAAGTCACTATCGTCTCTTAGTTTTTCACTTACACAATTAGGCGCTTAAAACTAATTAGCCTCAAGTCTGTCAATTCGACATCTTCTGTATAACCCTACAACTCAATTGCAACGTTATCATTTGTTCCAGGGCTTTTGGGCTTGAAACCTTTATTAATAGGGGTCTATGAAGGAAATGTTATGGGACGTGTTATTATATAGAGTCGAGGTAAGTCACGTGATGTGCGAGGCTAGTACACAACAATCGGGAGTCATGCTAATTTCACAGTTAAGATTTTAATTTCACAGTTACGCTAGCCGTATTAGGAAATTCTAGTCACGTGGTGTCCCACGTGACATCGGCGATTACAAGAAGTCAAAAATATTTCTTACATTGCATCACCACTTCATCACTACTATAAGATGAAACATATGTAATTGAATATTATAAAGCAGTAAAAATCTATGAAGACGGTCCCTCACCGTTATTACCTCCTGCTCACGATGATGAAAACCTTCACCACCCTACTTTTTTATTTTCTACACACACCACAATGGCATCATCATCTATGGATAAAGGGCTATCTATAGATACCACAGACACCCCTGTTATACGGCTTGCCCCTCCTCCAACAATACACTACCACTCTCGAGAGGCACTTTTCCAAGGCATTAATGCATGGGCTTCTGTACGTGGGTACGCCTTTTCAACTGTGTCTTCTTACACCAATGGTGGTATGAAATCAGTGGTCTATGGCTGTGATCGGCATGGCAAGCTTAACACACGTACAAAACCGTCTATACGTAAAGGCTCGTCTCGGGTAACTAGCTGTCTTTTTTCTATTCTGGCATGTTTAATCTTATAGTAGTGGTGAAGTGGTGATGCGATGTAAGAAATATTTTTGATTTCTTGTAATCGCCGATGTCACGTGGGACACCACGTGACTAGAATTTCCTAATACGGCTAGCGTAACTGTGAAATTAAAATCTTAACTGTGAAATTAGCATGACTCAACAATCGGTACTTGACTGACTAAGCAACATACGATTTGATGAATAGGTAATTTCATCGCATTTCTGCCTAACTATCCTATTTCTCGCAAAGCACATTGTGTTCCAACACAATAGACTCACTTACTTCTTTAATATTTTCTCTACTTTTCTTAACTAAAAGCTGCCAAACATCATGGATATATCTAAATTATCCAAAGAAGAAATATTTCAGCTATTCGAGGTTAGTAATTACTCACATAAATATAGGCTCCTTTGCACAAAATTTAGATCTAACTCGTTTTCAATATCTTAGCAAAGGGATCGGGATGCAAAAGCTTTTGAACAGAGAGCTGAGCAGGAACGAGTCGACAAAGAAGCCGCTGTCAACAAGGCTCGAGAAGCTGAACAGAGAGCTGAACAGAGAGCTAAGCAAGATCGAGTCGACAAAGAAGCCGCTGTCAACAAGGCTCGAGAAGCTGAACAGAGAGCTGAACAGAGAGCTAAGCAAGATCGAGTCGACAAAGAAGCCGCTGTCAACAAGGCTCGAGAAGCTGAACAGAGAGCTGAGAAAATCGACCGCCTAAACAGAAAAACAACATTCGAAACTTCTCTCTATAACGGCTTTGCTCTCAACTTCCAAACCTACAAAATAGAGACGGTATTGTCTCGGCTCACAACAGGGGGACCTACTTCGGTCGCTAATCGATCATACCCACATCTTCTCAAATCCTGGTCAGACTTCCAAGGCATTCATGAGCAGAAGTTTTCAGAGTTTCAATCCGTCTTTAAACAGGAGGCTTTATTTGATGGTTTTAATGCAACTGCTGCTGCCCAGCGTGCTTTATGCAGTCAGTGGCTATCCAGTGAGAGCGACGTGGTCAAATTTTCCAAACCTGCCATTGAGGATCATGTCCAGGAAGTTATCAATATTTATCTACAACACGACCAATGTGACGCTACGGCCTATAATGGAGTCAAAGAAGTAATATTCAATTCGAACACACGATATGCCAACGAGATTCAACGACGGCAGCAGAGAGCACCAGAGCAGCAACATTTCCAAGATTCAGTAGATTCTCAACTCCACATTCTACTACCAGAGTCTCAGACCCAGGCCTCAATGGATCTGCCTAGATCTTCGGATGAGCCAGAAAACATCAATGTCGCTAGTCTCCGTCATAGAGAAAGCGCGAATACTCAGCTGGATCAACATCAATCTGGTAGGAAAAGGGCAGCTTCATCTAGTGCTCCTGGCGAGCGTCCTTCGAAGATAAATACACCTTCGACTTCTCGGGCCTTCTATTTCGACAATATCACTCTAGGCATCTCTCATGCTCCTCAAGACTCCCAGAACACTCCTAGAGCTGTCAAAATCGAAAAGCTACTCTTCATTGTGGAGTACAAGGCAGCTCATAAGCTCCCTCCTGCTCAGCTTCGAGCAGCCCTAGACCATCTTTCTACTTCAGACCCATCCTCCTTCTATACCAGTCTCAAAGGAAGCACAAAAAGATCTTTGAATCAATCTGATGAAGCGGAAAACAGTAGATATATGCGCCATTTTGTTGCTTGTGCTGTGACACAGGTATATCACTACATGATTAACTCTGGGCTTTTATATGGATACATCACGACTGGCGAGTCCTTCATTTTCTTGAGTATTGATATGGCAAACCCTAGCACTGTTCATTACTCCCTCTGTATTCCCAGAGAACAAATCTCTGATATTCTATTTCTTAATCGAGATAAAGGCCCTGTAGACCCTGAGATTATCGAGGAGCATATTGAAAGTATCAAGCAGACGCCAATTGCTTATATCTTGACACTGATGCTCCTATCACTTGAACAGCAAAAACTCAGTTTAAGCGATATTCAAGCATTAAGGTCTCAAATACGCTCTCTACCAAGTTCATATGAAGATGACACATCAGGCGAAGCAGGTCCACATCTAAGCCCAGAGGCCCATCCAGATACTCCCGGGCTAAGTGATGGTGATGATAGTAGCACCGAAAGAGGAGGGGGTCATGGTAGTTTGCCTTTTCGATCTCAAAAACATACTGCTTGCCTTTCTAGTTACTGTACACAACAGTGTCTATATGGCCTGGTCCATGGTTTTGAGTTTGACCAAAACTGTCCAAACTACCAATTTCACCGGAAAGCAAACACCGATACTCAAGATCAACGACATCAATTGAGTCCCTCCCAATTCTTGAACGCTATCAAGATCCAAATGGATACGAATCTCGATAATGGCTGCGAAGATCTGGATAAACATGGTGCTGTTGGGGCCTTGTTCAAGCTCACAGTGTATCCATATGGCTATACATTGGTTGGCAAAGGCTTTGAGAGTGAGGATACATGGCTACTTCAAAAGGAGCTCATTGTCTATTTAAAGCTCAGGAGTCTCCAAGGAACTGTAGTTCCTGTTTGTCTTGGGAGTATCACGTTGAAGATGGGGATTCCTTTGAGATTTCATGATTATAAGCATGTTCTTCTACTTGCTTATGCTGGCGAGTCTATCACAGAGTTGTCAAAGGGAAGTTATAGTGATCTTGAAGATATGGTTTCACAAATGGCAGAGTGCGGTATTGAACACGGCGATCTTGAAGAGAGAAATATTCTCCAAGACTCTCAAACAGGGAAGTTAATGATCATTGATTTTGATATGGCTAAAATTCTAGATCGGCCACCGTCGCGAAAGAGGCCATTGATTGATGCTGGAGTAGAACAGAACTCGAAGCGATTGTATATTGAACAAGCTCTTGTGTAAATCTTTAGTTGTTTGGTAGTTGGTAGTTCTTCTAATATCATACATAGTTCTTATTTGCTAATGCTGCTCGGAGAAAATATGTAAAGGGTCCAGTTGAAATCCTGTGCAAGTGTACTTGTTTCTTTAACTTCAAATGTCTATTCTTATCGACTTGAGTTGTCTTTCCTATTATAGCTCACCATACAAGTTGCAATGACGACGCCTTCGAAAGTCGGTTTCCAGGCGTATTAGGCAAACATAAAAATAAAAAAGAATTGTGCCGCTCGGTTGTTAGTCAAGAAAGGGAAAGTGGCTAGGGTTCCTTAAACCCTTACTAGCATGGTAGTCTGCATAACTGGAGCTTTGTGTGTTTAATTGACGAAAGCTTGCGCATTAATCGGGGCTTGTTCGTCAGATTGTTTTGATGCTGTTGAACAAAACACATCGTTTCGACCAAATAGTGCAGGCTTAATTGTCTTTTTTTTCTTTTTTTCTTTTTTCTTTTTGCTTTCTAAAACCAAGAGAAACAATAAACATGAATTGCTTACTGTAGATATCCGTCTTCGCTATTTTCTCCTAAGCTTCTCGTGGCAAGTTTCCTATTGCTCCTACTAGTACTACTAGCAACCAACTAGTTGTTCTAATACAACTTTAGCTGCCATTGTCTCCACACCTTTCTATCCTTTCACTACTTGTCGACTTGCCAGGTGCTACATATCTTTCTTATCTCCAAAGTCCAGCCCTTATTTTTCGATATCGTCGTGTTCACGGACTCTTGTTTCTCCCCCCTTCCTCAATTCTGCTCTTTGAGGCGCACCCCGCATCACCTGGTCCAAACGCATCGTTCTCCATCTTCTTCCGACTAATCTCGCTATCTATCTCCGCATCTACCTCCGCATTCTCTAATCAACCAATCGCTCGCGGGCCGACTCAATATCGCAACTTGATTTTACCATAACAATTACAAGCATAACCGCTTCGCCCCCGTCCTAGAGCTCCATCCAAAGATTGCCATACAATAACACAAAGATGGACTCACCGGAAATCGCTGCTGCCTACGAAAATGTTCGTTCGGACAAGGAGCCCGCCAACTGGCTCCTCGTAGCTGACATTCCGGGCACCAAGAAGATTGGCCTCTCCAAAGTTGGCACCGGCGGCCTAGCTGAGCTAGTCAGCGAGCTGGACGACAACCAAGTGCAGTACGCCTACGTGCGGCAAGAATACGCAAACGACTCGGAGAGCAAGCGTGTCAAGTTTGCCCTCATCATCTGGATCGGCCAGAACACAAAGGTGATGCGCAAGGCGCGCGTCAGCATTGAGAGCGGCGAGGTCAAGAAGGTCCTGTCACATCACAGCATCCAGGTCGATGCTAGTGACAAGTCCGATCTGGATGAGCGGGATATCATTGCGCGGCTGCGCAAGGCCGGTGGTGCCGATTACAACGGCGGCCGCGGTTAGACCCCTCAATGGCATTCATACTCCCCATCAAGCATCATCGCCTTTCTTTTATTTTTATTTTTGTCAAGAGTGGACTCTCTCGTCATTCTCACGGTAGGGCTATTGAGGCTCATAGCGGGGTGAAGCATAATACGGCACAGCATCCTCGAGGTGGGAACGGGACCGATCGATGAGCTAGTGTCATGCTGGCGGGGTGTATCGTATCAGTAGAAACAAGAGGAAGAACAACTGTACATTTGCGATTAGCATTTTCCTGCGGGATAACAACATATCATCTGAATATATCTGGTCGGCGTTGATTTAGCGCCGATATGGTCATTGGGGTCGGCTTTTGTCATTCTTTTTGCTTTAGTTTTTGGTTGGTGAATGGTGAAGATGGGCAACTGTTTCTACATGAGTAGAAACAAGGAGCTTCTATGTGATGGAACCTTCCCTACAATCCTCGGGGGGGTACCTTTGAGTTCGAGTACCTCCCAAAGACGAACTTTTCTCCTTCGACTTTTCGCATCCCTTTTTCGATCGCCCATCGAACTCAATTCAGGGAGCCATACTCGGCGGGCAGCCTCTTTGAAGGTTCCGGATGCCCGACCCCGCGGCGCGGGAATCCTGTTGCTATGCTTCATCCATAGCATCGGACTCGATTGGACTCGACTACGCCAAAATATTATTTCTTACGGCCACGATCACCAGACTCTTGGAAAGCTCACTGAATAGTGGGGATGGTAGCTCCACTTAGAGATTTCTGTCTTTTGAATGTTTTTGTGGAGGCATTGTTTTTTTTTTTTTTTTTTTGCTGCTCTTAGTGGAGGTATGGACCACTGGTTCTTCGGGGCTAGGGGAACGGTGTTGTCCCGCAGAGCACTTTAGATATCGGTCCGGTAACCAATCCGGCGTCGTATGATCTTGGTGATTTAGGTAGACGTTAAATATAATCAAATCAGTAAAACCAGGCATAGATGACCGGCGGTTTCCTAACCGGGGCGGAAAGTGAGCCGAGCAGCGACTGCATGACGGCACAGATCACGAATGACTTTGATAAGCGTTATCTACAGCCGCAGCAGTAAAGCTATTAAGTGGTGTTGAAAGTACTACAGCCTAGCCAATAGTAGCTGTATCAGTGGGCAAAAGACCCTGAATAAGTTACAGAAGCCCCATAGTCGGCAGAATAAAAGAAGAGACTTGCTTTTTTTCTCATGATCGTCCATGTCTTGATATCTTGACGGAATTTACCGTTGGCCTGCCATTCTCTTCTCAATGCATTCCCTTTCAAGACCCTTCTATGACGGCTTTACAGATTACCTTACGTATCAGCCACACTTTGCATCGAACGTTATAGTCGCATCTACATATCGAGGTCTTCCTGATACCCTTGCTTCCGACCAACCACACGCCGTGTAATTCTCATCATCTCACCACCAGATCGAACCGTCTCCCTTTCGCTGGGACTTGGGTGCATCCTTCCGGTTCAGCATTCCACCCGCCCTGGGATTCGACTATGGGCTATTACATAGTTGCTTAACATCCGTTCACGCCTTTTTTTTGACGTTTGCTTCTCTCTGGCCCCGTTGGACATTAAGCTTTGTCTTCCCTAACTGCGAACTTACAGGCTACCGCTACGACCCTGCCGAGGCTGGCTAGTGCACACCAGCCCGCGCCGTGTGCATTCTTTTCATCCAGTTGCTTACGGTTGAGTGACCAGCTGCTTTGAAACCCGTGGCCTGTCATTTGACGCCTCGTCGGAAGGAAACCCCCATTGCGCGAAGCTGGGATCTTGTTTGGTTCTGGTTTCTTGTGTATTGTTGCTTGTTGTTGGCTTTTTGCCTGTTATTAAAGTGCTGTAAGTCGTTTGGTATGGCTTGCTAATCTTTTGGTGGGATGGGCTTGCTTGAACTGTATTTTCTGCGCCTAAACTTACAACTGTCGTCTGTATTTGGAAAGCCAACTGTAAGAGAAGACCCAGTAAAGACCTAATAAAGAAAAGGGCCCTGTCTGCTAGAGTCTTGCTAGACCTTGCATATATTGCGCTAAGGTGAGTAAACCTGCGCCAAACAAGGATACCTCCTTCGTTGGAATATAAAAGGTAAAGCAACGAACAACACGATAGCAGGGATTTGGGGGGCTTCTGTATGCTTTGAGATCTCTCGAATCACTGCTCTTTTTCTTCACCGTGGTGATATTTTCTTACTCTTCCTGTCTGCAAGTTCTGATATAAGGGAGAGTGTCGTTATTTTTCTTCCCCCTTTCTCCAAGTTTTTTGTTGTTTTGTTAAAGCTGTCAGTTGCTATCTTGCGTGAGAAACACAAAGCTCACTCCCTGTACGTTCATAACACCGAACAAGGCTACTTATATTGCCTGCCGTTTGCCTACAAGCAGTCATGATCCAAGAAACGGTTTATCTCCCTGATGGGCAGGCCTTTGCGGTCACTTCTGGCTCCTCTGGGCCCTCTTCCAAGCAGCTCAACTTCAATGCTTGCGACCAGTGCCATATGGGATGGACAAGCGTGATTAACACCGAGGAGGCTCTGTCTACTCCCGAGCCGATGGTGCACCCGTCTTCGCCAACGCCCTCGCTAGAGCGCTTGCATACACCTGCTGGCGAGGTCGAAGAGCCCATGGCCAAGCGTCCCTGCCTGCAGACGTACCGCAAGCCTACTCTTCAGAACGATACTCTGTGCATATTGTCGGTATCGGCGCCGTCAACCACTGCCCGCTTCGAACCTGCCGTTTCTTCGGCTAGGCACATGGCCATGGTGCTCTGGGTCTCGCTCTACTGGTACTTCCAGCAAACCGAGCCTAGCAAGACAACCAACCCGGTGGCAGCCCACTTGACTCCATTTGGCGGGAAACCTCTGGGCGAGTGGCGTGTCAATATTAGCCGAAGCGGCGCTCTTGGTGGTCCTCACCTGATGCCACAACTGGAGCGGATGGGATTAGTAGCTTCAATGAGCTCAATGGTCGGTACCGATGACGCTGAAGGGTGGGACGACGTGTTCATCACGCGGCGTATGTTTTGGCAGATTCCCATGCATCAGTTTCTGATCCAGCTACAGCCTACGATGCAACCAGAGACCTCACTTCCTGGGTCGCCAACTAGTAGCAGCCCTTTGTCACCTGTGATCAACCATCAACTAGACCCTAGGGTTCCTTCGGCATCGATGCAGAAGCACAAACACACTCCGTCCAATTCTTCTGGTACATCGGTCGCTGCACTAATTCGTAGCACAGCATCTACGTCTTCCCAGGGACCACAAGAGCTTCCTATGTACTACGCACTACCGCCCTTGATGTACACCATGACCAATGGAATCCGTCATCCGTTGCGACAGAAGTCACCACGGATGGGCGAGACTTTCTATTGCCGCTTCATCCCCAAGGTCAACGAATTTTTGAGCTTCCGAGTGGCTTCCGTGGCGCCACAGCCAGTACCGTATACCGGACCACACAGGCCCAAGAAGGCGTCACATTCTCGTCTGACAGCCATGTCCGATACCGAACTGATCAGGATGTGGATGGCCAAGCCGCGAGTAAAGGAGTTCTGGGGCGAATACACAGATGACTTTCTACCGGTGGCTCTTAAAAGCCACAATAGCTTCCCTGTGATTGGCACGTGGGATGGCGTTCCGTTTGGGTTCTTCCAGATCTACTGGGTCAAAGAAGATATCCTGGGCCAGCATGTGGGCGGTGGAGTTGCCGATGACTTTGATAGAGGCCTCCACGTCTTTATTGGCGAGGACTGGGCCCGTGGTAGAGTTCCGTATTGGCTGACTAGCTTGGCACATTGGTGCTTGACGGCGGACAACAGGACTATGAGTGTCTGTCTGGAACCAAGAGTCGATAATGCTAGGTAAGTTTTACGCCGTTCTGCGACATATAGACAGTGATATTTACAGATACTAACACAGCGCCTTTGTATAGATTCTTGAAGCATTTGCAGGAAAACTTGTTCTTCAAAGAGAGACAAGTCACTTTCCCGCACAAACAAGCGTGGATGGTGCGCTTGAGACGGGAGATGTGGGAAGGGCCTGCCATATGAGTATATGACTTGGGCTGTAGACGGCGAGATATGGTAGCGAAGGGTGATTTGTTTACACGATTTGGCATATTTCATAGCATTATTTGGGCATAGATCCATGATTATCTTCATTTTCATAAAAAGTTGCATTTCGGTGTCTAAGCCAAGTAAAGTACTCTGACTTTAACTTGCTATAGTTGTTTTTGACGTCAATAGTGCACAATGCAAAGATGACAGTGCTACACACTGTCCTGAAATGCTGACCCACGACAATGCTGATTGGCTGAGGATCCGGTGGGAACTTTTTTTTAGTGGGCGGGACCAAAGCCGTCATCGAGGTCAATTTTCCATTAGCGAGGGCTTTAGAAGCTTCAAGGAAATGAGAATTCGACGATGGGCGGCTGCTCTTTGGCCAAATTCTGGAATCCGTGATACGAATTGCGCGCTATCCTTCTCATGTTTCCTTGCCTCTTGGTCTAGCTATTCAGCAACAGTTACTCGACAATCTGACCTCCGCTTCACCCACGATAATGGGCGCCTCTCCAGAAACCTGCCCGGTCGATCACAAGGCCATGGCCGCCGCCAAACACAGTAATGCTGCCGCTGTGTCCTCTTCTGCCGCAGTTTGCCCGGTCGACCATGGAAGCTCCGGTGCCTCAAAGGCGTCACCTCCGCCAGCCACTCCCGAAACCTGCCCCGTCGACCACAAAGCTTTAGCCGCCGCTAAAGCCGCCACTACCGGTGCCTCCACTGTCAAGTCAGAGGCTTCTTCAGCAGATGCGTGCCCAGTCGACTATAATGCGCGCGAAGCTTGGCTCAAGCAGGCTCGTGCCGCCAACGCCGCTGCCACAACTCCTCCGGCTTCGATCTCGAGTGTAGTTGTCACTGAGCCGCCTTCTCCACCGGCATCCAAGTCCTGGTCCTCGACGCTATGGTCCTATGTATCGTCCTCGGGCTCTTCAGCCCCAGCTGCAGCCGTTAACGCAGCATCATCTTCATCTGCTTCTCATGGACGACCAGTATTAGCCATCGACCGTGAGGTCTCGACTATTCCGCGCGCCTCGCCTTGGGAAAATGATACCTCGAACCGTCCATCCAATCACGAAGTAGATACTGGCGCAGACCCGGCATCGGGTAACTGGATCTATCCATCAGAGAAGATGTTCTTCGACGCCATGAAGCGGAAGGGCCACGACGCTAGAGTGAACGATATGAAGACGGTGGTGCCAATCCACAACGCCGTGAATGAGCGCGCATGGCAGGAAATCAAGGAATGGGAGAAGCCCTATCTGGCCGGCACTGCATGCGATAGCCCAAAACTACACTCCTTCTCCGGCCTGAGCACAAAACTGACTCCTAAGGCTCGGTTCAACACTCTGCTGGGCTACCAGGCCCCCTTTGATAGGCACGACTGGGTTGTCGACCGCTGCGGCCAGACTATCGACTACGTCATTGACTTTTATCCTGGACGGCCAAAGCCTAACGGTATGCCTAGCTTCTATCTGGATGTCCGGCCAAAGATCAACTCGTGGGAGGGCATAAAGATGCGTCTTCTACGTAGCGCAGGCATCTACTAAGAGAACATTAGAAAAAAAAGGGCGTTCTCTGGAGCAATATATCACTCTGTACCATACTGTATTATAATCGACTTTAGCTGGCGTTAGGGTGGGCGGGGAATCTCATTATCAGGCTGTTTTAGAAACCATGTACCAACATCTCATGTATCACCTCTCTCAATACACTACAACTTCTGTTTCCATAACATGTGAAGGTTCCGGTTACCAAGTCAACAATATCTATCATCTCCCGGGCTACTAATTGTCCTTCTTCTCATCACTTGAAATGCGCAGTCGAACTGGCGTCTGTGTCTCAAATGCGGCTGTTTTCATGCTCCAACCAAGAGTTTCAAGCTCACGCATAAAAGCATCGGTGTTGCCCGTCCCTACCCAGGTCTGGCTCGCGTCTTGGAGTCGCTTGCTAGGAATGCGCTTCTCTCCCGGAAGCCGATATCCAAACGTTTTTTGGGCATAGAATAAGATATCGTTCTTAGGACCCGTGAAACTTTCCAATAACCAAGCTTCGTCCATGGCAACAGACCAAGCCTTGATGGTATCAGTAGGCTCAGAATCTGCCTTCAGCATAATCTTGATATCATGTAAGCCGTCATTTTTGGCATCATGTACCCAGATCATGAAACGAGAATCAGGCGTGATAACTTCTCGGGCAGTATAAGATACTAACTCTTTGTAGCTTGAAGCGAAAGTAACCCTTGCCACCGGCTCTCCATGTTGGTTTCCTATGATGGGCACCCAAAAAAGCACATTTTCAAAGTCACCGACGACTTCTGGAGTAAGCAATCGTCCCGTTCTTAGATACGTCGAATATAAGATCGTCATACGCTGACGGTTGAAGGCAGTCAACTTGACAGATTGAACGGCTCGATAGTTCATGAATAAATGAGCCAGGACAAGCAAAATCATGAGCCAAAACACAGTATGACGGTCCTGGAACATCTGGACGATAACGCTGCCCACCAGGAGCCCAACCAAGCCAACAGCTGTTTCCTGGCTGGCTTCTTTAGCATTGAGCTCAGCCAGATTATCCTGCTTAGCAAAGTGAGACGAGAGAGCCGCCTTGCTTGACCCGGCTGCTATACCGCACATAGCCCGTAGTGCCGATGACGAGCAAAGAACTAACACTTTGACCGTTGACGGAAGAGCTGGCGATAGAAGGTCCAGAAAGAAAGCCGTGTCATTGAACAAGTCGGCGAGGAAGCGGAAACGCTTGCATTCCGGCTCAATGGCCAAGCCAGCTCGGTGGGCAAAGGCAATTGTCGATAGCCGAGAAATGGCGTCTTGGAAAATAGTCAGTATAAGAGCATAGGTCGCCGACGTATTCGCATTTCCAACGCCGAGACCTTCGAGGATGGCCCGGTTGGAAAGTAGGCTGCTTATCGTCGAGAAAAAAGCCTGTAGAGAGTCGTATGTTTGGTAGGGCAGATAGTCGGCCGTCACAGAGTGTGGGAAGCCAACAGGGAGAAACGAGTCGCATAGGATCCGCTTGACTTTTGCAAGATCCATGCCTGTGAGTTGGCCACCCTGTATAGTGTAGATCTAGTTGTATATATATATGCATCTGATTAGCAAAATAGGCTCCTCGCTATACTTGATCGAGACCATCAAAAACATACCAGCTTCATAGACTCATTGGAGTCTTGTGTCCATTTGCGCTGAAGGACACCAGCCTTATCGATCTCCTCAACCTGCATCAAAGAATCTTCGTCTAGGGCAACCCTGACCTTGAAATCGCTTGACCTTCGGTCTCTCGATGACGATGAACTATTGCCGGTATTGGATTGGCCATAAGGCTCACTGCGGCGCTGGCTCTTCTTGCGGCGCTGGAGACTTGCCGGGTCGCTTGATGCCGCAGTTGCTAGCCGAGCCATAGTTTCTTCGAAGGGGTTAACGTCAGGCAAGATGAGGCTCTATGATGATTCAATGTGGCCAGAAATAAAATTTCGTAGAGTGGCTGAAGTTGCAAAGGTAAGAAAGTAATCTAATTGTACATATACACTGAAGGACCCAAGAATGCACGTACAATTAAGGAAATCGGCTTTGTAACTATTTCTCAATTGCTGTTTGGGCTCTTCAGATTCAGAAGAAGATATGCTTTTCTCCAGATTGAATAATGCTAGCAATGACTGCTCTGTTGTTGTATGGAGATGAATTCAAGTTGCAAGCACGTGGCTCATGCAGCAAAGCATTCTTTCCGCGTTTATTATCACAGAAGCGATACTTTATGGGATGAATTGTGCATAAGGAAGTTGCCTCTAGTCTTGTTTTTTTTTATATAGTTAGACGTCTATTTTCACGGCAAGATGATGGCCATGTCTTTAATTAGTAGTAATTGTTTGTTATGTTTGTTTTTTTATCTTCAAACTCCTAAGATACATTCAAGCCATGATAGCTTTGAGCAGCTATTGTAGCCCATTCTTTCTTTGGGAATCATAAATCATTGCCTGTAAACTAAAGCAATCCTCCAACATTAATAAAGCATTCCACCCATTTAAGAACTAAATACTCCGATATTCGATAAAGAACCAATCAGGACTTCAGCACTTCGCCAGTCTCGCTCACCAGGGACTGCTCAGTCTTTTGAGGGCCCTGGCCAACACCAGTCATGATGACGCGCTGGACACCTTCAGCAAGAACACTGCCCATATCCTCCAGAGCAACTATGGGGCTGATAGCAGCATAGGCATCGGGCTGCTTCCAACCACTAACGCCCTTGAGAGCAGAGAAGAGGGTTCCGACAACAGCAGCAGAGTCGGCATCCTGGTAGTAGATGACGGGGTTGGCACCGGCATCAAAGGTGTAGGCGGCGACGGTCTTGCCAGCAGCCTCGTTAATCATCTGGATGATGCGGATGGCAACCTTGGAGTAGTCATTCATGTACATGATAGGAGGGTAGGTATCCAAGCAAGTAGCATGGAACGAGTTTGAATCACGCATGGTGACTTCGGCAAACTTCTCGAAATCACGCTCAGCAATGGCCTTTTCCATGGTAGCCATGTGAGCAGGAACAACCTCAGCAACACGCTGCTTAAACATACCAGAGGTAGCAACAGTTTGCTGCATACCGGAGGTAGAGGGAACCAGCTTGCGGCCAGCACTGACGACCAAGACCAGAGCACGCATCTCAGGCCAGTGCTCGGCGGGAGCTACCAGATCAGCCATAGAGTCGGAGCCATCCTCCTTCTCACCCATTCTCCAGGCGACGTAGCCACCGAAGAGAGAACGGCAAGCTGAGCCGGAGCCCTGACGGGCAATGAGCGACAGCTGCGAGGGGGTATCGGGGAGCTCGTACAGGTCAGCAATGGCACGGACCAGAGCGGCAAAACCCGCGGCAGACGAGGCTAGACCGGCAGCTGTGGGGAAGTTGTTTTCGGACACGATGCGAAGAGGGTAGGTCGAGAGCTTGGGTAGCGAGGCATCCTTCCCCTCCAGAGCAGCACGGCGGGCCTTGAGCTCGCGCAGACACGCCTGAGTACGGGGAGCAGAGACATCAGAGTTCTCGCCGTTGAGGACTAGGGAGTCGCCCTCGGGGTACGACTTCGAGCACGAGGCCGTTGTGAGGGTTCTTAGGTCATCCTGTGACAGAGTAACGGAGAGCGAGCTGTTGGTGGGTAGGTTGAGCTTGGCATCGCGCTTGCCCCAGTACCTAAGCAAGAAAGAAGCAGAGAACGTTAGCATTAAGCGTCCTCCCGAGCCGGCTCTAGAAAACCTAGAAGACAATGACGACTAACTTGACGACGGCGATGTTGACGGGGGCAGTAGTGCTGGCCCGGTAGACCTTGGAATCGGCAGACATGTTGGTGATGGTGGGTTGAGAGACGGAGAATAAGAGGGACGTGAGGGAGTATCACAACAAGACGATATGCTATGCAGGAAATGTAGGAAATATAGAGAAGAACAAACGGTGCAAGACTTAAAGATATTCAACAAAGAGATCTAGACGGGTAGCTAGATATAAACAAGAGGACGATAAGAAAAAAGGAGATCAAAGGATAGCTTTTCGTCTACGACAGCAATTGCAGCACCGCAAAAAAAAAGTACTTACGGATCGGGGTGTTACTTATGTTATTGCTGCCCTATCTTTGACCAATTAAAGCTATTTCCACCTAGGAAATGGGCCCTAACGGCTTCGGAGTAACAAGGCTCTAAACACAATTGAATGCACTGACAAAGTGCGGCAAAGTTACTACAATCAAAATTACATTCAGCGCATTTAGTGCTCTTCCAATGCTATTATGCACTTATAGTTCTCTTATACACCCATAATATAACCCAAAACCCAAGCCAACAGCGACCAAAATCGCTGGCTTAGGAGGAAGGTCCCGCATCGTCACTTCTCAATTCGGCTTAGCTGACCGCCCGGGGGACTGTGGACTCTTGCCAGAGCTTAGCTTATTTCTTTGAGAAGGAAGGAGCCATTAAGCTCCTGCCCACTCTTGTAAAGAAAAGCAATAAGCAGCAGAAAGAATGGCCATTATAGTTTCCGCCTGGTATTTCAGGCATAAAAGACTGGAACCACTATCCGTCTTTGTTAACTCTGTTTATTTGAGGTTCTCATATATCAACAACGATTCTTGGTCCAAGGCCTATTCTGTTGGTGCCTTTCTTTGACAGCACATCTTTTACTATCAATTTCCAAGGGAGGGGCAAGAATTCGCTGCACTGGATGGAAACTAGTCACATTGTGATATGGATTTTGCGGCACAATCATCCCAGCCATTCACCAACCAACACCAACCAACACCAACCAAAGCTAGCATAACCAACACGGAGCAGATCGCTTACAGCAGCTCAAAGGAGCGATATTAATGGGACAAGCTAGTGCTGACGCTGCATGTCTAGCTATTGCAACTACATATTTGCTTTCTCATAGGGGACCTCGAACTCCGTCGTCAACCTAATCGAGTATGCCATATCAGTAGATCGCCCACCTACGATAAATGTTTATGGCCTAGTGTGCTGCAGCTTTTTGAGCTGCTGCCGGGGTCAAATAGTCCGCCAGCAGAAATAACCGATCGACCAACGCCACTTCTTTGCAGCTGATCTTCTTCTGACTTGAATGGTTCCCAGTCGTTGGGTGAGGGCTAGAAGCTAATGAAGCTTGTCCGGTATATATTTATACCTGGAACGGCCGAGGTCAAGGCAAGCGTTCCGGGGAACATGACCATCAGTATCATACCGCATACAAGAGAACAGAATGATTTTTTCCATCTCGATCAACGACCACAGTGCAAGGTCAATGTTGTTGCCTGCCATCAAGTATACAAGTTAGAAAAGTGTGTTTTGAATCCATGCTTACTTTGATGTACTTACTTACTATCGACAATAAGCTCTCCGTGTATCTGCAAGATCGACACCATGCGCATCACGCTTGATCCTACAACGGATAATGTGCAGAAAATAGCAGTGAACAGCGCAAATGTATGGTGACGAGGTAGATCAAGAAGTCCAGCACGGTCGAATCGCAATCGCTACTAGAGAAATGTGGGTTGCTATTGAAAATGTACAATTAAAGGTTTCTTCCGCCAACACATCGATACAGATACCACCGATAGACGGTCGCCATAGCTTCGCTAAAGGCTGGCATCGAAGCGGTGAGATTAGACGCAATGATATACAGACAGATAAGTACCAACAACATCATACATGAGATTTGGTACCATGGTTGGTGAAAGACTCGAAGGTACAAGAGTAGGATGGATATCTTGCCAAGTAGCACTGCGATTCGAGTCGATGCTTCTGTGGCTAGCAATATCAACGGGAACGGGTGGCCATTGAATACGAATACAGGAGGTTCTATGCCTGGTATGCTACGGAATAAAGCACCCTGTTGCCCCCCGAGTGTGAATCTCTGAGCAGCGGAGATGAGGCCCGGGAGACCAGCGATCGCGAAAAGAGTAGAGAAAAGGGGGTGGGCGGATGTAGCTGGCAGACTCGTGACCGAGAAAGGTGTGGTCGTCGCTACAACAGCCGGCAATGACGGCCTCGCTCAGATCGGGCAACTCGACACGCTCTACTTTGCTAACCTACATCACCTTGGGTTAGATATTCGACGTCAACTTTACAGAGTCTCGCTGGCAGTGGCCTCCTCTAGTGGGATCTGGCGGATATATTGGCTTAGCTGCGTATTGGGCTATCTATGATACTCCTCGGATAACAAGTCGGGCAAAATAGCCTTTGATACATAGTCTACGTATCTTGATAACCAGGCTACTATATAGACACGATGTCGACCTGTGCAACAAAGAGCATATCCAAGAGCACGAGAAGACCCGAAACTGTTTAGAGCACTGCAGGATTGGAGTGTTCTTAGGTGGTATGATTTGATTTGATTATATTTAACGCCTACCTAGATCATACGACATGATTTGCATGAAAGCACACGAATTGCCCACGGATTTATCACACTCTAGATAAAAATGTAGCAGCAGAGTCAGAATACATAGCACATACGTTTCTTTAGGACATATACGAGCTGCTGTATTTTGATGCAAACTCGGAATCTTCTGCGGAGCCGGACTACAGATTTACATACTATTTACTAGCCGACAACTTGGGAAATATCGAGTTCCACCCAAAGACTGATGACATTCCAATATCGGCATGGAAATGAAGCCGGTGAATTATATACACGTATCAACACATTTGTCAGCTTTTAGAAACATTGCACTTATGGACATGGGAGTTTACACATTGTGCAATATAGCCATTCCGAATATATCTGTCATTACTATGTAAAATTGATAGCTCGGCGACTGTTCTTCCCATCAACCCAAAAGTCGCATCAACTTACCAAACCAACATACGCTTTTCCTACTACTTCTGCACTGTATTCAACATGTCGATGGTCTACAACGATTTCCCCATCATTGCTGGCCGAATTAGACGTTTAATCCTCGATCCCGGACATGCTTCTGATCCAATCATCTGCCGATTCCGAGCCGAACACTGCACCAAAGCCTGCCCAGATCAGTGTCCGTACGAAGCTCTCTCATATCCGAGCTGATAACCCTCGAAGGCCGTCCTTTCCACGTGACTCGGTGTTCTCCGGGCACTCCAGGGTCTACGATATCAAAACAGCCGACGCATCTTGTGGATAGACGCTGTTTGCATCAACCAAGCAGACGTGGCAGAAAAGATCCACCAAGTTACTCAAATGGGAGGGACCTAGTCTAGAAGTACTGTGCCACATGTCTTGTATGGTTAGGGCCCAATCCAGAAGTGTTCCAGCCGCAGAGCATTGCAAACTTCTTCTGCCAACTGGGATTCGCGAATCGGTCGATGAAGGAAACCATACCAAACTCTCGGGCATCTGCCACGTATGCCTTGGGATTCTTCGTGAGGCATCATTGGTGGACTCGTAGTTGGACAGTTCAAGAGCTTGTACTGCCCCCACGCGTCCGCTTTCATTGCACCGTCTTACACTCGGATGGCCTAGCATTCTACAGAACTAGGACGGGAACCATGGGCTTTGGCCCGAACCAGATCAAACCTGGACATCAGATTTGGGCTCTAGAGAGCTCGGCGTTGGCATATGCGCTAGAGCAAGTTGTTGGCCAAGAAAATCGCTTCAAGTTGGTCACGGCAACTCCGATTCACGGTGCCAACGGAGACCAGCAATCTACCCAGTGGTATTGTGGTTTCAGACACAACTAGCTTCGAATGTGATGTACCAATATATGATTGTCATTATTATTATTACTATTATAATCTACGGCGCCAAGTATCGAGACTACACAATATGCCCTACACGCTGCATCTCGAACTCTTCTTCTTCAGAGGCATGATGTCGATGTTGATACTGGCTCACGCCCTCCATCCGTCTATGGCGCTGGCCATTGCGGGAGTCGGCTTCGCTTAGTGTGGCTGAACTGGGTGTTTCTGGCCTGGGCATCTTGGTAACCAGCACATCTTCATCTGGGTCAGTGTTCCGTGATGAGGATCCCATTAGAGTTCCGCCCTTGGAGATATTAGAGGCGGCGGTACGCCCGACCTGCTGCGAGCGCTTTTCGGCCGAGTTGATATACGTCGTCTTCATATGGTGTATCAGAACACGGAGAATAGGTATGGATGCGGCCATTATCGTCGTGCCGACTTCAGCTGCTGACCAGATAACTAGTTCGGCGCCCCAGTCTATGAGCGATAGAAGGCTGAGTTAGCGTGTCCTGGGCAGAATCAGTGGCTTGATCAAGTCAACTTACAAGTAAAGTCACCGCTAATCAGAGACGGGATCTTGCTGGCTTTGATGTACGCAGTCATGGCGGCGCTGATATGACATGTCAGTATTTCTTTGCTGTCCGATGGTTGGTTTCTGGTTGTTGAAGCTTACCATACACCCATGCTCATAGCAACGCCGACACCAATCTTTTCTTTCATCTTCATCTGCAACCCCCAGATGATCTTCCATGGAAGCATAGCCAGCAGCAAATCCACGGTTCCCGACCAAACTATTCGGTAGTTAGCTTGCCATACCCAGCAGTACAAGTTCGTCCCAGGGAAAGAAGACCTACCAGCACCAAAAATGCCATAGTTGACAGTAATAACTGCTCCAGGGCTCCACCAGATAAACAACGCACTGAGACCCATGGTTATCGAGATAGTAACGATGCTAAACCACACAGCAGCGCGCCAATAGCCGTGCGTAATACGTAGCAAGGTCACGGCGAACGATACTTTACTGAATATGGACGCGAAGATAGAGATGAAGCCGGAGACATTGCCGCAGACAGTTAGCTTTGCCGTATTTGCCGGGTCAATGAACCCAATGTGGGCGCCCATGCCAAGCTGAGTGTTGTATTCTGTCAAACATACGTTGGCTATAAAGATGACCTAGTCGACACGAGAAGCAGGGTTGGCAGGATTGTGTTAGTGGACAAGCACAGTTCAAGAAAAGAAGGTCTGTGTGTTCTATTCCATCCAAGTGGCACCCTGAGTCCGGTATCACGGGAGAATAGACAGACGACATCAGATACAGAATATGAAATAGTTCTTACATATGCCAACAGCAGAATATAATCATCCCACCAAAAGCCTCGTTTATTCAACGACTTGCAGTAGGCTCTCAAGCCAACAAATATCGTGGACAGGCCCAGCATTACCCAGCTTACTACTCGCATTCTCTGGCCAAGATTGTCATCTGGTGACACGGATGTGTTCCCAGAGCCTTCGTCGAAGGCACTCATGGCTCTGTATTGACGCAGATATCGTTTTGTTGCGTGGCAAAGAGTAAAACAAAGAAGGGCATATGAAGAAAGGGGGACTGAGGCGCGTAGCAAGATCGGAGTATTTCACGCCGTGGTAATAACGTGTATAATGTCGAGTTGACGATATGTATACAGAGCTGCCTCTATAGAGTATATCATCAGTAATGAAGTTTTAGAAACAGCAATAACGTTTCGCCAAGATCATAAGCAAATATAAATTAGCTGTCGGAGATTAGGATAAGGCAAAGACGCATATGTAATAGAAAAGAAAAAAGAAAATAGAGACTCCAACAAGGGGGAAACGAAGGCATTCCCAATAGCTTCAAGAGTCACAAATTGTTGCTTTGTTCTTGTGTATTGAAGCTAAAGACGGATATAGAAGTAAAGAAGATGGTAACTTCAGTAAAGTACTGATCGAGTCAGAGGGGACTAGAGATACATATAGTATCCCAGATACACTGCATCCTTTCCTTGAACTACAACTATCTTATCCGGCTGGGGGGGGGGGTCTATATGGGGAAATAGGTCATTTTAGATCGACATATCACATCCCCGGGTATAATAATCAAATTGTACGCATCCTATTACTATTGGTAAGGTATTCCGCTTCCCATACACATGCAGTAGTCGTCGGTTCATACTCTTTCGCTATAGTTTTCTCAGATAGATCTCGTAAGCTTTGTTATCTCTCTATTCAAGGTACAACGTGCATTTTGTACCAGTGTCCGGTATTCTCGCATTGTCAGATCCAACTAGACAGGGCACGTATCATTATCATCCTAGACACGAACACATTCTTGACTCCCAATTCTGATTCCATATATCCAACGGAACGCTGAAGAAAGACACTCAGCCTGTATATTTTAGGGTATACCTTGTTGATATCCACCAGCGTAAAGAATGATGAAGCGGGACTCGTAGAATAAAATGATAGCCAAGGTCTTGATGTCAAACAATGGCCAACCATAGCGGACCAACTCTGAAATATGGAAGACCAGACACCACTGGAGTAGCTTTTGCCGGGTCTGAAGACAAGAGGAAGAGCGCAAGAGAGATGGCAACAGAAACAAAACACCAGAAAAGACAGGAGGGAGGCCAGGCTGCCGATCGTCTTTTATCTTTTCGGCCGTGCATAAAGGTGCGAAGTGATTGTAGATAGAGTTTCAATTTACCCAGGATACAACGACATGCAGCTGTACAGTGTCAACTCCAAACTCGACCTTGATCGAGGGCATCACATCTGTAAGTAGCACCTGAACGGATAGCTCGAGTGTTTCGAGTGGCCCGGTATGAGCAATAACGCAGATCTTGCTGCTGTCTGGCACGATTCTTACACCGAGCAAGACGCTCACTTTTACATCAACTACTACATGTTGATTTGAATATAGGCGAAGCATACTCTCGTTTACTCAAAGAAAACAAGTCCTTCCCCGAGATTCAACAGAATCGAGGAGCGTAAACAAGACAGACATTGTCCATCCCTAGCCGCCCTAGATTCTGTCGCGTCCTTCGGCTTCCTTCATGCCAAATAAACCTGACAAGGACCCAGGCCTTTGTAAGCTCCATTCAGGCCACAAGTGTCTATTTCTACCGTTGAATCTACCATGAAAGAACCACCGGCCGCAGGCACATTCCAAGGCGGCAAAACTACCCTATCATTGTTCTTTCGTCGGTTGCTTATGAGCCTGATCGACAAGAATACACTCGAGCTTACACGATGTGTACAGAACAAGAACCCATAACTCTATCGTATATCAGGATATCCAGCTGAATTCGTCTCTTTCCTCTCCCTCACTATCGCCATTGGCCTGTCGTCTGTGTAAGTGGGCAAATTTCGGACTTTGCACATCAACCCTTTTTTAATTCTGGCTTGTCTTATAAGAAACAAACATCGAGTCTTTCTTTATCTACTAATTAGTGATACATACAATCACATTTTGCGTTACCCTGGCATCATGTCACTGGTCATAGCAGGTGTCTCAATAAGTCAGTGTTAAGCCTGCGTTTTCTATGTGATCTGCTTCCAGGAATACCCCTCAGGGAGATATATAGCAATGTGGCTTGTTTCGTAACATACTCGGATACTTCCAGCTATTTCATTTCACAGTGTATAACTTGTATTTATCTCTGCGATCTCATCCATGCCTTAGAGGCCGAAATCTCGCTGGACTAAATCTTCAGTTGCAGAGTGAATAAATTCCCGAAATTATCGCCTAGGGCTTCTTCTTGTCCTTGATAATCAGTCACCCCCGTCATGCCGAATTTGATATCCTAGTCGAGAGAGAGGCATTGTACACTTCCCCGGCTTACGATCTGCACATCTGTATACTGATAGTAGTTTGTATGTAATCTGTATACTTATGTGTATGAGGCCTAGATGTCATCACATACATACATTGATGCCTGGTAGTTATAACAAATCATGTGTGTTCCCCCTGGAGCCTGCATCCAGCTTTGCCATGAAGTCTGGTACCAAAAGCAACGGCAGTTCGCAGTTGTCTGTGCTCTTTCAGCTTCTTCATTTCTTCCTGTTGGATGTCCAGCTTCATCTTCAGAGCCCGCCGGTTGGCTACAGGCAACAGTTACATCACGCTAAACCTACCAGATGTCCGTCTCCTCTCTCTTTTTTTTCGTCACCTTTTTCTTGGCTTATCATCTCCTGAACTCTTTCCTCCTTTTTTTCTCACCTTTATCTTTGTTTTCCTAAGACAGATACTCGATCGTGAACTCGGCATCATCGTCATTTGTCCGCTATCAACCGTTTCCGGTCAGCTTACCTGCGAGCTTACCCCCAATATTGTAAATCCGAGTATTTCATGCTCCAGACCAATCCTATCCCTAGGTCCTGTATTTTCATTTCCACTTCTTGTATTAGGAGAATGCCGTGTTTCTCTCAGAACCGTTTGTTTATTATATAAACCCAGTCTTGCTTTAGCGAGTATAGCAGTTAATCACGACATGCCTTCACCCAACTAGACCATCTTGTTTTCCATCAAGTATGAGTCAAATCTGTATATTACTGTTGTATATGTATGGACGTTTTCAAATGCTATGGGATATCATGATACTATATGACATGAAACTTCACGTCACCTTTTCCTTACACCTTCACCTGCTGGTGTGGAGGGAGAAGATAAGACAGGAAGCGACGAGACTGACGAATGGTGAAAGAAAGCGATACCAAAGAGATGGCCTAGAGCAGACAAAACACGAGTGCCGGCATTATCACCAAACATATTCTTGAACAACGCAGCAGCCACAGTGACATCGGACTTACTAGTATAGATACTGGTGTTAGTTTTCAATGACCGTTTGATATTAAGAAGGGGCAAGAAGACTCTAGGCCACGTTGGCTAGTGTATATAGCACACCGAGCGAGGCCATAGACAGTGGCAAAGCGATCTTGAGGGTGCGCTGGGGATTCTTGACCTCAGACAAGACAACGTTGACATTATCATAGCCATTGTAAGGAAATATGACATTAAGCAGCGCTGTTCCAATCTGGTAGCCACTGCTCGACGTACCCTCAAACGCATTAGTGAAGTTATCTGGCTTATCGACCTTGAGATGGCACAGCCGCGTAGTTTCCAGGTAGTAGAAGTGGCACCGGCAGCCGCGAGGATGTACGACGAGAAGGCGGTGGCGTCAACTAGCAGACACCTGCAAGAAAGACCCAGCAGAAGACAGATGCATGTGGCTAGTAGGCGTGGGTTGGAGGCGCGCTCTAGATAGTTCTAGTTCTTCATGCCACCTGACCGTGGGATCGCTAGGCCAAACTCAAGCATGACAAGAGAACCGCATCCAGCGATCAGGGCACCGACTGCCCAGAGGATAAGAGACATCCCGACACTGCCAGACGGCTTATAGATGGTGCCTGGCGTAGAGAAGATACAGCGCGGCAGGATTAGTATCCGTTTCGAGATGACAGAAAGGGAACTTACGAGGTCGTAGTCTTACCCGGAGCCAATGATCTTGTTCATGATCAACGACACAGCACCAAAGACCCCAATAGTCCGTCACTGCAACACATTCTCTTCAAGAAAAGGAACAAGAGACGAACGAAGGGGAAAATGGCTTACATTTTGCCTGTTTACCTATTCGCTACTCTATAAGAACAAGAACCCGTGCTTGGTTGCTACGATGAGGTGATTTGCATTGAAAGGTCGATATTAGGCCCAGCCGCTACTTCGTAGTCTTTTCTAGCCTTTTGTCTAGTAGCAAAGCTCTAGCATGAGCGGAACTTAGTCACTAATACGGTATATTAGCGGGATAAAGAAGTTTGTGTGGGAGGCATCAATAATACTCCATTCAGGACCGTGATCGATGCAGATCGTGACGACATATCAGGCCCTGCACATATTAGACTTCGTGTTGGACAATACAACAACACTCTCTTTTCTCGTACTGATATCTCACGACACACTCGATACGGCCGGCAATCCAGGTGTTTTCTTGGTTATACATGGTAGGCATACATGGCATATATAATGTATATCTGTAGGCTGCCAGCCGGCTTGAATCGCCGTGCTACTTTACCGAGTCTATCTAAGCTTCCGTATAGCCCTTTTGCTCTCTTGATTTCTCCCTTCTCTCCAAAATGGCCATTAAATCTGTCGAGTTCCAGTCTTTCGACGTCCCCGGTGCCCGCACATATTTCAACAATGCTCTGCTGCACGGTTGACGGGTCAAGACTCCCGATGGTTCGCAGCCCAATCTAGATCAGTCCGTGGAGGCCATCAGGGCATTCGCGGCCTCGGGCAAACTCCAAGAGCTCCTCGATCGTCACGGCGCTGTACTGTTCAGAGGCTTTGGCCATACATCTCCGGCTCGGGATATGACAGTGGCTAACCCTGTATTCATGCAGTACTCCAGATACACTCGCTTCCCCTCAAACATCCACTTCCTACTGCGTTACCAAGGCCACCAAGGGAGGCGCCACGTCTATCGCGCACTCCGCTAGCCATTCCTGAGCTAATCGCCGGCGTAAACGAGCGCGGTTTGGCCATGAAGATGGTTTTCAAGGCCCGGCCAAGAAGTCAAGGCGTAGAGATCCAGCAAATGGACGGCCGACGTGGTTTAGTGGCCTGGTCGGACGTCACGGCGTAACACGAGATATCGGTGCCCTCGATCCGCCTCACCTGTAAGTTGAACACCAAGATATACCCTACATTCTTGCTAACATAGTATGCTGGTAGACTTGCCTTGTGCCTACGGTGACGACACGCCAAGCTTATCGGCGTCATCGAAAAGGAAGAGATCAACGCTGTGCTAGAAGAAGGCGACCTACTGCTAGTCGACAACTTCCCAGGTCTCGCACGGCCGTGAGCCCTGAGAAGACGGTAGACTGGTTCTAGTCCATACTAGAAAATATTATGGATGGCACTAGGCTATAAACATCTCCTATTGTGTCCTGACATTGCTACCCTTTTTTCGCTGAACATTCCGAGACTCACGGACCTGCATGTACGTTCGTTTGTCCACGCCGCAATATCCCGTTTCTTATTAGTGTTTATCCGTGTTTCTCACTATAAGCGTGCTCTTTAGGGTTATCTTATGTAGGTATAGTAGCTCTAGACCCTAACAACCGCAGTTTACCGAAACAGAGGCACACCCAAACTTGGCTGTGCACGAGCAATTCTTCTCGGGCAATTATTTAGACGGAAGCTTGACTATGTTTACAAGATGTTACGAAAACAATGCTAGAGCCCAAAGTTACGATATCACCGCTTCAACATAGTAATCTCGAACAAATGGGGAGACAAGGAGGAGAGGGAAGCAATTTTGGGGGCCGAAAAAGAAAAAAATGCCAAGAAATCAGACTACAAATACAGAACAAATCTCAAACAACAGGGTCAGAAAATAAAAAAAGAAGAGGAAGTTGCAGCCAGACAAGCCGAGGGCCTGGAGTCCTGACTAATTACGCTAATGTAGGCAGAGAAAGCAGTGTAACTACTACGAGAGAGGGCGCTTCGCTTTTTATATGAGTAACTGTATATCAGTATTATTATGTGCTTTTTATGTATAACTAAGCGCAGAAGGCTTGCTGTACAGTTCGACCAATGGAAAATAAAGGACGAAACTGAAGAGAAGTTACTGATATTTACAGTGTTCTTCATGATGAGCCGTCCGAACTGCACATCGTGAGATCTGTCGTCGATGAAGCAAGTCCGAATAGAACCATAAATACATGATCTACAAAGCCAACTTTAAGAAACCAAGAATTAAAAAAAGAGAGGGCTTCTGAAGAAGAAAGAAAAAAAAGGCTCTAATCTTTGCATCTCTGGAGACTTGAGGGAAAACCCTTGTTCATCCAAGACAGCTTATTCTGAGACAGACCCTGGGAAGACAATTATTCGATTCAATGGAACCGGGATCTCTAGCGCGTTTACAATTGACACAGTGAAATTTGGCTTTTTTTCCCATGTCCATGTCCAGCCCCGGGACACCCAAAGCGTTCTTTGTTGCTGGCTTTCTGCTGTGATGTTGAAATCCGGCGTGGCAGGACGAAGCGGCTGGATTGCTAAGAGTTAGGGCTAACTAGTGACACATGTAGAAACGCATTCAGTGTTAAGCTGCAAGCTGATACTCGGGTTCTTCGCCTCGACTCTAACACGGAGTTGTCGTCTTTGTCGTCGTCACTATTTCCACAGAGCCGTCCGAAGAACGAGAGCCAGGGGGACCAACACAGTCTCTTTGAACATACTAGTAAGTAGTTCTTCATGCTTTGCTGATGGTGAGACGATATTCGGGGGATCATTTCTTGACGATTCTTAGGGGGGCATGTCTAAGGAGGAGAAGAAGGAGAACATTGTGACTCTGTGTTGTTCGGTCCAGCTTCTCAAGTCGGGCCTGGATTAAAGTCTGGCTCTCATAATGGGATGTGATTATATTGAAGAACGAGGAAACCAAGACAGAGAAAGCATGGTTGGGCAATATTACAGAAATGCAATACTTGGTTCTGTCCCGTCCGAGAATAATACTGGAATACCAAAAACAATTAATGCTAATTTTATGACGTTTCTAAAAAGGCTCGGACCGCTATCAACCTTGAACTCTAAATAGCTAGCAATACACACTATTTTGTTTTGTCTATATGAACTGACATATATCATTTTCTCTTTTTCTCTTCTGTTTCTCTTTCTTCTTACTTGTTCGTCATCGTTCTCCGTGCTTCAAGTTTCGTAGCCGCTGCAAGTCAAGCGTCGTGTTTGCTTTCTTATTCTTTCTTTCTTATTATATTTCTATTCTTTCTTTTCTTCGTTCCTTAACTACCCGGGTTCTCTCTCTCTCTTTATCCTGACTCGGTTCCCTCCTTCTCTTCTTTTCTTCCCCGAACTCTTCGTAGTAGCTTCTTGAACTGCTCTCGGCCTTGCTCCGCCTGCTCTGCTTCGACTTGTCTCGTCCGGTTTACGATCCAATTGTCGAATCTTGAGCGTTCAACTTGCGTTATCTTCGGCATTCCACCGCCCTTTCTTGCCTAGCTACTACTACTAGTCTTTCTTCTCCAGCTGGTCTATTATTTTGTTCATCTTACCAACGTGCCCCAGCGGTCCTCATCCCTTCTCTATCTATACTTATACCTTCTCTTCTTTCTTCTCCCTTTCTTCACAGACAAATCCGACACTATGCGTGCTTCCGTAGCTTTCCTGCTGGCTCCTTTCCTGGCCACCGTCCACGCCGGCGTGATAGATGCTTATGCCGAGCCTTCCTTTTCCCAGGGCGAGACTCCCACTCCCATCTTCGAGATCGTCCCTTCTACCCCAACCGACGCCGTGACCGGGACGCCCACCACCAATGCCGATGCTGCTACTCCCACTACTGCGGATGATGTTGTGACTACGACTACGACTACATATAGCAGCATCAAGACGCACACCAGACACAAGAACAAGACCAAGACTAGAACCAGAAGTGCCACTGCCGATGATGACGCTAGTGCTACCGAGGCTGCTGCCACTGGCGTCGACCCTACCTTTGCTAACGGCGAGACTCCTACTCCCATCTTGGTCATTGTCACCGAGACCACTACCGTGCCAGCCACCAGCACCACTATGACTGTTTCCAACACCGTCCCAGCACCTAACTCGCCGACGACCCTGAAGTCCGTCACCACCACCTCGAACTCTTCCACTCCGGACGCTGCCAAGGCGACCACTTCCAACGTACCCTCGCTCGGCTCTGCCTACACCACCGGCATCGACGCCACCTTTGCTCCGGGCGTGACGCCACAGCCCATCCTAGTTGCCATACCCGACGGCGGCTCTAATGCTACTGGCGCTGCTACCTCGAGCTCAGCCACGTCGTCTTCTGCGATGGCGACTGCGACTGCTGCGTGCAACCTCACGCGTGAAATCGAAGAGCGTCTGGCCCTGAGAGAAAAGCGCGTGGCTCAGCGTGAGCGCAAGGTCAGAAGAGCCGAGAAGAGAGCGGCTATTGCCGAGCGTGCTCTGACGAATTCCGAATCGGACATCTAAACTTGTTCAAGTTGACCAGAGAGAGGCCTTTTCCCGGCATCCACATTACTAATACCTGGGGAGGCTCTCAATGAGGGTATATACATATATATAATATTTTTTACTAGTTGCAAAAAGACGCTCATCTTTCACTTCGTTTTCTATTGCCGGCAGAAATCGGTCTGGTCCAGCCCTTTGTGGCTATCATGGACCAGTCTGAGTAGTTTCTGTGGCATCTTGTATCCATAGTTCCTGGCTGGATAATCTTCTATTCTTCTATACAGCAGATCTACAGACATCTCCCTAGCAAGACTGGTTTTGTGGACTGTTTCTTTACTGATGCCTGAGCTAGTCTCATATTGACTATATTTGATTATATAAAGCTTGGCATCCTTTTACTGGTCTTTTTTTTTTGTAGCAAATAAATACGCGTAATCTTGCATTTTATCCCATCTTTATAGTCCTGTGGTTCATTTGTGATACTAGTTGCAGAAGAAGATAGAAAATAAAGGTTCTAGCACCTCGTTGTGGTGTTTTGTTCTGATCTTGGTGGACACGTGAAATTCCGGAAGACGAGCAACATTTCTGGACTGAGAGCAACTAACTCGCTTGATTCTGACTTGAGACCATAATTTGGAATTGAGCGGTTTAGCCGTCAGCCCATATTTCGTTGCCCGCATTCTTCAGATGATCTATTGGTAGCATGACGAAGATCAAACGCCCTCTTTCGAAGATGCACGTTGGAAATTACGCATTTTCTATAGACAGGCGTTTCCTTGGTCTTGGCTGTCAAAAAATTAAGGTTGCCTTTTTGATCATGGCAGTGAAAAAAAAAAGAAATGCTCGCAGTGATCATACATAGAACATCACTATCAGGGGTCGTTGTAGAAGCAATTGTGTGATATTTGATGTGATAAATTACGCAGCAAAAAAAGACGCCGTCCGTTTTATTTTGATAGCCGTAAAGAAGAGAAATAAACAGGTAAAAAGAACAAGAGAATCGAGAAGAACAGTAGCAAAGTGACAGTACTAGATGGAGACTAGAAAGCAACATAGAAACAGGAATAGTACGTGGTATGGCAGGATGGTGGTTGGTGATGATTGTGATGCTTGTGATGGTGTTGGTAGTAACATGAATAAGAAGAACAGCCGAAAGAACTCCTTCTTATCTCTTTCCCGCTCTACTTTTCAGACACTTGTTGGTGATCTCTTATCTCGATTTCGTAAAGCCACCACCGGTCTTGCGCATCTTTACTGGCGGTGCGGCTTCGGCCTCGCTCTCATCATCCTCGCCCGAGTCGTCGACATCGCTGTGATCTACGTCGTCTTCGACATCATCATCGTCCTCCTCATCCTCTTCATCATCGTCTTCCTCAAAGTCGTCCTCCTCGTCATCTTCTTCGTCCGAGTCACCCATGATGCCGTTAGCCGTGGGGACCTCATCGATATCATCGTCGTCAGCTACGCCTCTGCGCGCCGCATCGTCCGCTTTCTCACCCTCCACCCAGATGACATTCTCATCCTCGCCGTCCTCGGCACCGCCGTTACGCTGGCTGCTATCCTTGCCTTGCATCTTCTTGCGCAGTTGCATCTGCGACTCGAGCAGATCTAGCTTGCCCTTGAGAACCAGCAGGCTGTTGAGACCACGTGACCGCTCGGCTAGAACCTTCTGTAGCATCGCCAACTTGGCCATCACCTCGGGCTGCGATGCCAGAGCACCGCCGTGGGCCACCATGGTCCACTGCACCCACTGAAGTAGAGTGCCAGCGCGTCCGGGCCGGCGGTAGATGCGCGCCGCCAACTTGCTCAGCAGCGAGCCGGCCAATGCGCTATCCAGACGCTCAATGGTGTTGCGAACAGTTGCTAGGCTAGCCGTAGCCAAGCAGGACTCGAGCAGCTCGGCATCATCGGTGCGTAGAGCCTGCGTCAGTACGGTAGACAGAGAGGATAGCGATGGCGCAGCCACCGTGCGCTGCTGCGAGGCAGTGGCAGTCAGGGCTTGTGCGGTCGTCGAAGAGCGAGCGGCAAGAGCGGCGCTTACATCAACAGTCTCGGCGTTGTGCACAAGCTCGCCAAAACTGGGTGAGGCATCGACATCGGAGTCTTCGGCGTCGGCGGCCGCGGGTTGGCTAGCCTCAGCCATCTCTTCGTCAGAGTCAACATCGTCGTCGTTCGAGTCGCTATCAGATGAAATATCAATCGTCTCGGTATTGCGTTGCTTCTTAGGACACTTGGCCATGTCGGCGGTAGACACGGCCGTCTTCGCCTCGTTAATGCTGGCCTTGGTCGAAGGCTTTGCGCTGGTCTGAAGGCGCGGGGCCGCAATCTTAGACGGCGCTTTCCGCTTAGTCTGTGAAACCATTGTGAAGATAGTGGTGAGAGTTGAGGAGGGAAGGCGAATTAAAGGCTCGTTGAAGAGAAATATAGCTAGGGACTTGATTGTCGAGCGGGCGCAGAATATTTCTCAGCGGCAAGTGGTCGATAGATAGGCAATGGTTGCTGAGAGTTTGGCTTGGCTCTGAGATAGAGAAAGTATAGCAAAGTCACAGTCTGTATACAGATGTCTGAGCAGTAATGGAAGTGGCTCTAACACAGTAGAAAAGCCAAGTGAAAACTTTATGCAATATAAACTCGACAAATCAATAAATGCGCTGAAAATATGCGATCCGTCTATAGGCAAGAATTATCACGACTTATTATCATTATTGCTAGCAACATTTTGCAATTTTGCACTTGCTAGATTGGTCGCTCAAACTTTTTTTTTCTGCCATATTTTCACAGGATGCTTTATCTAGCCAATGGTATTGCTTAAGAGCTGCCCCACATAAGGCGGTGAGATGCCAACGATTCAACCGCTTAGTAAGGTCTATATCAACAAGGATCAGTATATTTTTTTTCTGGCTTTCCTTCTATCGTGTAACATACTAACACTCTAAAAGTTAGCTAACCTTTGTAACCCTTAACAATTGCTATTGTTATTTTATCATGATAGTTGAACGAACACCTCCTGACAAAAGCTCATTTTTATGTCCCGCTCGTTCATGTTTGATGTCACAAAATCAAAGCCGGCGGCAGAGAATCTTATTGTGTTTCGTGATCAATCCATGCCGGTTAGAATCCCGATGGAACCATCTCATCATGTTTGTCAAGGGCATCTCACATAGTTGGACGATTACGTCTTCATTTTCTGGATGCTAGTCAATGCCGCCGATGAAAGATGCCGTACAGGTGAAACTAGTTGTCTGAATATTGGAGCGCTGAGGTACTTAGCGCCCGATATCTAGATCCAGAATTACCAAGATGAGACCTTATGATTTGTACCTTTTCCTGTATGGCCATCAATGCAAACAATCCGGCTTGGAATATATTGTCTTGAGTTCGGTCTTTGTGTTTCCATCCTACACACGACGGGATGATACGTAAAGTCTGACAGCAAGCATACAAATCATGTCTAAAATAAAACAGACCAAATTGTCGCATTTGTAGAGGATATAAATTTGGCCATAGCCGCCATACAGGAATACCGACACTTCTCTAATATCATCATAGCCATACACTCTTCAAGTTCACATAGCGACACCTACCTGGAACTCTTTACCATGATGAAACTTCTACCATGTCTCTTGTGGCTCGTCTCGCTGAGTCTGGCTCACGTCCAGATGAAATCACCAGCGCCATTCCGTTCTAAATTTAACACTAACAGCGGTAACGACATTGACTACGACATGATCAACCCCCTCAAGCCCGACAAAGCCAACTTCCCATGCAAAGGCTACGAGTCGCTTATGGACACCGCCGAGGGCGCCAGTACTGCCACCTGGTCTGCTGGTAGTCTCCAAACCATCTCTTTGGTCGGCGGCGCCATCCACAACGGTGGCTCATGCCAATTCTCCCTCTCGTACGATAAAGGTGCTACCTGGAAAGTCATACATAGCATCATTGGTCACTGCCCTTCGGCATCGGGCGAGACTGAATATTCGGTACCCATCCCGGATGAAGCTCCATCGGCTAGCTCGGTTCTGTTCGCCTGGACCTGGTATAACAAGATTGGAAGCCGAGAAGTCTATGGCAACTGTGCTCATGTCACTATCAAAGGAAGAAGCAGCATAGATTCCACTAGTGATGTTCTATCGTCCTTGCCAGATATCTTCGAAGCTAACAATGGCAACGGCTGTACTGTCGACGAAGGTTCAGACGTTGCTTTTCCAGATCCGGGATCGAGTGTTGAGCAAAACACTGAGGGACAACATCCGTCAGGCTCGTGTGATGGATCGTCTTCATCATCTTCTCTAGCTTCCTTGGCTTCAACAGATTCGAAGCCGTTGGTAGATCCAAGTAATTTTCATGCAGGTATCCTCGGTCGCCATCCTTCCATGTTTGATAAACTCATAGCAATAACTCTTTTCATGCTTTAGTTGCTTCTAGTTAAGCTGTCACATTTCTTCAATGGTGTAGCTTCATGGCTAAGCATGAGATCGTACCTATTCACTAACACCATGCTAGGCAACAATTGGCCAGCTTGGTTTGGGGAGGGTAGCCAAGCACAAAGTGGCAGTGGCACCGTGGCCCAGGGCTATATGGTTGGCGTTTTAGTTACAGTCGCGATATCTTCGACATGTGGTGTGGGATCAATGGGATTCTTGTAGTAGCGAAGACGCTATTAGTCATATTAGATCTAGATTATTTAGAATAGGAAAAGCAAAGGGAAACATAAATCATGGCTAGGCTAGTTCTCTAAGAGATATCAACGTGAAACTCTCAAGTCGGCGTAGGAAGAAATTGAAACGTTCAGCAGGAACTTTTGCAGAATTAGTACTATTGTACATCCATACTACTTGTGGCAGGGCACCTTATTGGTCGTGTATCTGACATGGGATGGATGTAGTTTGGAGCCAGTGTTACGTTGATGTTCGTTGCACTTTCTGCATTTGGGACGCGCTATAGTACTCTTCTCAATCCATCGCGGGTCGACATCGCTATCGGAACAAGTATCATGGCCGCGGTCAAGCCACTCAGAAGTCCGCCACTAGCCGGGGTTGAGGTGGCCATCGATATCTTTTAGTGCCAACTTGGGAATCTGCTGAGGAAAAACGATGCTTTTACCGGCTGGGTTGGCATAGAGAAAAACTTTTTGAGTTTTGTCTTTCTGGAGGTCAGACTTCCTGACTGGGATGGCTGGGCGAGCTTTGGCAGATCGATCTGACTTTCTCGAGAACCCATTGTCGTCGCTCCCACTCAGCGTTGTATCGGATACTTCTTGGGTGTCTGTATCACTCCAGATTTTCGTATCATGTCTGTCGGGGGGTGATATTCTACCTTCCATGGTATCCTCACTTCCCTTGAAAAGAGGGAGCGAAGTAGTAATACTATAGTGAAGATGCCCATCCATGTTATATAACGGTATGGTCTCATGGTTATTAGAGGTAGATCGAGAGGCGATTGTGTCGACACTTGGCATCTATCAGTAGGCGGTTTATTAGTACAGACCATAACTCGATATTGTATGTATACAGGTAGTCTTTACAATGAATAGATATAATAGATATGCGTCGTATGAAACAAAGACCAAAAACAATACTTTGTATAGGGCTAAGGTTGTAGGGAATCGTAATATCGATGAAGAATAAACACTGAGTGGAAATGATGCCGAGGCTGTAACATGAAAGGAATAAGTTTTGAAAACAAAGAACCAAAACAAATCGTTCAAGAACGTCATGTATTTGTCAAAAATGAGTAGGTGTTCTAATTATGGTAACTACGATAGTTATCAAGTCTCGAAGTAGGAAGTTGAATTATCATAATATCAATACGTCTTGATCAGCACCGCATTATAGCCGAGCTTTGCCTGCAACTAGACATTGCCAGTCCTTCCGGCCAAATGGCACATAAGAGTTGCCGTTTCCAAACCGCTCGATCCAAAATATATCATCAGAGCCCGTTTTAGCCGGGTCGATACCTTCGCGCTGCAAAGGTGCCTTGTTAAGCTTGAAGTTGTGTTGTGCCAGAGACTGTGAGAGCACGCGTACAAATATGGGAACTGCAAAATGTGGAAGCTTGGATCGAGAGAACCTATTGTGGGTTTGTTATGATTAGTATGTTGATGACTTGATAGGGTGGCATGACTGCTAGTAGTTACCTCAAGAATGCAGTCCAGTTGAAATCCGAAACTGCCGGATCGATGAGGATAGCGGCACAGCCCGCCTTGCCGTCATGGCCGGGAATAGAAACTCCGTAGACCGCAGCCTCAATAACACCTTCAAACTCTGCTAAGAACCGAGATACTTCGAGAGTCGAAACATTCTCGCCCTTCCATCGGTAAGTATCGCCAAGGCTGTACAGGACAACGTTAGCACTAACGTACCAAGTGGTAGACAACGCAAAATCAAGCTCTTGTTCACTCACCGGTCGACAAAATACCAGCGGCCGTCCGAGTCTCTTCTCATGGCATCGCCCGTACGATACCAGAGGTCGCCCTTTTTCACTACGTCTCTCACATATCTGGCGTTCGTTGCCTCTTCATTTCCATAGTAGCCGGTGAACTGCTTCTCAGGCGTCATTCTGACTAAGATCTCACCGCCCGTTCCAAACGTGTTGCACTTGACAAAGCCAGTTTTCGAGTCTCGGACGAGTTCTCCCGTGTTTGGATCGATGATGGCCGGAAGGTAGTCATCTTTAAAGAGCCATCGTAGTAATGCACCGTGGTGGGCGATCGTTTCAGCTAGAAAGGGCCCTCGGCACACAGAGTACATAAATAGCACATTTTCTGTTGATGCGTAGACCTCGATTATTGTGTCAATGTTAAAGCGCTCTTGGAACTTGTGCCACACATCAGGACGCAATCCATTGCCCATGGCGGTGTGGATATTATGTTCCTTGTCTCGCCTTGATGGCGGAGCCGCTAGAAGATAACGCAATACTTCGCCGACATAGATGAACCAAGTGGCCTTTGAATCACGGATCTCATCCCAAAAAGTCTTGGGACTAAACTTGGTTCCGATGCACATGGTCTGGCCACTACAGATCTGACTCATAGCACCGACACCACCCGTCCCATGATATAGCGGCATACAACTGTAACAGCGGCCTTGTTTTTCTCGACGGCCAAATTGTTGGTTGAGCGCACCTGTAGATGGCACAAAAACAGATATCAACGGGTAAAGACATGCTTTTGGCATGCCAGTTGTTCCACTAACATTAGTTAGCACATCTTGGTTGTACAGATAATACAAAGTGTAAGTGATTAGTGTCATGCTCACCTCGTGTAGAATAATGCCATCGGCGAAAGGGCGTTGATTCCGGCACGCAAGTGGTCCGAGGGCTTCTCATCGGAGCCACTATAAATTACCTCTTTGCAGTCCTTGAGGTATAGGTGTCTGGTACCTGCGCCAGCGAGTTCGAGACTAATATTTACGTGTCGTTGTATGATAGAGTCGTCGCCTTCAACAAAAATCAACTTAGACTTTGACAAAGATATGCAGTGCTTTAGAGAGTCCTCCTTCAAGCTATGGTTTATACAGGCAGGAATAGCACCAATAGACCACAAGCCAATCCAGACAGCGATGAAATCGGGGGTATTTGGCATGTTGAGAGCAACAAGATTTTTAGGTCGAACACCCTGAGAATAGAAGAAGTTTCCATACTTATTACTAAGCTGGAATAGTTGCAAGAAAGTTATGCTTCCTTCCCGTGTCCATATAGCCTCCACATCGGGCTTGTGGATGGATTGTTCTTCCACGAGGTAGTAGAGCGATCCGCGATCTATATCGACTAATACATGTTAATGAGACGTTGGCCATACAAAGACATCATGATATAGAGAACGGTCAGGCCTACCTCGGCTCTGATACAGACGTAGCGCTTTCTTTAAAGTGGCTATCCTCTTGACATCTTTTGATATGTGGAACTTGGCATCGATGTATGCTGCAGCGGCCATAACGGCCGCCGTCGTAGCAAGAGCCGTTTTTGCGGTAGCAAAGCCTATAATCCCAAAGTTAGTATGAAGGCCATGGCAATATCTCCTGGGCAAAGAGATGGAGAAATAGGATACAGAATGCTTTTAAGAATGGTATCCTGTGTTCCTATCAGAGCTATAAGAGGATAAACGTACTTAATTCCATGCTTGGTGCACTGATGCGGGGTTGAAAATTATGTTACAGGTTTTAGATACTAGTATAAGTCACGACTAGATCATGTATTACAAAAAAATGCAATAAAAGAGAAAGTTCTATACGCAAGAATAAAATGCTGAGAGGAAAAGCTAGAATAAGAAATGGAAGGAATACGACAAGCGGAAATCAGAGACAGATAATGTTCCTTTTGAAAAATTAATTCAATAATACTATTAGCTTCAATAGTACCGAAAAAGCGTGGCTTTAATTGAATACTGATTAGGAGCTAAATTGTCGAATAGTACTGCCAGCACTTAGATATATACAATAAACCTATCATACAGCCTGAACAGAACAAGGAGTAATTGTCGGAAGAAGAAAGCCTTTATAAGACAGAATAAGGGCTGCCCCGGGAGATAAGAAGGGTTGTCTGATGGCATTTTATTCGACATATCTGTGCTGCCATTACAACTCTTCTTTATAATCTTCTTCCTTCTATCTCTATCCCCTCTATCTTTTCCCGTGCTTAATGGAAAACTCGATGTAAGCGATGTCACTTAAACATGAACTACATATAGAACGGGTCACCTAGCCTGCATATACATATATGCATATGTAATTAAACGGCATAGAGGAAATCAATAACACTTCAACCTTCCAACTGGAAATTGTTGCAGCAGCCAAAGTCACGTGGGATCAAACGTAGCACTGCTCAAGCTTAATTTGGAGCTATTGCCTAACTTTTTCAGTCTTTGGTTCTATCTTTAACATCACCTATCTTCTTCGTCAGAAATTAGGCGGCAAAGAAGGGCATAAAGAAAGTAAATGTAAGAATCCAGTGAAGCTTGGATCCGAAACTGTTCCATCTCAGCCCGGTCGGCCTGTTCGTCTAACACTCTTTCGTCACGTCGAAGTTCTGTGGTATATCGGGTATTAGGGTTGAATATGACCCGTGGTTTGTTGCATACAAGTAACTAGTATAAAAGTGTTGGTATCTATGTTGGTTGTCTAGATAAAACAAATGGTTGCTTACATACATCTGCATGATGAACTGTTTCCTATACGTATGTAAAATCCGAAAGCCCTAGAATATCAATACGGCTACAGCTGAACACCCTTGGTTGTAAGGAGCGTGTAAGCATGCTGATTGCGTACACATATAGAAGTCCTACATGTGACTGGAGCCAAAGAACTTCATTCTTTGCTTTTTGTTGTCTCGACTCCCTTTATCCAAACATATCATAGCATTCAACAACATACGGATTTATCCTTTGTTTGAACGAATAACCGCATGTTCCTCTTCTGGTTACACTTCTTTGGGCTGTAGATATAGAGACAGGCTCACTTATAAAAGCCACTACCGCATCCTAATCTAGTCTTCTTTTTTTTCATATTCTACAGTAGTCCAAGCCGTCAACATAACTTTATTTGCTTACGCCCCTTTGTCCTCATTCATTTCTTCACTTCTTCATTTTGATAAACCATAACTTCAATTCTCGTATTGTTATGTTATAGTTAAATAAAATGGCAGATCAGCATGTAAATAAATGGATAACTATATGGAAAAATGAAATACCGATACTATTGTTATTAGTCCTACATCATTGGCATTCATTCTGAAGAAGGTTAACAGATAAAAGATATATAACTATTTTGGGGAAATAGTGAATGAAATGCAATTGGTAACAAGAGGAGACAAAGAATATGCATGCAACTACATATTTCAAATCAATGAAAAAAAAAACCCATATATTTAGCAGAAATCTATACTGTTTGTAGCATACTCTTTACGTAGCCATACTTGCTTGTCTTACACCGACTAGCTTTTGCATAAAGAAGATCAGAAAGTATCTTATGAAGTCTAGTACTGTAACCATTGAAAAAGGGATATACAGAAGCATTCATACCGATTACTAAACAGACTGGGGTAGTGGACCTCGGTCTTGACTCAAGTATTTTAACTCTGTCTGGAGAGGATGACCGAAGACAAAGCATCAATCCAAGCACTGGGGTTTGTGCAATATCAATTCCAAGGTGCCCAATAGCTTGTTGGATAGAACTCCTGGCCTCATTCTTGAGGGAAGGGGTATATCTATCATTAGCTCTGTTCTTGACTTGAACCAATATACAGCCCATATGAGCAGAATGCTCTGTTGACTTGGGAATCCAGACTGGTATCAGAATATCCGCACCAGGAGTATTCCAAGGTAGAAAGCATGCACAGCACCTGTTGTACAGGTAGAACATGTTATCAGGAGTAGGCCTTCCTGAGTCGGAAACAAACCTAAGAATTCGATTGAAGAAAACTCTTCCTGTACAGAGTGAGGCAGGCACTGCAGATAGTATGCTCTCATGGAAATATGCACCAAATAGGGCCTCTAAATAGTGACTGAGATGGAGTGGGCTTGGTACAAACTCATCTTGTTGTGATTTCAGATCAAAGGCAAGCAAAAGTATCCAGCTAGCAACAAATTCGCCAGCATCACTAATACTGACAAACCCGATCTCCAAATTTTCTTCGAAGTTCACCAATGCCTCAATAAGTGTATCTCCAGATAAGTGATAGCGAGCAGCCATGGCCAGAATTGGTTCTGGAGGCTGACAGATATCGATTTGCTCAAGATCTTCAGAGATATCCACAATGTACTGCATCCAGCCAGAAACTAGTTTCTGGCAATGAGACTGATGGCGAACCTTGAAACTGATACGGTTCAATAGAAGTGCTAGATATCGGACATTGCTGAAATGATTCTTACTGGAATCAATGGGTCGTGTTGGATCAAGTTTGGATTTAGCAAGACCAATGCAAAAGTTCATATGGTCATCTAAAGAGGCCTTGTCTGGAGTCCCGGCGTATGCGCCAAACATTGGTCGACTACATGAGAAGAGGCTTTCCCATGATGTATCTGGACAATCGATATTGGAGTCTAATTCTTTTGATCTGAAAAGATTTAGGGAATGGAACTCGAAGAATGGCTCAAGAAGCTTTCTAGTTGTGGAGTCACCATATGTGTCCTTTTGGCTAGAGTCCATAAAACTTGGGGGTGAGAAGTTTGAGACTTTAGAGGAAGTATCCATCAATAAAGTAAAAACATTTACGCCCAGGCTTCCAGTACCCAAATTACGGAGTACTGTTCGCAATGAACTAAAGGGGAGAGCCTTGTCTTCGACTAAGAGATTTCGCGCTTCATCAAAGGCAAAAACGAAATCAATGTTGTGACCCGGGGAAGATGAAGAAGAAGATGAAGAAGAAGATGAAGAAGAAGAGGAAGAAGAAAGAGAAGAAAGACGAGAAGACGCAGAATTGTGGCTTTGGGAAGACAAGTGCGACATTAGCTCAGAGTTTTCAAAGGCAAGGGCCTCTTGCAAAGTATCTTTGTAGAGAGGGTCAAGGTTGAGCTCCATGGTAGTAGTTTCTTCCGAAGAACACTTGAGCAACTCATAAATCTTGGTCTGGAAGTAGAGATGCTTTTCGTCAACCTGAAGGTCCCAAAATTCAGAGGCAGGGACTCCTAAGTTTCGAAGGTAGCTGGCAATACAAAGATGGCGTTTGAGTGTTTTCAGCAGATGATCTTGTAGTGACAACCTATCTTCATGAAATTTGGCTGCATAAGCATCAGCACTTCGAGTGCGGCGGGGAAAGCCTCGATGCAGATTCGGTGCCAGACAAATGTATATAACATAAATGTCATGGGCTTTTGCCAACTGCTTTACTGTGAATGACTTCCCAATACCTGATGGGCCTATAACCGAGGTATATGGAGAAAGAAATTCTTCGGTGGCACTTGTCCAAGTTGCGAAGCAATTGTTGATATGGTTCAACAGAGACAAACTATTCGTTGTGGAACTGCTGGATGATACTAGTTCTTCTCTGTCGAATGCATGCTTGGTGATGGGACTCACTTCCTCTGTGCCTTGGTCAGATATGCCGAGAAAGATCTTGATTGTATGTAGTATCTCTGGCAAAAGAGATCTGTCAAGAAAGCCATGAATGATGGGGCATTTCGGTAGCTTTAAGAAGACGCTGATCTGAAAGTCAACATCATCACTCAATATAGCCAGTGAGGTTTCGGAAAGACTGTGCCAGGACTCAATATAAGTCATACTCATCCTCCAAAAAGCCTGAATATATTCAACATGTTTTCCACTCGAGACTGATAATGTGATGGAGGCTAGGAAAATTGGGTCAAGTTGATTGTAGTCCCAACTAGTGAGTGGCAAAAAGTCTTCCAAAGTCTTGCATGCTCTGAATGGCGCAGAAATGCGCTCGAAACGATTCGATTTTTCCATTTTGAATATAGGATCTAGGTCTTATACATGTGGTGGTTAGCAATAATCCTAAAAAATGGGATAGTAAAACTAAAAGCTAAGTTGATATATGCCTCTTCTTCTTCTTCTTCTTAGCCTATAAACTTATCGATGAGTGGCTTGAATAGCCATGTAGTACAATCTAGTACCCCAGAGTTTTCGTATCAATCAATGGCTGGTACCAAAGGCCCTGCAAGCTCAGAAAGCACAATCTGTTATATATGCTAAGGCTCCTATGGGCATTGCCGTAGGTCTTAATCTCAACGCCAAAGATAATTAGGCTCTAAAGGGCGGAAAATCAAGCCGGAAAATCAAGCCGAACCTCGGGTGTGTCTGTGAAGATGGCTATCTGCCAACATAAAGAGTGCAAGGTGAAGGCTTGGGAAGGTATGGTTTATTAGCAGATATTCTAATAAATGGATTCGTTGGGTTTGGAGGACAAACCAGAGTGATTGTGTGGCCAGAGTTCAGTTAACAGAGTGTAAGGTTGATAGCCAAAGCAGAAGATTGATGAGATTAGGTCACAGGGGATGTTTTGGGGCAAAAGAGCAACTCTTAAGAATTTAATGAGAGTTTGTGTACCTTTGGTTTGTTTATTGCCATCAGTCAATCCATATTTATCCCAACAACATATCTGCTACATCATGTGACTAAGTTTCAAGTCGATGGCAATTACTTAGATCGAACGGAAGCAGATAGCTCTTACTTCTCCTAAAAACTACGATACAAAGCAGTGTCTAGTTGACATGTATAAAAATTTGATGCTGTTAAGAGCACACCAAGACTCTCAGAAACCCGATCCCAAAGTGACCTCCAAAACACCGGAGGCACACCAGCATCACAGAATCTTCGTCCGCCTGGCTGAAAAGTCGAAGAAGAAGGGGGCCCTTCAGGGTGCCACAAGTATCAAGACGGGATTCGCCCTGACTCCTCGCAGCTCTGCAGACCGGGCCACACTCTTTGACCAGTCCGAGGTCATCAAGGCGTGGTTTGGCCCTGACACAACCCTGGAATAAGAAGTGCAATTAGCGTGATTAGTAGCGCAATTGCTGAAGTCAAGAGCGCGCCGCCATGTTCAACCTTGAACGGCTTGTAGTGGATCGGCTTGTAGTGGATCGGCTTCGAAAATATACAATCATGTCTGCTGTCAACCTACAAGAGATTCATGATTGGATGAAGTAGCTTGCCTACCGGGCCGGCAACAAGATTCTTCTCGCCAATCCGCAGGACCTAGATACAGACACTAATCTTAACTGCAAGAAAACTAGCAAACGGATTCTCTGGGTTATCTGAAATCATCCTGTGACACATAGACACATATGTAAAAAAAAATTAAAAATTAAAAAAAAACCACGCCGACTAACTATACTATGATATATCTCTATTGGTAGCTGCCGATATTGTCACCGAATGTGACAAGGCTGTAGATGAAATGATCACTGCCGAAGCCAAACTTAAATATCCCGAGATCTCCTTCATGGGCGAAGAAACCTACCAGCCAGGCGTCAAGATCGGCCCGGAAGCAACCTTCATCGTGGACCCTGTATATTTGTACAGTCTTGATAAAATTCCTACTGTAGTTTCCAACTAAACATTCCTTATCTATAATTATATCTGAATTGAATCCTACGTGACTACTTGATCTTGAATTTGAATGAAAAAAATTGGAAAAGCCTTTTGCAAAGTCCGAGTTTAGTTTCCTTGCAAAAATATCTTACACAGACCTCAGAAGTCCATTTCACTTCCTATACTTCCTTTTCACTATTCGCCAAGTCTCCCACTATTCGATCCCAGGTGAGAGATAGTCTTGATATTCAGATATATTCTTGAAACTACCAGATACTTTCCAGTTCCTTGAATTTGGAGATCGACAGCAGCAAGTTTTTGATCTAGCTAAGACCTATCTTGGGTCGACAAACAGCACTACTCGTATTCGACTTCCCTTCGAGTTGGCATTTGATGGAGCAGAGGTGGACCCAAGAATTGGAGTGTCAAATAGTTTACGTCTACTAAACTATATTGACAGCTGCTATGAAGCTTGGTTGAAAGGACAGTATATGCCACCCTATAGTTCGGTTATTGGCCCTTGTAGAATAGGGAAGTCGTTTACTGTAAAGCAGCTGGCTAAACGTCATGGAGTATGTCATCTACATCTCTCTTTCTCCATCCAAAAACGATGGATTTCCAGGCTGTTCTTTAGTTGCTGATATCTACACAGCAGACTATTCTCAACTATCAAGAGCAGGTCTAGGAAAAAGGCGGGAAAAACATCTTCAACGCCATCTTTTTATCGCAATTTATCTTTGGAAATTAGGCATGTCCAGCTTGCCATTTACATATCGTAGCCTGGATATGGCATAATATAGTCGTATTAACATATGAATATGCTTATTGATACACATATGCTGCACCACTTCATGTAAGATTCACAAAACAACATGTTCTTTCTTTAACTACATAGTAAATAAACAATCTCTGTATATCTAATCAATACTACGCTAGCTAACAGCAATTTCTTTGTTTGGCCCTAGTATAACTACCATTAATTTCATAACATCAGTCACATGATCCAAGATATACATATATGTGGGTTAACGAATGGCAAGAAAATGAATTTCTGTAGCTACTCTTCTATTTGCAAAAGATGCAAAATTTATTTCCTGATCAAAGATACCAAATTGTTGTCATCAATCCTGCATGACAGCAACCACCGGCCTCTTATAGCATCTTCGCTACTTACATTTTCTAGTTTGTCCTCCAAATTCAGCGAAATCAACCATCAGAACATCTACTAATGAGTATTGTCCTTCTCTAGCCTGTGCTTTGCTAGCCATACGCTAAATAGTCTTCTACTACATAAGCTTCTTCTGAGCCCTTGGGGGTACCTCTATCTTCTGGAGCCACTTCCCTCTGAAAGCAAGACCATCGGCGGCGCCTATATCTTCCTTAGGTGCTGATATACCTTCGTTTATCAGCCTGCGCTATCTGAGCCTTTCATTGTGACAGATGCCCATTACTATCAGATAAATATCCAGTACTTAATAGTCCTGTACTAGTAATCTAGTTACCCATTGAGAAAACTAAAACGTATGTTAAAGAGGTATATAGTTTGATATCACTTCAGCCTTTTAGCTTTTCAAATTAATTTTGATGATTTGTTGCTAACTCTTGTATGCAGGCCTGAGCCATGAGTCGACCCATTGATCCTACTAAACAGAGCATTGCTGCATCATTTAGAGCATGTAAGACTTTCGGAGATATCTTGGAACTCACTAGTTGGGACTGCAGTCGACTTGACAAACTTTTCAAGACTGTAATAACATCAGCGGTCTCAACTGGAGAACATGTTGAATATTGCCAGTCTATCTGGAACGGTGTGATGTCTGAGATCAAGGCATCGAACGAGCTCTCTGAAAATGCGCAACTTGCCTTCAGTTGCGATATCGATATTCAAATATGTGTCTTTTTGAAGCTACCAGAATGCGCCATATCTTATGCTGTGCTAAACAAATCCGCCTTGCCAGCGATACTCAGGATAGTTAAGGCCCATCTCAATAATGATCTACCCGAAAGAGACATTGAGGGTATTAGTTATATCACCAAGGACGCATTCGAAAGAAAGGAATCAGTGTCATCAACTGGTACCACGCCAAACAGTTTATCACTACTGAACCACATTAACAGCTGCTTTTCTACTTGGAAACACGCCAAAAAAGAATATCTATCTCCATATACTTCGGTTATCGGCCCATCCGGTATTGGGAAGTCATTTTCAGTGAAGCAATTATCCAAAGTCCATAACATTTATGTTATATACATTTGCCTTGCTCCGTCTCAATATGGGGGATTTCCACGCCGCTCTCAGCTTGCTGATGCTTATATTGCTGCCGAGTCTCAGCAGGATCGAGTTTTACTAGAAGAACATTGGCTAAAAACGCTGAAACGACATCTTTGTATTGCCAACTGCATTCGGAACTTGGGTATATCTGCATCTGATTTCTGGGATCTTCAGGTCAACGAAAAGCACCACTCCTTCCAGAACAAGCTTTTCGAGCTGCTTAAGTGTTCTTGGCAAGAAACTAGTATCCCGGAACTTAACATTGAGCCTTCCTACCAAGATGCTCTCCGAGAGGCCCTTGTATCGGAAAATTTCGAGCCAATATCGCGTTTGTCTTCTACTCAAAGTCTTGACATTGTTTCTCCTTCTTCTCGAATTTCTAGCATAGATTTCATCTTTGCCTTTGATGAAGCGCGAAACCTCCTAGTCAATAATAGCTCTCTACCATTTAGATCATTGCAAACAGCGCTACGTGATTTGAGTACTAGAAATTTAGGTGTCAGTGTTTTCACTGTGTTGATGGATACTTCCTCCAAAGTTTGTAACTTCTCTCCTCCAAAGTTTATGGATCCTAGTCAAAAGGGCCCATCAGATAACCCCACGGCTCTAAAGCTTTTCGACCCATTCTATAAGTTCTATTCTCTGGATCTTTTAAGGCCACAGGCATTAGACTCGAATCTAGATTGTCCTGATACAACATGGGAAGGCTTATTCTCATGTAGTCGTCCCATGTTTGGTGCATACAGTGAGCCTTCTGGAAGAGTCTCTCCCTACAGACATATGCAATACTGTATTAACGTTGCGATATCTAAGCTAAACCCAAAACGAACTCTGAATCTCAAATATACTCAATTGAGTAATGTTCGTTTTCTCGCACTTTTACTGAACCGTGTCAGTTTTGAAGTTCGTCATCAGCCTTATTGCCAGAAGCTAGTCTCTGGCTGGATGCAGTACATTGTGCATATTTCGGACGATCGTGAGCGTATCTCGATCTGTCAACCTCCAGAACCAATTCTGGCCATGGCTGCTCGCCACCACCTATCTGAATTGGAGATTCTTGCTGATGCGCTAGGAGACTTCAAGGCAAACTTGGAATGGGTGTTCGTCAGTATTAGCGACGCTGGTGAATTTGTTGCCAGTTGGATACTTTTGCTTGCCTTTGATCTGAAATCACAACAAGATGAATTTGTACCAAGCCCACTCCATCTCAGTCACTATTTAGAGGCCCTATTTGGTGCAGATTTCCATGAGAGCATACTATCTGCAGTGCCTGCCTCACTCTGTACTGGCAAAGTATTTTTCAACCGAATTCTTCGGTTTGTCTCAGATTCGGGGAAGCCTACTCCCGAAGACGTGTTCTACCTATACAGCAGGTGTTGTGCCTGTCTTCTGCCTGCAAATACTCCAGGTGCAGATATCCTGATTCCAGTCTGGGTTCCTAGGTCAACGGAGCATCCTGCTCATATGGGATGTATATTGGTACAGGTAAATAATAGAGCTAGTGATAGTTATACTCCTTCTCTCAAGAATGAGGCTAGAGACTCTATCCAGAAAGCTATCAAGTACCTTGGAATTGATATTGCACAAACCCCAGTACTTGGATTAATGCTTTGTCTTCGAAGTACACCTTCCTCCTCAGGAACAGTTGAGGTTTTAGAGCCAAGACCGAACTCGGCTGTTCCAGTATGTTTAGCAATTGGTATAGATGCTTCTCTATATCCCTGTTTAGGCTATAGTGATAGACTGTATGAAATACTCTATGACCTTCTCCACGTAAAGGTCGACTTGTATAAATCAGACGACAATGGATATATTAAATATGTTATGAAAACAGTCAAACGTTGACCTCAGGAGTATCTTGTCTTTCCTTTTAGAGTAACTTTAGATACATAAATATCGTTTTATCTTGTAACCTACGGTGTTTTCCAGAGTCAATTTCACTGCGTGATATGTTTCGTTTATCTCGAAATGATGTTATCTATTCATATAGCTATTGATGATGTCATCATTAAACAGATCTACCTACTGCAAAGCCGGCATGCAAAAGCAGAAGGCGGTGGGGACTCAAAGCGGCAGAAAAAGCGGCATGCCCGCAGCTCTTTTTCCTATCTTAGCGTTCTTTTTGTGACTTTGTACTTCAGCACAAATGGCAGGGGTCTTCAAAAGCTGGCCATATATTCTTATCTCTTTTGTCACTATATTAAAAAAAAATCTACAAGGACATTTTCAATCGGGATATCGAGATCATTTTTTAGTTCAACTTTTTTCTTTTTATCTGTATGTTTGCTACAGGCTCTTTCTTACATTTAAGCCGTCTAGTAAACAGAATTTCTAGTTGAAATGCAGGGCTAACAGGACAAAGAAGATGCTTAAACAACAACAGAGCTTAGTTTATATACCTATGAATACTAACCATAACTATAGATTATTTACATTATGTAAATGAACAGTAGACGGTAGAAGATACACAGTGTAAACAAACAAACCCATAACTGACTTGTTAGTTGCTGTTGTTACTGATACTGCCACCGGCTGCAGTTATTATCTAATCTGACAAAGCAACCACTTCCAATGTGTTGTTTGTGCTGCGGTTAAACTCTTCTCGGCTTTGTTTAATACAGGAGGAAGGGCTCGTCTTTCTTTCCCTTGGTTTATTGGGTAATGGCCTCTCGTCAGTGCCATGTTTCAACGCGTCATGAACATGGGTCCGTAGTGAACAAGTCAGATCAGCCATTCACCAGTTAGTGATGTTGGCTTAGATGGGAGTCATGTCTAAATAATATAAGTCTTCTGACTTGTTTGCTGAACGAAGGGCGAAATACTAGCAAGTCAGGCACAACATCATGGCAAACAAGCATCCTGTGCCTGGATATCCGAAACCCGTAGCACGTCAAACTGGGCTTTTCTTCGCCACGGCCCATTGAGCGGAGTCTACTGTATTTTCATAGTTATAGACTTCCAAATTGCTTTGTCAGAATGCTAGCTGTCAATCGATCATTTGATGCCATGTCTTCTTGCGGATAAACGATCGACATACCTAGCTTTAGAAGTATCTATCCGTAAGATTCTTCGTCTGTAGTCACCATATAAGGCGGAACAGCGAGTAAAATAGGCTTATGCTGGGATTCTCTGGTCTCGTCTAAGATGCTGTGATGATTGATTGTTCGGCTAATCCTAGATTAAAAAAGTCCGGTGGATGTGTCAATTTGATCCCGTATCAACCAGTACAGCTCGCATTTTCCGGAAGGTTTCCGCCCAGTATTCAATCGTAAGCGAGTAAGACGATCTTGTATGAGGGACCGTCCGTCGTGATAAAGCTTTTGGTTGATATATCGATTTTTATGTGAGCATCAAATATTTCCAGGCTATGCTCAAATAGGGCGATTGTGCGCACAGGTATAGTTGCTGTTTATTTATTTAAATATTTTTATTTATGTTGTTTTCTCGCAGGCGGCGCAATAGCTCATTACGAATTCAAATCAGCTGGATGACGTGTCCCCGTATAAAACACAGGCAAACATTGGAACACACAGACAAGGCTATAACAAGCCAAAAGCTTATTAATCAAAAGACAAATACAAGGGAACTGGAACTATTGGTCACGGACTCAGGTTTTTTTTATAATGTTGAATGTTATTGACAATACACACAGAAGCTATGTAAAAGAAAATAGAAAATACACAGTATTACACATCCAACCGACATGGGTATATGCATCGCCATGTTTCCATGAGACACAGCAAAAACAGGCACAGGTCCATAGGCTCTTCATATCAGGGCGTGACCAGCCGGCCACGTCTTCAACTCAGCGCCCACGAAATAGGGAAGAAACCACCGAGCCAACCGAGCAGGAGTTGGCATTCGGACTGCTTCCCAAAACAAACCAGCCTGGAAAATATAGAGACACGAAAAGAAGAGAAGAGAATAGAAAGAATTGTCGTGAGCAAAACGAGATATATACAAGACAGAGGAGAGGGTTCTCATGACCACGAGTGGCTTGCTGCCTGTCTGTACATTTACTTGCGGGTGACGACAGTGACGTTGGCGGCAGTCTCAGCCTCGACGGCCTCGTCGGCGGTGATCCAGCCCATGGCGATCAGCATGTACTTGTACTTGGGGAAGTCAGCCTCGAAGTTGGGGTTCTCGGTGAGAACCTCAGTGAAGACGGTCTTCATGGTGCCGTAGAACTTCTCGTGGGTACCGTTAGGGAAGACCTGGATGGACCAGGTGCTAGGAGGGTTGGTGTCGCGGGCAAGAACCTGGGCGAGGGTAGGCTCGGTGAGGTGAGTAGGCATGGCGACAGCGCCGACGGCCAGAATGGCAGTGATCATGGACTGAATGGCAACCATTTTGAAAGATGTAGAAGTTGAAGAAAGTAAGAGAGAGAGAGAGAGAGAGAACCAAAGAGGTTGAGTGAGAGATAGAAGTTCTTGATGTAGAAGAAGAAGTTGGTTGTCTTAGTAGGGAGCGGCTACTAAGAGATGGTAGTGAAGATGAGTGAGATTGTGATTGTAGAAGTGAGGATGAGAGTGAAGACTGAATGGAGGAGAAGAAAAGAGATCGACGGCAGCCCTAGATCTTATATAGAAGATTTGAAGATGTGACGAGAGACCTGATCTTCGTTTGGTGTCGGCGGTTGTTTCCATAGCTCTAAGCCTTCCCTCGAGTCTCTTCTCTACATCTTCCTCTTCCCAGCTCTCGATGATTCCCCGTGCACGAGCAAGGGTCATGCCTTTGCTAGCTTCCATAGCTGTACATTGTGTAAGCTAGCTTAGCACTCCTGCTGTCAAAGGCTTGACTTGATGGGTAACCACACCCCCCCCCTATCCACTCCCCTGTTTGCAACCTATTCGTGTTGTGAGGAAAGAAGAAGAAGGTAAGTAGGAATACAAGTGGTGTGCTATGGCCAATGACGATTCACAGCGCCCTAGCACTATATTACGACGCAGTTGGAACAAGCAACAATGCCTGCGGGAAAAGAACAGAGCAAGAGGGGGGGGGGCTTTGGGGCTATATTTTGGAACAGGCCTGCCCTGCCGTAGACTAAAAGGTCTGGCAAAGAAAACAAGGGTCCGTCTGCTCTACTACTGTGCTATGCACTAGCCTGTCTCCTATTGCCTTGATTCTCTAGTGAAGTGACTGGAACAAACAAATATTGTCCTTTTTTTCTTTTCCTCCCTTTTATCTTTAGTAGGCGTCATCTCTGTTTGCCTTGTTTGCCTCGTTTGCTGGCGTACTACATACATATGATATGTCCTTCCTGGTCTTTTCTCCCCAAAAAAAAAAAAAAAAAAAAAAAAACAGAGGAGAGGATGGCAGAGTCAGACCTGCAATTAACAAAGACAAAGGCCGTTTATCCAGAGCTACAGAATGAAAGGAAAGCGGATAATAGGAAAAGGGCCCTCTATCTAGCCAAACAAATTGTTAAAAAGAATATCAGCAGGATGGTTACTCTTCTCTCATGGCTCAGTGATGGTTCACCTCGTCTTCGCTTATAGCAAACAAACAATTGATCTTTGTCTTCTTGTTGCTACTATTGTATTGGTATTGGTCTGGCACTGCAACTACTATTGCTTAGAAGCCACCAAATATACATACGTATGCTCGGGAGGCACCTGCTAGGCTGGTCAGCGTCTTCCCGCTTCTTTGCGTCACTCGGACGGCCTAAGCTGGAAGAGAAAAGTAGCAGTGAAATAAAAGTGACAGAGGTTGTGTATGTCGTCAAGCAGGACATCCTTCATACCACGAAGGAAAAAAAGAAGAAAAAAGAAACATGATGGTGGTGGGCTGTCCATGGGGCGCTTTTCGATCCCGCGCGTTCCAAATCGCACTAACAGAGTCTGGATCCTGGTAGTGAAATGCATTTTTATAGCTATAGTCAATATAAGAGCTTACGTTAAAGCCAGACAAAGCAAACAGGAGATACAACATATCTACACACCGTCTTGGCATCAAAGTGTATCTAAATCATACGCCAATATGATAGAATTCAAGAACATCCCCCCGAGTTGCCAAGCTTAAAGATGCTTACTTGCTACTAACATCGACAAGCCTTGGGATAAACAAGAATAAATCACTAAACTTGATAAACCAACAACGGCATGTAGTTACGAATGCAAATGCAAATCGGTATAGACTCGGCTCGTTGATCTGTACGACAAGCCACGACTAAGAAGACATTGGACTCTAAGTCCATCTCCAAACAAACGCTAATCAAGCGCTAGACAGCATACGGTAATTAGTAGTAGTCGTAGGAGGTTGTAATCGGTTATAGTGGTGATACTCTCTTAACTAACATCATGCTATCCAGCTTCATATGAAATCAGCAGGGCTATTTCTTTTTTTTCTCTCATGGCGCCACTATTGTCGACAGTGTTAGCCCATCTATCATCATTACTACGATAGATGTACCTCGTTATACATGTAAGTCTAGAACAATACCGATTCTCGAGGACGTGCCACATGTCTCGGATGAAAAAGGGACACTTCGATCAGATATATGCCATCTATATCTAGCTTTCTCTATTCTTCTAATGCATTGAGATGGTGTGTAAATAAATCCTGCCTCATTGCCTAGAATGAAGAGTCTAAGAGATATGTATATCTTCTAGCCTGCCGGTTGACCAAGGGGCATAGAAAGCATGACCTGTGTTAGCACTCTTAAGAACAGAAAACAAAACAAATATCTATGTATATCCTTTAATATCCTAGATGCTCATATCAAGGGGGTGCGTATGTGAGAAGACAAGAAACATAGCTATATGCATAGCATAGCGTGCTCTCCTCCTTTTTTTTTTCATATGTATCTACTTTCTTGTAATTATCTCGGAGGTGAGGCTTATGATGTACTGAGTGTTTGATTAAGTTTTATTGGGCAGACCGGATTTGAATCTTTGAGGCTAGACCTCGTCCGTAGGGTTAGTGTATATTCATTGCGAATACTCGATGTACTACTAGTCTATCCGTCCCCCCTCTAGATCTCTTCATGGCAACGACTCCTTTAGCGCGAGGTTCCGACGTGCGAGATGAAAGGATATTGAAGTGTGATTGCTTCGTCATATTACCGCCAAGAAAGCCTTCTTGGTTAGCACGAACGGCGAGAGAAGTACACTAACTAGTATTGGTTTCTGAAACCACAACACAACAATAAGATGGCACTGACAAAGTGGGAATGAATATAACGGTTGGGTTTGTCTGCTAAAGAGAGTCGGAGGCGCGGAGAGTATGTGAACGGACGAGACACCGTATATTTGGCCATGGGTTTCCGGGGGAATATCTTGATCTGTTCATCGCAGCAGAGACAAACATTGGCTGCCTTCCTGGATTTCAAGGCGCTGGTGCCCCTTACAAGCCAATTCCAGTGTTGTATTTTGGCCCGAGAAGTCTATATGTAGTATTTGTTGGGGGGCCAGACCACAACTAGCCACAACTAGTAACTAATACAAATCAGCGTGATAGCAATATGAGCAGGCATGGCCTCTGTGGCGGATCCGAATCTGCACTGACTGATAGGCGGCTGTATAGCTCACGAAGTTGGCGGTTTGAGGGCGATCTGCTGAAGTTACAGAGCTGCAGAGTCACAGCAAACTTGCAGTTATCTTGGCCGTTCTTCCGCGAGATTTGGGCCAAACAAGTGCAGATTCAAGTAGCCGGGACTCTAGATCCAAGAGGGCCATCGAGACAATGATGCCTCGAGAAATCACCGAGTTTGGTTCATGGTGGTGAGGCGTCATAAAGTTGGTTGTCCTTGGTTCCAAAGTGGTTGCTGTTATAGATCATCATACCTATACGGCAATTCTTTGTAGATAAGAGAGATCATAGATAAAAAATTGCCGAACTGATCACCGACAAGGGATTCACTTACAGTGCACCCAACCGCCCACAAACCAGCAACCACAATATTCCGGGACGATAACAAAAACAAGGACAGGCACTAGAATAAGAACTAGAATAAGAACTAGAATAGACATGGGGACACTCGAGCAAGCCATTGTTATTGGTTTCCTTCCTATTTTAATGCCCGCTAGCCTGTTTGGCTGAGATGTTTGCTGTCAAAGCATCGAGTCTCTAAGGCACTGCCAATAGTGTAAATAACCCACCTAGCCTTCTGAAGCAAGCTACTAGGGGCCTATCAGCCAGTTGTACAATCTAGTTGTATATCTCTCCTGCAATACCACGGCCATATAGCTGTATAGTAAGGGAGATGCATTATGAAATAAAACAAATAAATGTATGGCGAGCGAGCAGCCTGTCGGAATCGGGAAGGTCTTGTCATCTGCATTGACACGCCTGCAGTCCTTCTAGAAAAGCATCCTTTAGCTGCTTTCACCATCACAATATGCATAGCCTGTTTACTTGCACTCGAATCAGTCTCTCTAGTCGGACTGCGTCTTCCCTTGGTACCTGTTTCAGCCATCCAGCCAGTCCGTCCGTGAAAGCTCCTTCTCCTCTCCTAGTTAAAGAGATATCGGAGACAAACATCAAGCAGCCACACCAAGCGGCAAAGCTAAGCCTTGGATCACTGGCTAGCAAGGCAAAAACAGCAAATAACCTTGGTCCAGGATACGTAAACACACACGTATACACAAATGCAAAAAGCGGTTGTTTATATTTGGTCTGATGCATGTATGTTTTTGTTTTTATTTTTTGATTCATTAACCTTATGGAGCTATAGAGCTATGACTATATTGTATGTACAACCCGTACCAAAATACACAAAAAGATGTGTACAATATTTACATACATCTTTCTCGGCTAGATAATCAATGCCGCTTTACCCGTCAGAAAGCAGGTACAAATATGTCTAAGCTTGCTTACTCCACCACTTATAATTTTCCGAAACCCTAACAATGCGGACAATAACAACACAGTGTTACTGGTGACAATCTGACTATTTATGTTCCTGATTTCTTCGTTTTCTAAACTTCACCCAGGCCGGGTTTGATTGTTACAAATATATCGGTCTTGGTCACTCTATTCGGGCCACTCGGCAATACTACTTCTAGTGTACTGAGACGCTGTGCAGATGACTTATAGCACGATACTATCTAGATCTCAACTAAGACGACACTAGACTCGTGCTCCTACTAGTACTGCAACACTAGAATGCCACATCGTAGCGTCTCTTAACCAAACCTGACGCCATTCTCTCTTTTAAAGTGTAAAAGAAACATGGAAAACTCCCCTCAAAAAGTGGATGAAGCCTCTGGCGATTCTCATCCCATTGTTAATGCAGCCCGACCCTGATCCAACTTGAGTGATGATCAGTTGTATTTAGTGCCTTTATATATGCTTAATTGTACAGTCAATGGATACTACAGTCCTTCTAAGCTTTTTTTTTTTTTTTCACTATCCTGCGTGGTTTATCAAACTACGTCTGAGCCGTGATTCATGTCATATCACCAGCCTGATATTGGCAACCATCACTCTTACCCTACTCCAAGTTCCGACTGCCAACTTGGTTTTGCAGCGTCTGGTTCGCCTATCAAAGTGAATACTACGGTATGGATTCGTTTTCCAGGTATCGTAGATCAAAGCCCAAGTACGTAAAAAAGGTAATGGAAATCGAAAATGGCCCTCCGCCTCGAGTTGAGTATCTTTTCTTACACCTCTTAAAATTCGAACACGATACCGCAGTGACATCGCCTTCCTGAATATTCATTCCCGTTCCCTGTATCATCAAGACTAATCTTGCTGGCTTACTCTTTTATTCCTCGTTCCTGATGTCGTCCAACGTCAACGAGCAGCAAACAACTGTAAATATACTCTTGTTCTTTCACTAGGACGTCCCCTAGAGTGACACCCATTTAACTTTGCTTGCACTGTTCGCAAAACGCAGTGTCTGTAAATGTGGCCAAGCAATCTGGAAAGGTTTGGTGTACCTGATTCTCGCATAGTATCTACGTATATATCAGGCCGACGTTAGAAATCACCAGAACAGAGCACACACTTGCAGTTCCGATGTATAAGAATACCAACTAAACGGGTGCCTAGAGATATTGCCACTCATCCTACATACCATTGCAATACACATGATTTTTGCACCGCGAGATTTGTAGACATTCAGGGCCAAGCGATATCATCATATTCATCTTATGTATACCGCTTCTCTTTATCCATTTACAGAGACCATGTATTATAAGTAGGGATAGTTTCGCTTAATTCACGCAAGGGAGTAGATTCTGTTCCACCTGTCAAAGCATATTCTAGGCTGTTTTTTTGGTTACTTACTATTATACAAATTACCAAGTTGGTAGCTTCTTAAACCATCACTACAGTTGACTAGCTGAATAAAATAAAATAATATATAAAAGGCACGTATCATCATAATAAATGAAGCCTTTGCCTGACATAGCGACCTTTTACTCCTTTTCTTCTATGCCCAATCGCTTATCAGCCCCGTGCTATGTACAGAAGAAAACAAAAAGGAACAGAGGTCAAGAAGGATACAATAGAAACCACATATCCAGATAGGCCCTAATAGCGATCCAAGCAAGCCTGGAATATTCATCATGTCCCTGCACCATTTCCACTGACTACACAAGACCCAGTTCGTGGCATGTCCGTACTGACATTCGCTCATATATAACTTCATGATAAAACGAACTTCAGTTCTCATACCTTATGTGAGTTATAGGGTATATTTCGACTTTCACTGCCCTTCCATGTTATAGGTTACATCATATCTACAACCCAAAGCCCGACATTCTTCACCCCTTTAAATATAAAAATAACTTGACATAGAACGTAGCATGTGAGTACCTGGGATAGGAGTTGCATATGCACTTGCATGTATGTACATATGATCGATGCATCAGTATTCACCATGTATTGATCATGGAGACTTGGTCTGTATACTAATATACCATCGCGAGTGGGCATTGTTGTTTTCATATCACAGCCACTCGCTAGAGATAAATCACCAACAGTATACCCGGGATCCCCGTAGAACTACCGTCCCGCTGATGGACTTTTGGTAGGAAAACTATGTTGTTTCATACGTATACCAACATCGCTATATCATGGCATGACGTATACTTAAGTTGAACTTTAGTAAACACTACACAATGAATTTCTTAGTATTTCATTTTCGTCTTTCGACTATACAAACTAGGAACTTTTGTCTTATACTACACCCGAAGAGAGTTCCACGTGAAAACGGCCAGACTCTGTTGGACGATACGTACCATATACAGACATGTCAAGATAACTTTGTCTTACGAAATCCGTATGTTACATGACACTAACATTGCTACGTCCTGTGACTGACATACTACCCTAACGCTACTGTCTCTTTAAACAACGGCAATGAGCACGTGCAGCCGATGAAAGCCTAAAGATATTTGATAAAGTAATAATGAAAAAGAAAACATAATGGCCATGGCCCTAGCTCTTTACTTGTTTTATTTATTTTATATAACGTGACTGTTGTATATCTAGCCGTTGAGGCGGTAGACCAGCTCAGACATGAGCTAGGGGGGGCTAAGGAAGGGGCGGGTGGGCACAGATATAGACTAAGCGTCGATGCTATCACCGCCAGCTAGATAGACCACGATGTTGATTATTAATGATGCTAGTCCTGATATTCTAGGGATTTTTAGAAGTTAGGCTAGGCGGACGGGAGATGTCATTGAGCACCAAGTGGCCATGTCTAGGGTCGTTGGATGGAAACATTCGATGTTAGCAATGGCGGTACGCGTACACACATATGTACATGTATAATAAGAATGACTGCTTGGATCAATATGTGGCTTCTGGTATATCAAGTATCCTTTTCTTGCTTGAAGAGTGAGAAAAGAAAGAAAAGACAGATAGCTAAACGAAACAGAATAATGGAATAAGAACACAGACGGGAGGCTGTCCCAATTCAGATATTATCGTTATAAATGCTACTTGTGGCTGTGATCTGATATATGTTTACATAGCCAGATATCCGATTTGATTTCATCATAACCCTCATCTCAATATATCACGAAAATAGAAACGAAGAACGTGAAACCCTGGCAAGATTCTTCTTTCGGATTGATTACTATTTTATGTCTATTCTTATGCAGAAAAAAATAATATTTACATCCAGATACTCAAATACATCATCAAACAGAAGAAAAGGGGGAAAAGATCCAAAAAGTCGACAACAGCTTAAGAGCTGCTGCGGGATACAACTCCCCGCGGGACTCGAACCCGCAACCTTCAGATTAGAAGTCTGACGCCCTACCATTGGGCTAGGGGAGCGGGTATTTCTTGATGTTTTTGCATTTTGGTGGTACTAAGTAGGAAAGTTGGCGGAGGTTTTTTTTTTTTTTTTTTTTTGCCCAACCCGGCTTCGTATGACCTTCGATTTAGAGATTTAGGTAGGCTAAATATAATCAAATCAAATTTATCTAGAGAGTTGTCGAGTGAAAGAACGTTGATCTGCTTGGTAAGAAACTCAGTGTCGTATACATATGTAACCTTAGTAATTTAGATAGATATCATAATAACGGTAGGATTTTCTTGCAAGTGAAAAAGGGATGAAAGAGTGGATACAAGGTTTGTTACCATCTATTAGGGTTATAATGATACCCAAGGTTGTGAAATAAGCTTGATGATTCCTATCGTCACGCCGGCAGGCTTCTTAATACACTTATATTCTAGAACCAGCATCTAAACCAACATATTGCGCCTTCCTTCTTATTGTAACAATTAAGATATGTTTTCTCTGCTTACGCCTCTACACCGACGCATGGGTCGTCTTCGAGTCCCATCCAACATTCGCCATTCAGCATCAACACCACGTCCACCAAACACGAAGCCATCTACACCCAGCACAACCACTACCACAACAACATCAGCAACAAACCTTCCACGATGGCGCCGCATCCCTTTTGTCAAAAGCATGTCCTCGCGGCCCGTAACATCGACTGTCTCATTTCTCATACTACACGAACTCACTGCCATTATCCCGCTCGTCGGCATCACGGCTGGCCTCCAATGGACAGACCCCCAGCCTGTGCAAGCCGTTAATACTTATATGGCCAATGCTTTCGCCCAGGGCTTCGACAAATTCGGTCGCTACTTTGCTAAAAAACAATGGTTTGGTTTCGAACTGGATGCAGATGGGAAAGTCGTCGGTCGCTTAGCTTGGGAGGGTAGCGCTGATGGTGATGCGGTGAGCGATATGAGCGAAGATTCAAAGAATAGATATAAGCTTCTTTCGCATGTCGCGCTGGCCTATGCCCTCACAAAGGCCTTGCTTCCCGTTCGTATATATTTATCGGCGTTGGCAACTCCATGGTTTGCCAATATAATGGTACGCATAGGTAACGTCGTCCGGTCGGGCAGCTCAAAGCCAAAGCCATAACGACTTCTAACGATCACACAAAAGACACGTAATCAAGTTATCAGACAAGTACACAATGGGTGGCAAGGAACACAAGGAGTTGACACGAAAAGTATGTGTATGTTATATTCATTTAATGTTCGTTAATGTCATCGTCGTTCCGACTTGTGAAAATCCAAGAAGGCTATCACAAGACGGAGCGAAGGAGCCTAGCCGCATATCCTTTTGAAAGAATACATCTAAGGCTTCTCGTAGACCCAGTCGAACTGAGAGCTCTTCCAGGAGATGACGTCACCCTCCTTGAACCACAGAGCAATCTCCTTCTGGGCGTTCTCGACGGAGTCGGAGCCGTGGCAGACGTTGCGACCGACATCGATGGCGTAGTCACCACGGATGGTGCCGGGGGCGGAAGCCAGGGGGTTGGTGGCACCCAGAATGGCTATTGAAGAACTCTCGTTAGTTGAAATGCTCAAATGTGGTTGTGATGTATTGAAGAAAACTTACTACGGCCGGTCTTGACGGCATCACGGCCCTCCCAGACCATGGCGCAGATGGGACCAGAGTTCATGTCTAGATGAAGATTAGTATTGTGTTTTATATTCGGATATGTAAAAAAGAACTTACACTCGATCAGGCCCTTGAAGAAGGACTTGCCAGCCAGGTCGGAGTAGTGCTGCTCCAGGTGGGCCTTGCCGGGGGTGACCAGCTTGATGGCAGCGAGCTTGAAGCTACAGAGGAGGTCAGTATATTAGACAATTGTTACAAGAACTATCACAGTCAGGCGGTTGACAACTTACCCACGGGACTCGAAGCGGGAGATGATGGGGCCAATCAGGCCACGCTATAGAGTGAAAGTAATCATGTTAGACCGCGGTTATCCACACGGGTGTTTGTGGGGAAACGGAGCATGGAGCAGGAGAGAAGGTTTTTGAGGAAGGCCGAAGAATTCCATGGAATCCTGTAAAATTCTTTATTTTACGGAAGTCATAGGAAAGCTCTTCTGGTTGTTGAGAAGACATAGAAACCGTACCTGGACGCCATCAGGCTTGATAGCAATGAAGCTGTTGTAGTGTTGTTAGTATATGCATTGTTATTAGAGTGGCAAAAGGGTCTCTGGGTATATAATAGCTACCCCGCCATGCCTTGTTTAATAACAGGAAGGGTAACATGAGCCTATAGCAGCAATAGCAATTGCATGCCAAAGCCAAGGCATCGTGATAAAGTGCAAGACAGAGAGTCTTGGCAAAGAGCCAGGCTGATGCATTGACTTAAGGCTAGGAAGCAATTGGCGGTGTTTATGTAGACATCGCGGGGTTGCGGAGCTACATCAACAAAGCATGACAGAGGGCAGAGTATTGTGCAGGCGGTGGGAGAAGTGAATTGGACTTACGTCTGCTCGGTAGAAGCCATTTCGGATAGAGGACGAGGTTCGTAGGTTGGAATGGGGATTTGTTCAGTAACGGTGACGGTTAGGGAACTGATGATTGTTTCCTGGAGGTTTTGAAAAATGGAAGGGGGAGGAAGAGAAACAAGAGGAAGAGGAGGAGGATCAGGGCCACTATATTGCTGGCCCTTCGGCTCCTGGTGGTACTGCTGAGGCTGCTGATGGGGCTGCTGGCCAGAGTGGGGCGGGTTCTGAGGCGCTGGAATCGCCTGCAAATGGTCGGGCGCTACAGCACCAACTCTGTCTCCTACGATGACTGTTGGAATCCCTCCTTGTTGTTGCTGTTGCTGGAAGATATCTTGCTGCGGTAACGGGTGGATCTGGGGCTGCACAAGAATCAGCGATTCGTCCGCTTTGCTACTATGCACTGAATGGTCTTGATGGGCTTGGTCATGCTGGTTGTTATTGTTCCTGCTGTGTCCATGGCCTATGGCTTGCGCGGCTTGCACCGGAGCTACAGCCTCATATGCCGGATCATGGGGAAGCGGCTCGGCCTGTAGGTTTTGTTGGGCTTGTACATGCACATGGGGTAGTATAGAGTGGCCTTGAGCTTGCGCGGCAGCAACCGGAGCCTGCTCCTGGACATGGTGAACATGTGGTGCTTGCTGTTTATACAGGCCATACTCTACTTTATACTGATGCTGCTGTAATTTCTGCTGCGGTTGCTGCATTGCTGGCATTCCGCGTTCCGGAGCACCGGCTACTCCCACAGCAATCCCTTCATAATGGCTCATGGCTGGTTGGGGCATATGGAGCATGTTTACCTGTTGTAGATGCTGTTGCTGCGGTTGCTGCGGTTGCACCGGAGGTAGGGGCGGAGCGCCGCCGAAAGGCACTAACGCCACATACACGGCGATTGATACGAATAGCAGCAGCAGAATGGGCGCACTCAACCCACCGCTGCCTTGTTGGGGGTAAGGCATTTGCGGGTGATATTGTTGGTGGTGATGCTGCGGCTGGTGCTTTTGCTGCGTGTGCGGCGAGCGTTGCTGTTGATAGCGCCCATCCTGTCCCGTTTGTGGGCGTTGCTGCGGTTGAGATGGTTGCTTTTGCCTTTGCTGCTGATGCTGCTGCTGTGGCGGTTGGTCCTGTCGCCGACCATCATTGAATGGTTGACGATGTTCTGTAGTGTGGCGTGGATCCATATTTTAGACTGCACTTTAGACAAAGTAAGGAGCTGAAATAACCCAAGTTGAACTTTTCTTCCCCTACAAACTTGCTCTAGTCTCAACTAGACAGGAAAACTGAGCTTTGACAAGAAACACTGCTAGCCAAACGTCAGTGAAGAAAGCATCAGTTGAGCAATGTGATATTGCAGATGGCGCAGAACACGCAGTGCTGATCGGGTGTCCCGACGACAAAAATCTGCGTTATTACCGAGATCCCAGCACCAGTAGGCGAAGAAAAGGCCTAAAGCACACTGAAATCTTTTGCAATATAAAAAGAGAACAAAGTGGCAGAATAGCACAGACACAATGGTCTAGACACAACAGATAGAATTTTTTGCGCGCCAAGGTTGAAGGAACTGGAGAAACTGCCAGACAGTAGAAGTTTTTTGTGGGGGATTTTGATATTGATGCTGGCTAACAACGGGTTTTGCTGGTAGCCAGCTATGCAGAGTCTGGAAGAGCTGGATATGACGCTGACGAGCAAGAGGGATATAACGCAACGCTAGGTAATGAATATATGAAGATCGATGCCGATGACGGCAGGAGTATAGGTCTAGAAACAAAACAACAGGAAAACAATCAAACGCCGATGCTAATGCAAAGGAAGTCGATATCGCTAAAAGGCCGTAAAATGTTATGAGAGAACAGAAGAGTGCCTCTAAATTGAGGACACGATCATCATGGTAAATTGAGTTCTTAAGCAACAGGGCCGATGAACACAAAACTCGAAAGAAGAAGAAAGAGAAGAAGAAAAGAAGAAGAATAGAAGAAGGCGGAAAAGGTACAATTAAAAGACAGCTTTGGAGACAACAAAAGAAGGCCGGCCCCAGGAATTTTTATGAATATAAAAGAGGCCGGGGATGAAAAAAAAAAAGATCCGATCGGACGGGCTATTTATTGATGATCTCACTTGCGTATTACCCGTCGTAATTCCAAGAAAACTATTCTTTATTTGTGCCATGATTCGTACATGAAGTTCTGGTAGCTAGAATATTTCCCAATTCAATTAAGAACGGCAAATGTTCTTGAATAGGTTTAAGAGGTTTCAAGAATGTCAGGTTGGAACTGACGGCAGGATGGTCAAGACAAATGGCAACAATAAGTAGCAAGTATGTTTAGTACGTATTAATCACGAAGTGCTAAGAGTATGGAAGATTCCATTAGACTGGACGGTTGGTGGGCTTAAGGGTGCCTCTACTAGCAAACAATGAACGCCCATATGGCATGGCATAGGTCGATTAACAAGGAACAGGGGAATAGGGGAAGCCAGACATGGGGTGATTCTCTTGAAGAACAACATAAGCTAAAGAAACAGTGAGAAAGATCCATTAAGCTGAATGGAAGCCTCGATGCCATATTCTAGCTGTATTGTTTATTTATCAACTTACATGTCATGCAACTAAACCATTAATACAGAAACCTACATCATGCATGCAGGCTAAGCGCCGCAAGAGATATCTTAGCGAGAGCGTAGTGATAACAACACGGTTACAGGCACAAATATATATAGATAGGCCAACCAAGAGGGAGGAGGTCACAAGGAGGAGAATGGCAAAAAAGGAAGAAGAAAATAGACAAAAAATCAAGAGGCCAACTTTACGATCCTCATTCTATCGGCACCGAAACTAAACCACAAGCAATGAAGCCTTAAGCGAGCTTTTCGAAAGGGGCAAGGGTAGAAAGAGAGGAATACCTTGTTTCTTGGCACACACAAAAATGTGCTGAGATTCCCCGACAAAAATACTTTGATGTTGCCTAGGGAATCAAGAGACCGGCTTGCAGTAACCAGTCATGTTTGAACAATGAGAACAATCAGTAAACTCGAGATGTGACAGAAATCGAATTGAAGCTGGTAGAAGAGACATTACGAATACTTGATGACAAGAAGTCTTCGTCACGAATACGCAGATGAGAGCTTGGTTTGCATGTGATAAAAACAGACATCCTTGTTGATCGTTATGTTGGATATGAAGTTTTTCGTCACAGTTGTATTTTGAAGAACGTCAACCAATACCAATTTCATTCATTAAACTAACTACCTAATTAGATATTGATAAGTCAAGTCAGCGTCGTATTCGACTTGTACCCCTCCATTTCTATACTGTTCAATAAGCACGGTGGATTATACCATCAGCATCCGTCTTAACAGCTGTCATTTGAAAAAGAAAAAAAGAAGAAGAAAAAACGCAAGTCTCACTCAAGTTCCGAACGTTCTATTGACAGCTAGACTAGTCTAAGGTACTGTTTCTCTTGTGCATAATTTAGCACTAACTTAATTGGAGCAAGTATGTAAGTAAGGTTATATAACAATGCTACCTACCATTGTCTTCATTATTACTTACGCTTAGGCCAAGCATGGTAAAATTAACCTAGATTGGAAATTTAGAATCGGTATGGTGGTAACCTCCAAGTCCATCTCCAAAATAGAAAATCACGCTTGATTGTAATATTACGATTAGTTAATTCTTCTTAATTGACATTGACAACTACACATGTATCTCTATAAACGCCGTGCCATGTTCTGCATTTACTAGGGTATAGTAAACCAGGGTTAGAATTGAAGACTCTAGCGGTCTTACATCATAGTCCCTTCAATGGAAATTCTACACTAATTTTTTGACTTATAAACATGCATTAGAGCCTGTTACTGATAAAAAATGTTTCACAAAATTTGATATACAGACACATACAAAGCACAAGATGATTTTTTTGATACAAAATGAAGATAGAAAAGAATATAAATTCATGACCGTAAGAGTGGTATCATAAAAAAAGAAAATAAAAAAAGAAAAGTCTAAGATATCTAACCATAAAAACAGTTGGATGTAATGTAGAATAATGACACTGAAGAAGTGAAAGAGATGAGAAAGAAGAAGGTGAAATAAAGAGAGACCAAAATGCGTGGTCATCCAAGGTGAAAAAGGGTGATATAAGAAAAAAAACGAAGTAAGCACTGATTTATATATACCATATAAATTATAGCTGCTTGTAACAACTTTTTTACGTAAAAAAGGGAAGGGAATTGAGGTGAATTATGTATGTGCGTTATTATTATTGGTCCTTTTTTTTGTTTTTTGTTTTGCCTTTGGTTTACACAATGCTGCCATCTGGGTTGATATCTGGCCGTCTGTTGTTACCAGATTGTGTACGTGCCCGAGGTCTCTGCCAGAATCTCTTGCTTGTGGTAGACATTTTGCTCATAGTAGTAGTCATACGCCGGATGCCGTTAAGGGACCCTTGATCCACACTAGAACGTGGATTGAACGAGCCTGTCTGGTGGCTTTCCTGAGGCGCTAGAGAATGGCCGTCGGTAGGCAACGTGGCACCCTTGCGTAGACGTAGCTGCGAGAGATTGTTGGCGTGGTGTACCGAGTTCCACCGGTTGCGTGGCTCGTTCTTGCGCATCGAGTAGACATCTTGGAAATCGTCCATAAAAGGCTCGTGTTGGCGTAGAGTCGGTAGACGCTCAGAGCCAGACCGGTTGTCTGGCGCGACATGGTCGAGGCCGGCCTGGCGTCTAAACCGCTCAAAGTCGCTAGCATCGTGGTCAGGGGCACTGGGACCGGTACGGTGTTCGGTATCGGGGCGACGACGGCTACCGTGAGGCGAGGAGTCGTCATCATCGTGCGGGAAGGGCGACCTTTGGGGCGGCTTCGGGGTCTCGATGGGCTTCCAGTATACGGGGTTCTCGGCGCTACCACCGGGCTGAGCCTTGTACGGAGGCTGGATGCCGACTTCACACATCTGCTTCATCAGCTCAGTCAAGAAGAAGTTGTGACGGCTTAGACGGAGAAGCTCATTCTGGAAGTTACTCTTGTGAAAGAAGATGAAGTTGAGAGTGGCCGATGACATGTCGTTCAGTGTGCGCATCTCAGTGAGAATACGCGACTGGTAATCACGGCGATTTTCATCCACAAACTTTAGCATGCGCTCTTTGAGTTGCTCGATCTGCAACTGGGTCGTTCCGAAACGAATCTGCAGACTAACAACATCGGCAAGAGCGTTACTGCGGCGTTGGTTGAGAATGAACAATTCGTTAAGGATAGAGTTGGGGGCCTGCACAATGTGACCCTCCATCTTCTTGAACTCGGTGTACCATAGAGATATTTCAGTGACGTAGTAGTCATCACCGAGACCGGTTGAACCAGAATTACCGTAGACGGTGACACGGTCACCCACGTCAAAGGGATGTTTCACGAACACAAAGATGATAGACTGCAGGAACTCCTGTGTGGTGGCTTGGAGAAGCCAACTGAGACCAAGGATAGTCGTTCCGGCCGAGGTTAGGGCAGCCGCAGTTGAGCTTGATATTATCGACACAAACACCACAACCGAGATGATGAATGCAATACCAAAAAGAACACGGTCAAGTTTGTTAATCACAGAGTCGAGATCCTTCAGGGATGCAGCAATGGCCTTTTTTTCAAGATGGATTTCGTAGCAGACACCCTCGAATTCCTCCATGGAGATATCGCCGTTCATGTCCTTGTCGAAAAGGGAAAAGGCAGCTTCGGCTTCTTCTTCGTCCTCGAAGATGACCTTGAAGTCCTCCAAGAACACAAGGCGATCTTCTTCATCGTAAGTGTGAGGTTCGTCGGGGTTGTTGACCTTTTCGGTGAGGTTGTTGGGGGTGTCGGAGTCTTGGGTGTCTTCCTCGTTCACGGTACCGGCTCCCTCGACAGTTGCTGGCTTTCCATTCATGCTGATGTGCAGACCCTTGAGACTGCGGTACAAGATGCGAGCAAGGGCACGAGAATGCTGCGCGTTGCGAAGAAGCTCGCTAACGACCTTGCCGGGATGGTTAGCGTTTATCTTGCGGCCCATAAAGTCATTACCAATACGTCCGGCAACATTGCCCATCTTGTCCCAGGCGGCACGCGCATTCACACGCATAGTCCGCAGAGGTGTTTTATGCCCAGCACTATTGGGGCGGCTTCCGTTGACAGGCTGCCAGATAGAGTCCATGGGATGAAAACGAGACTTTGAGTGCTCGTATAGTCGAACAAGCTTCGAGACGTCGTCCTTGTTTTGCACAATGCGCACAGCATATGTCCTCTGATGGAAAGACGCGGCGATCCACTGAATGCAAACCTTCTCGGTAAGATTAATACAAGAAAGCACAAATATCGCGATAATGACCTTCATGACAACTTTGATCCAGTCCAGGTCCTGTGGATCGTCATCAGATTCAAGCGGGACGCGGTGGTTGTTGAGAATGTTCTTAGTTGAGATCAACATGGCTAACATCCATAGGAAGAGGGCACTGTGAAGCTCGAGATCACGTCCGATGTCTTTCCATTTCTTGGAGTTGATAGACCCAAGCATGGACGCAATACTCTTGAATAAGAAGGGCACGAGACTCGTCAACATACGTGATACCCAAAGAGAGCACCACATAATCTCTAGCCAGATTCCAAACCACTCAACGTAGACGCCACCATCGCCTCCAACAGGATGCTCGCCCGGCTTGAAGGCGTACTTTCCGAGCAGCACGGGAATGAGCAGGAGGGCGGCGCCCGGAAGGGCATAAAAGATGTATCTAAAGATACGGGGGAACTTCTTGAGCCAAACCCATAGCTTGTACAATGGCGCATCGACGTTTGGTGCCATTTGCGGCAAAGGCTTATCGGGCGTCAGGATAGCCTGCGCATTGGGGTTGTAGTGGGCATCATCGTCGTCTGGCAGCGGCATCTTGGAGCCGGCACGGTACAAGTCGTTTTCACGGCTAGACACAATCTGCTCAGTGCGCAGCAACTCCAGCTCGTCATGCAAGCGGGTTTCGTGGGACCTGCGGGCTTCAAGAACGGCAAGGGCCTCGGTGCGCTGAGTAGTAGTCGGGGCCAAAGGCTGCATGCCCATACTAGGTAGTAGACCAGAAGCATGAGATTCGGAGTGGTATGGATATGGATGAGGATGGATGGGACTTATAGGCGATAGATGGGTGCTAGAGGGGACTGTGGATGGGATCTGCGGCGGAAAAATCGGAGGTGGCGGCGAGTGGGAGAAGGCAGGCTGCTTCTCTGATGGCACGCTATTCTTGCTCTCACCCGGCTCCGGATCATTAGGGTGGCTTTGCGACATGATTGGGTGTTACAACAGCGGCGCTGATGTGCAATAATGCAGTACTGATCCAACTGTGACGTGAGAAACCGAAATATACCGTGTGGGATATGCAGATGGCGCGGCGGAAGACGCAGCCGATAGTGGGACTGGTACAGACGGGGCGACTTGCACTGGTACAACAGATGCACCCCCAAAGCCGTGTCAAGAGCTCTCCAGTTGGACAACGAACAAATTGGTCCTAGTAGGGGAGCAGGAGGCGGAAATAGGGCACAGGTGGAGGAAGAGAAGAAGGAAGAGAGATCGATGATCGTGAGACAGGCACGGCAGCAACAGAGGCAGCAGGCAGGAGGTTTATGAGCTCTAGCGGCGGTGGCCCTTCAAGACAGCCAGAAGAGGAAGAAACGAATGGATCGTGGGTCTCTGGCACGAGCAATGCTCCAACCGACGATGCAGCTGGCAAGCAGCGACAAGCAATGCTCCAACGGCCCGAAGAAGAAGCCCAGCGCAACAGCCAAAGCGGACGACGACTGGATCGTGTCGCGCAAATAAGCTTGTCTGGGGCTGCAGCAGCGAAATCCCTGGAGAAAACTAGATAAAAAACCTTTAAAAAAACTAGGAATAGGTCGACAAGAGACTCGGCTGGAAAGAGGCTGGAATGGATGACAACCCAAGCACGATGTGATGGATGCGATCACAGCGAAAAATGAGCAATGAAGACAGCCAGCCAAACAGGCAGAATAAATAATAGCAAGTAGCGGATTAAGATCCGAGTCAAGAGACAAGAAGCTTCCAAACAAGGGAGAGGCGGCTGTTGCGGGAGTCGTCGACGATAGATATCTAGATGCCCTGTCGACTTTGTGACTTTGTAGCTTCGTTTGGCCGTCTAATTTGGAGAAGTATAGAGGAGGTCTAGAGGTCTGGTTTAGTCATCAGCGGGTCGGTGGACACAGCGAGCAGTTACCGGAGTCTATCGCTGCTTCAGACAAAGATGGCAGCGGCGGGCAACGACCCTAAAGGAGCAAAACAACAAAGCAGGCGACGGAGAGGTGATGTGTTTGTTGATAGGCAGACGACGGATCTGGGACGATAGAACAGGATAAGCAAACAGACAGACAGCCGTAGTCGTCACAGAATGTAGTACTTGTAGACTGAGATGCAAACTGCTGTTCTTTCGGCAGGAAAAGGGATACGAGAAGGGGAAAACGAGAGGACGGTTCAGCGATGACGAGAGAGTCGGGACGGAGCGATGTGCGTTATGCTCGCAGAACCAGATGCAGAGATGCAAAGATGCAAAGATGCGTTGCAAGAAGGGGGAAGGGAGGAATGGACATATGTTTAAGAGAAAGAAGAATAGAGAACGAGAGCAGAGGAAATAAAGAGAGAAAAAAGAAAGAAAAAAAGAAAACAAGCCGGCAGCCAGGCCAGGCTTGAGATTTCTATGGAGTTCTCGCTGTATTCTATTTCCTCTTTACTATATCTATTAATCTACTACAGTAGCATTCTTCTTCTGGTCTTGGGCCTCAAGTCGCCATCAAAGAAGCTACGAACACGGCAAAAACAAGTCCTCCGCCAAGAAAAAGAAATGCCCACTCAATTGTAGCTTGCAATTTATCCAGGGGTCCTTCGAGCACTGGTTTATCTTTATCTCTATTCTCTAGATTTCGCTAGGGCCATCCTTGTTGAGGTTCAGAACCCGGTGCTAATAATCCAAGCAGAAAAAAGAAGGTTAACTTTACAACTACGGTGCCCACCATGACTACATATTTTACTTTGTTGCTAGTCCGGTCTCGTCAGCTGACTTTCTCACCGACGACCGCCTACAAAATAAGAAAAGCACCACGGTCAACGGAGGAAAATAGCCCTTTTTTCTCTTCATCTTTTTGTTCTCTCTAGCTTTCGTTCCTGTCTACATTCCTTTCCCCAGATGCAAATCCCATTCCCGCAGACAAGCAGGACGAAAGAACAAGACAGAGAACATGTACTGATATAGTAGTACCGATAGTACTAGTAGAAAGCGGGTGTCGTCCTTGGGCCATAAGTATCCTGACATTACGACGCATCCGTACTATCTTCCTATTCTTTGTCGACGGCCTTCTTAGAGTCTAAGGCCCATCAAAGGGCCGTTGTTCCTTTGTTCACTACCGCATAAAGCACCATAACATGCTAGTAGCTCATAGGCAATTGTCTGCTCGTCTCCCGATTCATCACCACAGTCCCAATGACGCGCTGGTTACGCTAGTTACATGGGGCACTACAAGTACAACTAACTGCGATTTGTTCAAGGCAGGGTCTCCCAGTTTTGCCACGACGATGCGGAGACTAACTATGCGGAGACGTCGCTTATAGTAGCCCCGGCGTAGCGATATGCACCAACACCTGCAGTATCTCCCAAGTCACGATCCTGTTCTTATATGTGTGCCGCCAGATGGGCTGCTATCAAGCAAAGGCGTGTTGCTTGCTGCAGAACTGCTAGTACTAAATGCGCAGATCACACATGCCGGGAAAAGGGCTAGGGAAAATGCCACTTGCTCTTCTTCCATCCACCAACGCCGCTCTTGGTGCTCACTGCCGTTTTCTCACGATGTCTCTCCATCTCCCCAATGACACATCAAACCAGAGATGCGAGACCAACGCATTGCCGAGAAACACAAAGCATGCTAACAAATAACAACATCAACTCATAAGCGATACGATGAACTTTTCTCTATTTCCTCATTGTTCCAGCAGCCGCATGCTGTTGTTCATGTCGCCTCCAACTTATATTTATAGGGACAACACAACACATTGCGGCAAAGAGCCGTTTACATACAACTATTAGTAGACAAGGCGACGATCCCGATGTCACGTAGCTCCATGAATAGCTCTATGGAAAAGAAAAGGAAAAAAGCCAAGGCTTGTCATCCTTCCCTGACTCCGGCTAACGTCTTAGTAGGATGAGAGAGGAGCTTTGGAGTCAGATAGAAAGCAAAAACTGACATCAAAAGCCAAGAGAGAAAACCGTGCTGTCTGATGATATCACGCTGTAGCAATATTGTCTGTCATTAGCTCACACTACATCAAACATCAATATAGAGCACATGCATGGTTCTTATGCTAATTTGAAATGCGCCAAACATGTCGACCTACTTATTCCATTTTATTCTTCTAGTAGCAGTGATCTGCACTGCCAGTCACCATCAGAAGACTCCGAGTAGCAGTCACAAATGGACGGGCCAAAGGGATATGCTGAAGCGGCAAGTAACGGGCTCAAGCAAGACTTTGGGGCATACAGTAAGCCCTTGGATGGATACCTCTTTTTCTTTATTTTTCTGATTATTTTAGTTGTCTCTTTTAGTTTTGGCGATCCAGCCCAGTGAAAGAAACCAAAAACCCCCAAAAATTAAAAACTTAAATAAATATATATCCGATACTGTGAACCAGCTTGATTGGTTGCCCTAATATTCGGTAGTTGCGACTAAGATTTCGCCCGCAGAATTTTCAAGGCTCTGCTTGTCAAGTTCGGTTCAACAAAAAACAAAAACTTCCTGATGCTGACTTTTCCGCGTATAACTAACTACCTTTTTTTTGCCGGGACAAACCTTTGAGAGAATAAGAGAGAACCGAGGCTCTCCAGACCAGCCAAGCGAGAGCTTGTTTATGTCATAGTGGAAGGTATCCCACATCACAGTGAGAAAACCATGCATCGTACACCGTATCTGTATAGCCAGTTACGCCAGCTCTATGCACATCTAACAACATTACAGTTGGTGTGTCTTCTGTAAGCAACCATGATCCAGCTTCAATCCAAATCCACCACCCACCCGCTAATCCCGCTCTCGTAAGCCTACGACCTTTGTTAAAAGATGTCGGGATTCATGCCCCCCACCCATAAATAAAGATCTTTATTATCTAGCTATTCTTACCATGCCATTCTTGAAAAAGAGAATATAAACAACTTCCAATTAGAGTCCTTCATTCCATCTAGAATTCTACCGGCATTGCCCTGTTTGTTTTGCACGGCCACATTAAATCAAAATGACAGAAAGGAAAGAATAAGCACCGATATACAGCATACAATTTTAGACACCGTGAACGTTGCTACCAAACATTCAATCTTGCCAAGCCTCTCCAATCTGTTTCTCGAACTGTGCTTTTTGCCCTATTGAGATCTCGAGGGGAACATGCTCAACAAAATGAACGCCCCAGGATCTACATTACCATTCCCTCATGTTTACATACATCTCATACCGGGCCTATCTTGCTATCCTTGGCTGAGGCTAACATCACGACATTATCCTACGAATGGCAAAAGTACTCTACACATCACAAGTAGCCAGATATGCGATACACAGAATTCCTTATACAAGGAGCCAGACGCACAATCCCTATCAACGTGCATATGGCCGACTGACCTGCTCCTCCTCTCCTCGCTGCATGTCTCGAGGTATGATATGTGTAAGTATGTGTGTGTACATGTGTGTATAAATCACTAGTTGTAGCCCGTTGTTGTTGTATCATCATCTGCAACTGTCTTGAACTAGGCGACATACGCCCGTTTCGATGCTTCTTCGATCCTCCTCTTCTAATGTACACATGTATGGTGTATGTACAGGCCTTTTTTTGTTATTTTATGCTTCGTCTTTTGCTTCCTAATTCCTGGTTACGAAGCAAAGTTAGACAATCAGCTTTATGAATCGTCATTTTTGTTGGACAAGTCTGCGTTTCAAGTAATCCTCTTGGGTTTATCTTTGACGCTAAACGGGGAAAATGATCTGAGGGGAAGAGAGACAGTGGCAAAAAAAGAAAAGAAAAAAGAAAATAAGAGAACGAGAGAAAAGCGATAACGCATGTGATACGTGCCTGTGCCACCCGGAGCCGTGCCCGTCTGCTTACTTTGGCACTGGCTAACAACATATAAGACATACTATCATAATGTTGGTCAAATACCGTACAGTGCAATAATTTCCACTTACGCAGGAAAGGCCACGAAAGGGGCGAATGTCTAGGGTTTCAGGCTTCTAGGGTTTACAACCAAAGCCGCTTATAGTTTCTACAATTTGATATAGAAATGTAGTGTAGTATTTGTAAGAGGTTACGATATGAATATATAGATATTTTCTGCCAACCTGCGCCTCGTGAAATTCAAAGGTCTGCTTCATTGTCTTATTGTCTGCAAAAAAAAAAAACCCACTAAAACATCCAAGTCTCGTTTCGTTCTTCATAAAAGTTGAATTCTTACTCTTTAGGATATTTGGTCTGTGCGAGTAGATACTAGGGAAATAAATATGGTCGAATTTCAACAAAATCAGCCAAGAACAGAAGCTTTGTACCTGCCTGTAGGGTAAAATAAGCCCTGTGTCAATGTGCATATTTACATATATGAGCCTGAGCATAGCGTTGAAAGGACAGAAAGAGAAATACCGTCCTTCAAATCGAACTATCGAACCACTTATTTGTAAATTGGCCACCAAACACGAACAAGATATTCGCCTTCAGGTAGTAGTAATCTGTATACCACTATAAATATTTTCTTCTTCGTGTTGATCCAAGCATCACACGAACGAGGCAAATCCGAGTTCATTGCAAATCTGACACGCTGAGGAAAATCTCGATGTTTTATGAACAAAATACGACTTGAAATCTTTGTTTGTCATACCAAATTATCCTTGTTTTTTTATTCTTTTTCGTTCTTGTTGATATGAGCCGCAAATGTTATTTCCGCCCTGGTGCTCTCTACTTGAACAAATTAAATGTGCCTTCCTCCTTCTGATTCTATCTTGCACAGTCATAACTTGTTGTCATGCCTCCTAGATATTAGACAAAAACAAAAGGGTGGTTCGTTTCTTGATAGTTGTTGGACAGTCTAGAGTAGTCGAGACTCTATTCAACTCGATTCCCCTGGATGAAAAGCAGGTTCATGTCAAGATCAGGCAAATAAACTTGGACTAATTGGATTGGGTTGTCTGATGTCTGAGGCTCTGTTCGGTGTTTCCTAACGCTAGTTAGTTTTGCTTTTAGTGGCCGTGTTTCTACTTATAAGCCTCTTTTTATTTTTTTTACAACTTCTATTCTTATTCGTAGTTTTGTCGGACCAGCTTACCCAAACATTATTCATATCTGTAAAAGAGAAAAGAAGACTGGAAAAAAAAAACTACAACATATTACACGTCAGCTTTGATAGTTCGTTCCTCAAGCTATGTAACGAGTACACCGATAGTTTGAACATAAACAGTCGGGCCATTCCATTTGTCCAGGCGGTTCTAGTGTCTTGATAGCCTGCCGAGAAATGGACGGTTGAGTAGTGCATTATTCCAATGCTCCTACGGCTTATCTACAGTCTTAGCTGCCGTATTATAGTTTCTGCTTAAAAGTCTAGAACAAAGATAGAACATTTCATTAAGCACGTAAGACCTGGACTTCATGGTGATATCTTAGTGCCTCTCTCCAATAGGCTGTATATTGTTTCTTAACCTCAGGGACCATCTCTTTAGGGGCACCAATAGTCCTCCGAATGATGTCTACCTCTATCATGTTAGTTACGCATGGACTGCTCGACCTCTTTAGTTCGCCTGTGTCCGTGATCACACAGTCGCGCTAGATCTTTGCATGGAAACCAATAATACAACCCTACAAAAGCAAGATTATGGCAGCATTTCTCTCTGTCGCTGCCGGGCTCAAATAACTCCTTTGGTCAAGATTGTTTGTTTCATATTCAGATCTAATCAAAATAAATCATGGCCCTTGGTCACTTGAAGTCTGAAGAGGTTCATAGAGATAGACTACTGGCAAGGTTCGATGTTGATCTACTGTTTATTTTCACATGGGCCGCCAAAGTCTTTTTTACATACATGTATCGATCCCTGAATCTCGTGAGATTCGACTGTCAAGACATGGCAGCATGAGCGATTGAATTTGAACAGACAGGCCTTCTTTTTCTTTTTTTCCCATTCTACCCACCAAAATTGAGGCCTTACTTGCATTACAATAAATCCATCAAACTTGGAGAAAAAAAGAAAAATACTAGCATCAAGCGAATAGGGGCATGCATCACATTACTTGAAAGCTGTAGCTAGGATTAGATATGGCTGGCCTGGGCCTCTAAATCTCCTATCAGATAAAGTGATTACGACTTCTTGTTCTCTATTCCATGGAAGAAAATAAAAAGAAGAAGAAGCATATGTTGAGACAAGGCAGGCATGATAACGAGCTAATCGCGATATCACAATAGAACGACTATAGCACCGACAACATTTGCATTATACACATAGACATACATATAGATATCAACAAATACTAGGACATGCATAATCTTATATTACGTGGGAATGATACATGTAAACACATACGGGTTGGGCCATCTACGACTCTAGCTGACTCCGATTTGTTGAATTTTACCGGATAGATAGTCGGTTATCAACACGGCTTGTTATCTCCTTTATGTGGCGTAGATTCGCTTGATATGAAGATGATGATGCATAGTGTGATATAAACAGAATTTGAATAATCAATTCAGAGAAAACGAACATGTATACATACAATAAACAGATGTACAAAAAAACAAGAAGGTAAATATTGCAGCATATCAGCCATTTATCTATCTATAAATTAATAGACAGTGGGTAAAGCGAATGCTCTACTATGACTCTTTTTCTTTTTTTCGTTATCACCAACAACTTAGTGGCATTTTAATATTTGAACACATATGTACTTGCTGTACGACGACAACTGGATTTATAGACGCATATGTAAGAATCCTACCGCGTTGTCCTACCTAAAGTAGCAATAACAACAAACGAAGGAAAGAAAAAAACAGAAAAAGGCTCGTCGTTTTTGTACTGCTTAGCCGGGCTATCTCTAGCCTAGATAGAGAGCTCTGTACTTTACACGGTAATGGTCCAATCAGCGCCAATAGCAGCACCCACGCGGCCAATCACCGCATACGCAGCGCGTGAGCCAGAGGCCTTGAAGTATTTTACCTTGACAGGCCATTTTTTGCCGCCAGAAGAGATAGTGACCTCTTCCTTATCCCAAGTCGCAGGAGCACCCAGTACCACGATCTTGTCGATTGCGACTGGCGCCATTTTCTTGAGCCAGGCACCTGGTTTGACAGCCTTGGCACTACGACCCTCAGCGTCGACAGAGGAGATAGACTTGCCGTCAAAGGCAAACTTGCGGTGAATGTACTGGCCATTAGTGTACTCATATGAATCACCATCGTCGACATAAAGATTACCCTCTGCGGTTTTAGCCTTAGACACAGAGATGACAAGAGTATAGTCGTCGAACTGCATCAGTTGCGTTGAGCGGCGGGGGATGTCGCGACGGGGGACAATATGGCCACCCTGGAGTAGAAGAGGGGTGCTATCGATAGGGGCAGGGAGCGTCACCTTGGCACCTTGCTTAGTGGGCACAATGTCGTAAGTGAAATAGTCAAAGTAGATCTCGTCGTCGGGGATGTAGATATCGACAGAGTTCTGGCCCTCGGCAACAACAGGCTTAGCTAGCAGACCATACGAGCCTAGGAATAGCTGGTCATCAATAGCAAAAGAACCTTCATCATCAGGGTTGGTGTAGTACATGGGGCGGACGATAGGGCTGGAATCCTGGCTGGCCTCGTAGAAAGCAGTGTACCAGGCAGGCATTAGCGTATAACGCAGACGAAGCGCAGCAGTAATGATGGGAGTATGCTCTTCGCCAGCCAGGTAGGGCTCACGACGACGAGAATCAATATGGGCGTGGCCACGGAAGAAAGGATACCAGATACCGGCCTGGTACCAACGTGTGAGCAGGTCCTTCTCCGGATTACCGAAGAAACCGCCAACATCAGCACCAGCAAAGGGGAAACCAGAGATTCCTTGGCTAAGAACCATCGGAATCGAGGCGCCTAGGTGGTCCCAGTTGGCTTGGTTGTCACCGGTCCACATAGCACCCAGACGTTGAGAGCCGGCGAAAAAGGAGCGTGTCAGAACAAACGGACGACGGTTCTCGCCCTTCTTGCGACTATGCATGCCAAGCTGGGTGGCATTATGTAGAGTCATGCCCATGAGGTTGTGGACGTCACGGTGCTCCCAGCCGCCAAAGTGAAGGTTGTCCTTGGGCATGGTAGTCTCGGGACCGTTGAAGACTGAAGGTTCGTTCATGTCGTTCCAGATGAAGGTGTTCTCCATGGTGCCCTTGAAGTTATCGTACTTGAAAAGAGAGCCCCACCAGTCACGAGCAGCAGGACTGAAAGTATCGATCCAGTACGAAGAGCCAGGCCAACACCAACCCTCGAACTGGTTATCGTCCTTGTTGTGGACAGCAAAGTCCTTGTCCTTCAACTGCTTGATAACATCGTAGTTGTCGACATTCTTGATGTGGGGGTCGATGATGGTGACAAGCTTACGGCCATGGGCATCAAGAGCCTCGCCCATGCCGATAGGGTCAACAAAGGTGTCGGGATTCCAAGTGAAGTACTTTTTCTCATTGGTGTACTCGATATCAAGCCAGATGACATCGTAAGGAATCTTCGACTTATCCATGCGGCGGTCGACATCCTTGACATCCTCGTCGGATACGTAGTTCCACCGGCACTGATGGTAGCCTAGCGAGAACTCTTGTGGTAGAGCAGTGGTACCGGTAAGTTCGCCATATGTCTTGAGAACATCCTTGGGAGTAGGGCCTAGGAAGATAAACAGATCTAGAATGCCGCTCTCTGAAATCCAGTGGGAGGACGTAGTAGTTCTAGAACCAGCACCTAGAGCCTTATCGTTGGTGACGGTATTCTTGGTGATATCAACCCAAGTTTCAGCAGCGTTCAACCAGAAGACGCCAACTGTAGATTCTTTCTTGTGCGCCTGCATGAAGGGGATAGAGCCGTAGAGAGTCATTGGACTGTCAAGCACATACTCGAACACATCGGCATTGTACATGCGGTACGGTTCGCTGTGTTTATCTGTGCCACCACGAGTCTCCTTTAGTGAAAGGGAGCCAGCATGCGATGGGATACCATAGACGTGCTCATATCCAGGGAAGGTGATATCGAGGGCAATACTCTCTGGGCCACGAGGCTTGGAGTCAGTGTTTCCACCAAATGTCTCGTCCCACGAAGAGGTATCGTCATCGACACCTTCGACCTTTGGACGCCAATGCTCCAAGTTCAAAAGACCGCGGTCATTGAGCTTGATCTGCGTGGCACCATCGCGCTTGAATTCGATACCAAAAGGGGCGAACGAGATGTGCGCCTCGAAGTTGGACGTGGGGCCGTACTGAATGACGGCGTTCTTGACATCCTTATCGGTCAGGGTGGCCTTCTTGTCGACGTTGAGCCCACCAACAATGACAAACTGTTCAGCCTCGTTGTACCGCTCCTTGCGGGCCTTGCTATTGTGACGCAGCTCAATGTCCTTCTTTTGACGGCGCTCTTCGTCCAAGGTTATACGGGCCGTGCCGGATTCGTGGAACGAGATAGTGAGTGGGAGGACGACTTTGTCAGCGTCCGCAACAGTCTTCAAGACTGTAGCATGGAGCTTTCCGTCAACGAACGAAACCGAGTCGGGGAGCACTTCGTAGGGTGAATTCCACTGTGCACTGCTTGAAGCTTGATCGGCAAAGGCGCGGTTGCGTGTGCAGAAGCCGGCCTGGTGGCATTTTTTGAAGTCGTTTTCCTTGACAGCCTCTATAAGAATGAAGAGAAAAAAACGGTCATGTTAGCATGGACGGCGGGTGATTTTGTCTTGCTGGCTAGAAAAGAGAGCCTGTGGGCTTGCTGGCTTATTTGCACTTACCAACTGGCAAAACCAGGCCAGATAAGACGCCAACTACGGCGATGGCCGTCGTGGCCCAGGTGGGCGACGAGGCAGACGACCGCATCTTATATGATGTGCGTATCGTTCTAGATGCGCTGTTTTTGCTTGGATGAACCGATGCGCCAAGCACAAACCCACGCAGGAGAGGCAATTCACAGCAGACAAAAGCTAGCAATGAATAGAAGCCAGTTTGGCACCAAAACAGGAGACAAAACTGGATAAAGAGAGGCTCGTGGGAGTTGACGAAGCCGTTGTTTGTGCTGTGTTTAGAGGCTATTCAGAGACGTTTAAATGGCCCCGTATATCTCATAACTTAATAAATAAGAGAGCTTAAGGCTTAGGCTTGGCTAGGAAGCAAGCTGTCCCGTTGAGCTTCTCCAGGAACCACCTATTAAGTTATGTGACAATTTCCCCATCTAGGATAGCCTGCCGGCCATGCCCCACTTTAGCGATAAGAAATAGCGGAGACCGTGCGGAGGGTATCTGCCGGGAATTACCCGGCTTATACATTAACGAAAGAAGGAGGATAATAGATATACAGCTCGTTACATATATTGCATCATACATCGCGGGGAATGTGTATCGTATTGTCAAGTATCTATCTACTATCCATGCATGGGTAAGAGCACATCCTCACTCGGTACATGCGATAGCCCATCCATATAAACTCAAGCCGTAGTGCAATCTTTAATGGGGTATCATCTATGGCTGCTATTTCAACCTCTAAGTTTTTTCCTCAGCACACTCAAGTGTACTAACCCGCAGTTCCGTTGTTATTTCGGTTATAACCTCCGTCTCTAGAGTATCCTCTTCTAGTAGCCTTGGGTTGTACGAAAGACCGGACTGGTTGGCGCCAGGTTCTTGTCGTTGTTCGACAGTCACGTATTCCGCTTGCTGGCTATCGGAGTCTTCCGTATCGGACTCATCTTTGTTTAATATACCCTCGGCATCATTACTGGTTATCGCCTCAGGTGTCGCGATGGCGCAAGATTCGTCCAGAGCAGGGACTATCTCGGCGGGCATGCAGCTCAAAGTCATCTTGACCAACAGCTTCATTATGTACCGAGCATCATTTCCGGCGACATGAAAGCCTGAGTCTTGGGTTGTCAAGGATTCGTAGTCCTTGGTGCCCAATGACTGGCAATCTTTCATAATACCCTCCAGATTCGCCCGATATGTCTTGCTCGCGTCTGTCTGGAATATAAACTTATGAACATATTGGACATCAAAGATGGTGGTCGGCTTCGGAAAATTTAAGGTTTCGTAAAAGATGAGATCGTTGAATCCCGAGTGGAAGACTAGAATCCACTCTCGGTCGCCAACACGGTCTCTGAACCAGTCCTTGATCTGCTCCATCGTTTTGATCTCGGGCTTTCCATGGAGGAATCTTTTTCTGCGCGCTTCGTACTTTGGGTCGCCGGGTCTTCTCACGCTATATTGATATGATTCGATATTTGTGGTAACTGGGGCTTTGGTATCTCTAGCCTGGTCTATGTTGCCCAGGTCTAAAAATGAGGCACCAAAGTGTAACCCAGACACTTCCGGGCGACCAACTTTTTTCTTGCGTATGTACGCGCCTTCTACGTCAACCGAGACGAGCAACTTATCTTTCCAGCCTGGAAGGCTGGTGGCAAGCTTGCTTAATATATCAGAATCAGTCGGACTTTCCATATTCTGAATGATGGCTTTAAATTCCGCATAGCCCTGTTGATGGACTTTTCTCAGTTTACGTGAACTGATCTTGATATAGTTTTCGGGGGATTCCGGAAACCTCCATGGCGGAGTTGTCTTCATGATTGAATTGAGATGATTACTTGTAGAGTAATATCTGTTTGAACTATGTCAGTATCGTGTGCTCAAGACGTTAGGCTTGTTGTACGTATCGTTTTCAAAGATAGTATATTGGTCTAGACAGGCAAGTATAATTAGCGCTGTAGCTTGAACATCCAAGTGAATTATTCATTACCTTTAGATGCATGTATTTCGCCGTGTAAGTGAAAGATAAGCGTAGATAGAGCTATGAACACTGGAGCTTTTGACAAGATGTGAGGATACGGTTAGCCACAGGTAGCTCTATAGTTATATATTTTCATTTCTTTTTATTACGGTAAACCTTTAAGCTTCTACTGTCAACTATGACGGTCCAGTCAAGTTGAACTATCTAGAAAGCTCCATGGCTTTCCTTTGCTCTGACTCTTACTTTCCTTGAAAGTGATCAACTTGGACGTCTATGATTTTGTTTGTAGTTTGAGTACTCAAGTTACTCACTTGTTCTTCAAGGACTGAGGTTTGCACTGACCCTAAAGATGTGACCGTAACCCTACTATATATACCACGGTAAGCATGCGCCTTGGTTACATTGGTCTAAGAATAGTATATGACCTAACCGACCATATCAACAATGAGCCCACCGAGCATTGTTTCTCTTTTGATGAATATACTGTTAGTATACACTAGCACATGCCTAAAGTTTCGAAGCTAGCAAGTAGTATGCGAGTGAGGGGAATTGGCCAGCTAATGTAGTAGGACAAAGAAGTAGAAGGCAATAGAAGTAAGATGGGTAGAAATGGAGTGAATCATGACTTGCCCTGGTAATATATTTGTAACTATGGATTGGCGGTGTTATATTAGAGTAAGCCAGTGGTAATTGGTATAGGAAAGGAGATCACAGTGCTCAGCCGCCGAATTGCTGGGATGCAAAAAGTTGCCGAAGGAAGAAGAAGCCTGTAGACTTTGGCCGCGATGGACCAGGTTTCTAGTGCTCAGCCGCAGTAGCTGCGTCTATATCTGTATGTAGCATATTTGTGTGTAGACGAGAAGGAGAGAGAAGCTGGGTAAAGGGAGAGAGCAATGTCTTTTAGCTCTTCTTTTTGTCTGTTTCTTTTTATAGCTAGAACGACGCTAGTTGGGCAAGCCAGTAGTCATGTACGACACGATACATTTTGCCCGGTAGCTCAAGCTTAGTTAGAGGAGGTGGTTTGGTTAGTAAGGGCTCTTCTCGTCTCTCTTGCTCACATCCCCGCCCATCCTGGACAGCGCAGCCTGTTGGCGCTATAGTCGGGCGAAGTGGCAGCCATAACGATATTGGGTACTGGGGAAATGCTCGCTGTCGGTTGCTGAAGTCCAGCACTGAGTTCTAATAGCGGAAAAGGACCAAAACAGCGCGGTATTTTGGTTCTGCTGATTTAACTGCAGGCTCTTTCTTGTAGGAAAAAGCTGACAGTTTTCTCTTCTGTTTTGCCGATTTCTGTCCATCTCCTGGCTCGACACGACCAAGAGTCTTTTTATCTTTGTTCTGTTTGAGCCCGAGACAACGAGCTGTCAACTCCATCTCGATATTGTTGACTGAGCCTGTTTAACCGCTCTAGATGCCAGGCACAAACACATGGTATCTTGCCGACCTTAGTTTAGTGGCTGCCGCTATATTTCTCGGGACTGTTGCCGTTCCTGCCCCAGTGCCAAGCCCGGCCGTTTATCCACCAAGCTATAGTTCCTGGCCCAGGCTTTAAGCTTCCGCTGCCTCCAAGATGGGCTCGCATGAGTTGCTGGAGGGCTGGGAGTCTGACTATGACGGCCTGCGCTGGTTCTATCGATACAAGCCGACCGGGGCAGTGCAATACAGGTTTCCGGAGGCGGGCGATGAGTTCCTGGATGTATACGACGAGTCGGCGCCGCCCGAGCCGATCGTGCCCGAAGACCGGCTGGCTATCCAGAAGCAGATGCGCGCCATGAATGGCGCCGAGGCACCGAGAATCGTGTTTGCTTCGGGCATGTCAGCCACCGGAGGCCCAATGTCGTTCTTTGACCACGATGACTTCGAGGGCTCGAGCTCTATGCAAGCAGGAGCCTTTATGTATATGGGCCCCGACGACGACGAGAAAGATGCGAGGGCCTCTGATAGTGCGCCACAAGAGCCGACAGCGGACCCGGTCTCACCTATAGCCAGCCAATCATCGACGCCTCTACCATTGAAAGCCACTGTTGATGCTGTGCCGCCGCCACCACTGCCACCTGCAGCCGCAGAGACGACATTTAGCTTTGCCGAGTTGCATTCGACGTGCCTCACCGCCAAAGCCCCTATGGGCTATCCTTTTACGAATGGCCACAATGTCCAGACAGAGATTCATATGCTGGACGGCAGTGAGATCCAGTCCGAGACCCTGAGACGGCCTGCTGCTATCGACCCTGTCGGCTTCATTGCTGAGATGCCCACCGAGTTCGCATTGGCCGCCGTTGATAGCGCGCCTATTGAATTGGCCGACCCCAGTATCATGGCGCCGATAGAGCAGATGGGGGTCCATAGCGATACCAGCGCACCGACCGTTGCTGAGCTCTCGTCAGACTATCCCGTCCCCGAGAACACACAAGAGACGATCCAAGCTCAGCGCGAGCACATCCGCAGCCAACAGAAGCCGTGGCAGGAGAATAGATATCCCTTCCAGCCACAGGAGGGCCATGGCTCAGGTACAGCATCAGTACAGCCTAAAGAAAGTGGTATTCTGCCATATACTACGACCGTGGCTTCTGGTATCAGTTCCAGCTCTACGTCTATGGCCCCGATACTACCTACTACTACCTCTACTATGCCACCGCAGCCACAGGTACCGGGCCCTCCTCACTCTCCCGCGCTGCTGTCTCTACACGGGCCTTCACAGCCAAACTCCAGCGCTCTGGGCCATCTGTCCACCGTGCCAGCCCCAACGCTATCGGGTGCTCTTTCTAATGGACACAGCGCACCGATGTCGTTGCGGCCAGGCTTCCTTGTGCAGGATGAGACCATCTTCGCGTCTAACTTGAGCCGGACGCCGTCTCCGGTCAAGCAAGACCAAGTCTTGCCATACCCAGACGACGATCCGGCATTGGGCCTTACTTCGATCATCGACATGGCTCCTCCAGACGATGATATTGTAGTGCCTAGACGCAGCGAAAGATCTGGCTCATCGCCTATGCCGCCCCATGGCCTTGGCCGTCAGTCTATGTACTCACATCACGTGGTCGACGAACTGTCCCCATCCCGTCCCGGATCTGTGCCGATTGGCTCGGGCCCGGTACCGCCATCAGTCGTACCGGCTGCCATCCCAAGACCGGCTACTACGGCGCCATACCAAGACCCGCGGCAACTGCAGCGCCGGTCGGTTGCCGTGAGCCTTGGCCAACAAGAAGCTCCGAGGCCGTATTCGACATATCCCACCCCTGCTCCTCCTGTGTCTGACTCTCAAGCTGCCGAGCCTTTGCATCATCGTCGCCGCTCATCTGACGTTTCTGCAATGTCTTCATCTTCGCTGGGCCCTCCCTCTGCTGGCGGCATGTCAACCATCTCGACTATACCTTCGCCGACGCCTGGCAACGACTCTGGCCGCCGTTCATCTGTGCCTCGACGGATTCCGGAACACGCTGACCAGACCGGCTCGTACTTTCCTGCGAACTCAGCCAAGATAGAGCCATACCGTCAGGCCCCTGCGGCTATATCAGGTCCAGCTGGTCGCAGACAATCTTATGCTGCGGCGGGGAACGCTAGCTTTCAGAAGATGCTTATCAAGCGCAAACCGTCGGCTATCTCCATAGAAGGCACTTCATTTGATAAGGGCTCTGTTGCGTATAAACAACGGTCTATTTCAGACTTGGCCAAAGCTGCAGACCAAAGACCACCGATAGGGGCTCAGGGCTCGGCTCAGAGCTCAGTAAACAATCTTCTCCACCCCATCACGGAATACCCCCAGAACTCCCTAGTCAACCCAGGGCCACCACGAGACCTCCAGGGCCAGTCGCAGCTACGGCAACAGAGGGTGCAGTCGACTATACTTGCTGGCCAACAGATCTTCTCACGACAGACCCCGCCGCCTGCAGTGCCACCCAAGCAGAGGCACCAGGCTGGCCATGACAAGCCACTGTCACATAACTCGCTCACCAAGAATCGACCTCTCTCGCTTCCGCCTCCATTGTCCTCGCACAGTCCATCTGGCCCACCGCCTGCTTTCATTGCGTCTGCTGCAAAAGACAAGCGGCCTGTACAAACTCAAAATCGGCCCAATGTCAAAGATAAGCCCAAGTGGCTGACCAAGCTGTTCAAAGGCTCCAAACGTAAGGAACATGCGCCTGCTTCATTCAATGTCTTTCCCAAGGCCCAGCCACCATCTGCTGATGGGCCTGGCGTCAATTTCCCCAGTGATACTATACATCCACCGGAGGACTTGGTTGACTCAAAGCATAAGGGCCGAGGACACCGCGCTGTCCATCCTCTATCTCTGTCCCCAAAAGCCTTTGGACACCACAAGAACGCCTCTAGGTCTCGCGAAAGGCCACCACCCCCTTTCAAAGATGGCCTGCGTACTCAGCCAGCAAACAATGCATATCGGTCTCTCTTGGACGATTTCAACGACGACGGCACGCCCAAAACTCCGCCTGTCCATAAGAACTTGGATGGCCAAGGGTTAAGCGAGGCTTTGCCTATAAAGCCTCTGGGCATCAGTGACAAAGCTATACCAGGCCAATCGCTAGAGACTTCGCCTATGCTAGCTACAGCAGACAATGACCAAGTCTCGTTCCCTACATACGAGTTACATAACCCGCAGTCAGGCTATTTTCGCCCAGCAATTCCCACCATCGTACAGCCTGCGGTTGAACTGGCTATCGGGCGTCTTGCTAACACGCCAAGTCCCCTATCTCGGCCCGTTTCGTGCCACCTGGACGATAATAACTCGGATCAGGGATCAACTTACACCGTTGACATCTCCGAGGCTCGGGTACAGCCCATTCTGCGACCTCAGCTGGTGCAGGTCTCAAGTAACCCCCAGACTACCACTGCTAGCTGTGGGTTTAACAATGCTAAAGAGGCACCTAAACGATCTCCCCTCTCGTCTTCAGCCGTCAACTATGGCGGAGGTAGCAGTGCTAGCAACGCTGGATTCGACGGCGTACAGCCGTTGCGCATACGCACTAGACCTGAGCGGAAATCGATCTCTAATGAAATGCCCGCCGTCGAGCTCCCTTGCTATACCATGGAGATTGAAGGGCAAATCTCGGCCACGGACAACCACATGCTTGGATCTAGAACCGATTTGTTAGAAGCAGAAGTTATGGACGCTCTATTCTCAAATGGGATTCAGGAACTCAGCGGTGGAACTCCCACCGAAGGTAGACATCTGCCCCTCAGAGTGTCAAAGCCGACAATGGCATCGACGTTCTTTGCCGAGCTAGATGCAGGCCCTGTGGGGTTGCAAGCACAGCATGAACAAACTTTGCTGCAGCCTAAAGATGGCAGTTTAGAGGTGGCCCCTCTATCGACACCGCCTCGGTCTCCAGGATCTACAGAGTCCGCGAAGCAGCAGAGACCCCATGTCTCGGCCTTGGCGCCTTCGCTAGAAGATCGTAGCCTGGCAGCCATGACCAAAAACACTCTTACCCCTCACACACTTTCTTTTCCCTCTCCTCCTTATGCTGTGGGGCAAGCTGTGGCATATCCTATCGAGACTGACCAGGAACAACCAAACTCCGTCTCGTCCGAGGTGGAAACGCAGCTTGGTCAGCTATACCTCAAAGAATCTCCCCGCCCAATTTCCGAACGACAAAACTTTGACAGTGGTAACACAGCTATTTCTACAGCTACTTCTGTCTCTGCTGAAACTAGTATTTCTGATATAACACCTGCTGATAGCTCGACGCAGATTCCACAGCAGCGCGGCCAGCATCAGTACAAGAAGAACACGCAGGGGCAATCTACTTCCAATGTAGAGGAACGTGAGCCTGATATCAGCTTGCCCCCTGGCCAATTACAAGGCCGAACCCTTACTCGAGGACGAACGAAGTGGATGAAGTCTCCAGCCGCAGATTATAGTGGCGGTGATTGGAGTGGTGATGAATCTGAATGGTAGGGTTTTATATCAGCCGCCGAAGCAAATATCCAGGTTGGTCTTTTTGTTTTGCCATATTTTCTCTTTGCTCAAAGCCTCAGTTGGCATGTCTCAGTACAATACCCCGCCTCAACTCTTACTCGGGTCCTAGTTAGATTTTCTATAGGAGCACTTGTTTAAACATTTCACTCTGCTATGTTGTATAGAAGGATGTTGTGGCTCTCGTTTTAATTTTTTTTAAATATCTGGTTAATTTAGATTCCATTCTATTTTCCTTCGTGTCTTCTATCATTGCAAATCACTATCATAAATGTTTTTTTTTCCACAAATCGAACCGTAATCTCTATTCATCTCTGTACATCGAGATAGCCATGATGAGATAGGATAGACTCAGACAAAAAGTACCACCACGCCCCCTCTTCTAGGCCTTTTTCGAGGCATAAGAGCCACTCAAACCTAATATCTGACTGCAACGTAGGACAAAACAGAGTCTCTGATGCGAGCTATACATGCAAGTACACAAAACTGTCTCTTTATATGGGGAAGCACGGTACATTAACCACACCATTGTCACCGCGTTTGCTACATAAGCATAGCAACTTGCCTTTTGTTTTTTCGTGAGGAAGATCATTGGTGAAAACAAAATAAAGGAACGGGGGAGGGGGGGTGCATACAAGACAAGACCTTGACACTAGGGATATACCAGATGGAACAAACAGGTCGGCTAGAATCTAAAGCCGAAGACGCGCCCTGTTTGTTTTTCTTATAATTAATTAGTGATTTTCAATGTCCATCTATTGTTATTTCACGACAACAAGCCGCGGTTTTGTTGTTTTCTTATATAGTAGACTTTTTTGACTAGAGACTAGAATAGGTGTTCCATATGCTGGCTTGACTTTACCATATTCAACGTCTACTCGAGATCATATAATGCCGGGTAGGTTTCCGGTCAGGTACTCAACGTCCTCTAATACCTCTAATAGATGCACTTTTAGTTTTTGCGCATCCGGGACGGCGCACTAGCTTCCGTCAAACTTTGATTTGATTTGATTTGATTTGATTATATTTAACGTCTACCTAAATCACTAAGATCATACGACGCCGGATTGGCTACCGGACAGATATTTAACGTCCTCCGCTTGACAAACTCGATAGCTTTGTATGTGCGGGACAAGACCGTCCCCTAGCCCCGAAGAACTAGTGGTCCATACCTCCACTATGAGCAACAAAAACAAATACAAAAAAAAAAAAAAAAAAAAAAAAAAACAGTGCATCCACAAAACTATTCCCCAAAAGACAGATCCACAAAACCAACTCCTAAGTGGAGCTACCATCCCCACTATTCAGTGAGCCTCCAAGAGGCTGGTGATCGTGGCCGTAAGAATGAAAAATTTGGCGTAATCGAGTCGGGTGCTATGGATGAAGCAACAGCGACAAGATTCCCGCGCCGCGGGGTCGGGCATCCGGAACCTTCAAAAGGCTGCCCGCCGTGTGTGAGTGTGGCTCCCTGAGGTGAGTGGATAGACTCGGGAGACCAACGATCGAAAAGGTGCGGGGTCGGTCGCTGGTGAGAACATCCCTCGAGAGGGGAAATCGGGCTCAAGGCCTCACGAAACGGTGCTTCGAAGACGACAAGTGTCGAAAAAGAAAACGAGAATGGACAGCAGCATTGGGGATATGTGCTGGTCGCTCTTAAAACCCACGACGAAGGGGAAAAATTCGTCTTTGGACGGAGGGGGAGGTACTCGAACTCAAAGGTACCCCCCCGAGGGTTGTAGGAGGGAAGGTTGTAGCTTCCGTCAAACAAACTACTACCGCCCGCTCCGGCTTCACAATGTAAGTGTATGTAACTCTACGTTGACAAGAAACAGTAATCCGATATGGTCTAGGGGCTAGGATATCTCGCTCTCACCGAGAAGGCCGGGGTTCGATTCCCCGTATCGGAGGTCTCCGCCTATCCGGCGTTCCTTTTTGATGGTTTTTGGTGGGTTGAGTGTATTGTACTTGATAGATAGGTATTCCTTTTGGTATAATTGACTGAATTGCAACTCTCAAGATTTGTTTCATGAATAAATGAAATAAAAAGTCTATTTAGGTTGTCATCACGGCGTATAACTTCAACCAACGAGAATCAAAGAAGAAACAAGAACGATGCCAAGCCATCGCTTTATTTTTGACACCGGCAAGTTTTTTTGGTTCTAGTTTACCATTGGAGGGCTTTTTTTTCCATGCTGACACTTGATCTTCAAGTCTTCTTGGCCATCCTATAATGTTATACTCTATGTTTCTGTAAATAAACCAAGCGATACCGTCAGCTTATCCATCTTACCATACCGCCTTTTTTTATATTTTATATTTTTTACAGAGACTAGATTCCATTAAAATAGTAGCAACATCCAAGTAGACAAAAATAGAACTCAAAAGGCAGATCAACCAGAATATCGTATGATAGAGGATCTTGATCATCAAAGCATTCCTAGTGCCACAACGGAGATTTTCACTACTACGTATAATTTGAACTTGACTTACTCTGAATGTCTTGGTTTAAGCTGGGATCATATCTAACGCATGTCGTGGATATACACTTATTTTATTTACCGCAAGTCTCAGCGTAATACTGTCCTTCCAATACTAATAATACTTCACGGAAAAATACCCATCTGTAGGCATTTGTCTCTATGGCTGGACTAGCTGTGCTAGGTACACTATTGTAACTTTGTACTTGAGTAGCCTGTGATTGGATACTTGCCACTGTATGGATAGATGAAGTCTTATGACTTCTGGTTGTCTCTGTATCTTGTTACAACTTTGCTTCTGTATTTTATTTTTCTGTCTTTCTTATTTCATTTTTTATAAGACGATCATGTTTTGAACTAGTTGCTAGAAAAGAAGCTTTGTGCAGATCCGTGGGCCCTTGCGTCCAGATGATAGTTCGTTGGGCGAAAGGTCCCTTTTGATATGAAATCATGTTCCTGAATACAAGTTATCTCTGGGAAGAGTAGTCCTATAGAAAAAGGCTTAGCAGGACAAGAACCACGGGGAAAGAACCTAAAGAGGCCATATAAGAAGGCTGGATACCGTCCATGGCAATGAGAACATGGAGTTCCCTAGAACTCGTGTGTCAGATTTAGACTCATGATGACATCGAGGCTTACTACTGCTTAAGACTATATTTGGTAGGCGAACTGTCGAGCGAATAGTCAAAGTTGTATCTCTGAAGGCTCTAGGTTTAAGTCATGTGCAGTCTCAGAGTTACTAGTAGTACTTACTCAAGCCTCAATTTCCACTCGTTTTGATATATCCACTGAGTGACTGAGAAACCATAATGCGAGGACTGAACACTGCTCGGAGTTGTTGCTGTTTAGAGCAACTAGCTACAAACTGTAGCCGATATCCAAGCAAATCTCTTACCAATCAATGACATAGAAATGGGTTTGCTGCTGGTCTTACTTGTTGTCATTGATCCTCTCCGGCGTTGAGCACTTTCGCATATGTAAGTGAGCAATTCTTCGTGCTGAGATGTATGTCTGCCAGCAGAACTCATGCATGGCGCTTCCTAGGATCAGCGCTGCTTTCACACCGCAACAATATGCGCATCACGACATCATCTTCTAATCCGGACTCCTCATTTTGGTTCATAGAACAGCACTCACTATTTGGCTAGAAACTCAAGCGTGATACAGCATATCAAGGTAAGCTGAACTCTGCCTATCAGGCCGTCCAGCGAGTTTCCCTAGAGCAACTAAGAGATCGCGAACGAAGAGCCGCTTGTTTTGGCAAAGCTAAAACTACGCCCAAGACTGTCATATTCAGTACAAGAGTACCTATGAGCAGCCGCGAGGGATAGCCTCAGGTCTGACCGCTACCAAGATACTCGCCGACCAGACCCGGGTTTCGTTTTCGTACTATGCTAGGCTGAGGAGTCAAGTTGCAGCTAGCAAAAGGAATAGGATAACTCAGCTTCATGCCAACGGATTTGGTACCGTGGCTAGACCTCTATGGGCACAGGTATACATAGCTGTATGCACGTCGATATGACTATATAGTTGATAGCGTAGTTAAGAATACATGACAAGCTAACTTGAGTTCTCACTTCTGCTCGCGTGTTGGTGAGGCGAAAATGAACTGTTGATCACTGAGTTCTTATCTCTATGACGACCTCGGGGAAAGACAATACTGCAAATGCCGTGCTCGTGGAATATTAAATTCGATCCTGAGACTATATGGAGGATATAATGAAGCTTAGTTATGTTCCGTTGCATAACAACAAATTGCAGCTCAAAACTTCCGTCTCGGTACGTCCTGCATGTTCCCTTCAAGATCTAAATCTAATAGATATGTAAATAAATGGTACTGTGGCATGTAGAGCCGACAAGCACAAGATCCATTGCATACTAAAGAATACGGTATATTTCCCATAAACTATTCATTACAAGTTACATATGGATATATCGGTGGATATGTAGTTGAGGCCTACGATATGTGTCCCTAGCAGCGGCTGAGAGATAACAAGCTTTGAGTTGCCTCAGTCAAGTGATCCTCAGTGACTTTGCTTGACCAAGCCAAACTTCTTTCCTTCTATACCATTCTTATGCCCTCATATGTCTCTCCTTGACATAAACATTAATGCTAAGTTATAGCCGCGGTATTGGTGGAAGGCCGAGCCCGCGCAGACTGTGGGGACTCAAGGACGGCAGCAAGGTAACTAACGAGAGCGCGAGATGGTTGGCTGCCCAATGTGCACATTTGTTTGTTCGTACTTTCTCTCTTTCGCTTTTCCGCTTTCAAGGGCGATGATAGGTGAGTTACAGCAGTAGATTCCGTTGTTCTAGCCCTTACAAAGCTCTAGCCATAATAAACGTTTAGGGAGAAAGAGCAGGTTAGAGGGGGCGTACGGTTTCTGGCGACCTAAAATGAACAGGGATGACTCTAGAGAGGTGGTTGATAAGATAACTCTGAGGTCGGTTAGAGAGAAATAGACATATCATTATGGATTATGTGTGGAAAAAGGGAAGCACAACCACACCACCTTTGTCTGGCCGTGTTTCTGACGAGCCTGACGAAGGAGTGACAAGGACATGCAGACACGATTTTTGTATGTAGCATTAGATACACCGTGTAGGCAGACTGAGATAATCAAAGAGCAACGTTAAAGCCAAAGAGCAAACAAACGCCTGGCTAGCTAGTAAGTATATGCAAGCCCTGAGCTATTTCCACTAAACATCCAAGTCTGGATCCGAGAAGGGAGAAAATGCTTATCTTCAGCATGTCGAACACCAGGCTACGGGCTTCAGCCAGCACTGATGATAAGAAGACAAAAAAAACACATACATAGTTGTACATATAGGGTACAGCTGCAAGCGAGAAGGACAGATGTCAGCACAGATCATACGGTAAACACATTGGTTAGAATTAATTGGAATAACAGCAGCCGACCGGAAACGCTGGAAGCAAGCGAGAAAGTCGGAATAGTCGCTCTGGGTCAATGGCCCTAGGCCTGGAAAGCAAGACTTTTGGCTACTTGAGTTGTGTTTGACTATGTCCGGAGCATCGTGGGGCATGTCCGTGGCGGGAATTTATTTCGATGTGACTGACGTTGGACTAGGGAGTACACCGTATGCCAAGCTATGTGCCCATGATAGCGCTATAAGCATGCTTTGTATGTACTATAAATGGCGCTTAATGGTGCTAAGATAGCATTGTTTTGAATTTGTATACAGTGCTGTGGCGGAAGTTGACAGAGAGTACTTGTTTTTGTTTATGTCGCCGCATAAAATATACAGGTGCATGTTTTTATTTTTTTAGATTAGGAAGTCGCTGCTGATCATTCAGGGAGGCACAAGCAGTCAGCCGCATTGTATATTACGGTGGCGAGCACTTCCTCAAGTAATTGCTATTTATGGAAATGCCACACTTGAGAATTTGCAACTACCAGTTCCTAGAAAAAAAAAAGAATATTTTAAAAAAAAAAAAGTTTAAAAAGGTAGCCAATATTTCGTGATCACTGGAGGTGTTATCGTCGTCTTATCAACTATGTTAGCTCCCGAGTTATAGTTATGTCACTGTTACTGCCTTGTTTTTCGTCGGACCCGCCCCGAACGGCGCACTTAATTGAGCAGGGTTAATTTCCCTTTTCCAACGTCAGATCATCAGTGATTGGCTGGGATTCGATGTTCCCCAGGTCAATGTCCGGCTGCCAAAACGGCTGCCAAAGTGCCTAGGTTTAAGTTTCCTTTGTGTTTTAACCTTTGCTCTCTAACAATAGCACAATAGAGCTTGTTTTGCCCGCATCGCACGAATCATATTTTGGGTATTTTCCCAAGCCCCTCTGCCCTGTACGACAAGTGCCCAAATTTAGGCTACACTTACGTACTATTTTTCTATGCTCTGACCTTCGTTGTGCTATACTCTTTAACTATGTACTTGTCTGCTGTAGCTGTAGGCGCTATTTATTAAAAGTCTAGAAGCTGATGCTAGAATTACTGTACAACGTGCAACATGCATATATACACGGTTCCCATCCTTCATATCCATCCAGCCCATGACACAACAAAAAATAAAGAACATGTGGCTCAAATAGTGTCTGTAATTCCCACCTGGGCTAAACAAAAGCTATATCGAGAGATTGAGCTAAAAGGGACAATCATTACACGCTTGTTGTAAATTACACAGTTATTGGCCCTTCCCGTAATGCTAAACCTCCAAACTGCTGCCAGTTCATGGCAATTTATAGCACTAGCTAGACTAGAGGTCGGACACTTTGAAATGAGAAAATACGCCAACACAGGGAATATGTGCTCCTTCTTTCTTTCCACCGCCCTGGAAACCCAGCCTGTTCGGGTACGAGTTTTGGCTATGTGACATCATATCTCGTACCCAAGAGAACGTAGAGGAACATACAGGTCTCTGGTATCGATCTCTTGTTCTCTGTCTGACTCGCTGGTGGACTGTCTGTCTCACAGGCCATTCCTTTCGTTCTCGTGTGATCTCGGTAGCCGGTATGGACGAGACCAAAGGGGTTCCATTTCTTCATCTTCCTGGCTATATCAAGCCTCAAAGCAAACATTACTCGTTTGTCGACAAAGGACTAACCATACCACAAGCAGCCCTGTGGTTCGTGGGCGAGCATGCCGTTAGTACGAGACCCGTCTAGATTATTTACCACGAGAAGTGATAGAAGTGAAAAGTATAAACCCTATAGCGCAACCGAGACCATCTAAGCAAGGTTGGGACAGCAAACACCACCGGACAGATCCCACAACTACATCCAGCAATAATCGACATCGCTCTGTCTGCTGTTGATCCATGAATGCTGCCTTTACCCACGCTTTGTATTGGGGCGAACATGGCGAGGATTCTCTACTACAGCCCGTTGGGCTCGTTCTAGTGAACACTTGTTACTGACGAGGAAACTTGGGCGATTATTAAATACCCTGGTCTCCTCTTTTGCCATTATGATTCACGCATATGCATACATTGAGTTGGCAACGATATTGCGCTTTGGATAAGTCACCGGGGCCAAGAAGATATTAAAGCATGTGCTGTATGCACAATACAAGCACGGCAGATAGACGGCAGAGGGGGGACATCGAAAGCCGAAGCACGAGGTCCTATCGTTAGAACCAGGTGCGAATAATTTAGCAAAATTAACACTAGCCGAAGGGCCATTGTGATCTATGTTGGTGAGGGCTATACTAGTCAGCAAATCAGCGCGGCAACCCAAACATGTATCGGCAAGAACTTGTGAATTCTGCCCTGGCTGCTGCAGTACTGTTTCCATGTAACGATAACACTACTCGTTAGTCCTTTTACTGTTTTGCTGGTTCCGAGCCCCCCCTCTCTTATTTCTGTACACCCTCTACAGAAACTATAAAGGTTGGAGGGCACATTACAGGTGGTCAGAATGATGTTAAGCCCCGTAAGACGTCCGAGGTAAGCTGAAATGTGCGTGCTAGTACTTGTCCGATGTTATTCTTCGTTGTCAGAACCAGAAAGACGAAGCGATAGACCTTAGCGAGCAATGTGGACTGGACGGCCGCCTGTGGCATGGTGAGAAATGATGACTGCAGGGCATACATGTGTATATTTAGTGGCCATATTGATGCCCGGCTCGGCGAGTGACTTTAGAGACATCTGGCGATATATGGCCATAATGCCTGCGGCAGAAAACTTGACTCTGTACCTCGCTTACAAGGATCGTCCCAAAGAGGAAATAGATTTGTACGATAAAGTGACTGAGATAGAACAACACCGCTGTTCGTTGTTTACTAGCCGTCAGCTAAAAACGCTACTTGGGCTGTTTTGTTCGTCTGACAGATCAGAACAAGCGTTAGGGACTAGGCCATCGGCGCCTTTTTGCTGTATCAAAGACAATGCCAGCAGTGCAAATCACCACTCTAGTTGTATATAGGCGCCTGATATCACACCAAATACAAATACACTCTCCAGGCGTACGCTTCTTGGATATTCTGTGTTATTGTTATACCGAAAAAAAGAAAGAAAGTTTAAAAAAAGGGATTTTATTTTATTTTTTACTTCCCGGCCTAGAGAGTACTGGAGGATAGAAGTAGAAGAAGACGGAACAAAACATACAGCCAGTAAGCAGTACACAGTGATCTCTCATAGACTGAGACCTCCATATCTCCGCCTTATTCTAGTTCACCATCTATTACCGATATATTGACTCCTACCGTGCCCAGTGTGTGATTTTTAGGTCAAATTACACCCCCCCCCCCCCCCTTCTTGTTTGATAGAATACTATAAACTTTGTAACTGTAACTATAGTTGCAAACCTACTGCCCTTTACTTTAAACGTTTCCTTTGGATATAATGCTATCGAATTTTCTATGCTGAGCCGATTGTTCATCATCTTCCTATTTAGGCTGCCCTCTCCCCTCTCTTCTTCTATCGATCTTTTTTCCCAGGGCAATACACTCCAGTCCAGCATCCATTTCTTAAAGACAAGCGAGCTCCCCCGTCTCTTGTTCCCGCACCTTCTTCTCGGGACCATCTTTCTCTTGGCAGCTTCTTCTTCACTCTTGTTGCTTGCTTCTTTACATCTCGAGCCATCACGACATTTCCATCGTCGCACGCAGTAGTTACAGGACACAACCCCATCCCCTCTCTCCTTCTCTGACCACAACCCAAGAGAGCCTTCACTGCCATGGCTACCCAGTCGTCTGCGGCGTGGTTCAATGCCTCCTCCACGGAGACAGACACAGCCATAGCAGGCAAGGCAATGGGCCTGCCCCTTGTCCTCTTCTATGTTGCTATTCTCCTGATGCCCGGCCTACTGTTCAAGGGCTTCCAGAACCGCAAGTCTAGCACCCTCATTGAAGAGTCTACAGTTCCGGTCCCCGCCGCTCCCAAGCGCCGTATTGAGATACAAGATGTCTACCCGGGCAACTTCCCTGGCCCGAAACTGTTCCCTATCATCGGCCGTGTCCATGATCTCCCTCGCTTCAACATGTGGCGCAAGTTCAAGGAGTGGTCCGACGAATTCGGTCCTATCTTCCAGACACGCATGATGGACCAGAAGTTCATCATCATCTCCAACGAAGACGTTGCCCGCGAACTCTTGACCAAGAACGGTAACAACTTTGCCGGTAGACCCCAGATCCAGGCTCTCATCAACCACAAGGCTGGCCCTGCTTACTCTGCTCTGATGGACCGTCATGGTAAGTCCCATTGCCCTATTTCATGCATCTTCTGATTTGCTAACTGTCTTGTTCAGACACCTGGAAGTACCAGCGCAAGTGGGTTCACTCAGCCATGGTTATCGCCCACCAACAGCACTTCTGGGGCCACGTTGAGAGAGAGACCAAGCGCTATCTGGCTACTCTGCTGATGGACCCCGAGAAGTTCCACCCCTACACCCGTGAGCTGACTGGTCGTATCATGAGCCGCCTAGCCTGGGACGATGCTACTCAGGGAAAGCTCAATGGTGACATGGCCATCACTACCCTAACGCAGATGTCTGTCTCTGGTCCTATTGTCAACACCGTTTCTCCCCTATGGCATATTGGTGACCTGATCCGCTACAACCCGTGGCGCACATTCGAAGTTGCCCGTGAAAAGAACCTCAAGTCCTGGTGGCAGAACCTGCTGCTTGTCTCCAAGCAACGCTTTCTCCGCGGCGATCTCCCCAACGATACCTGGGCTTATAGATATTTCGAGCAGTTGACTAACAACGGCAACCCCACCCTGGAAATGGACGAGAAGGACCTCGAGATGGCCAGCTGCATGCTAGGCTTCCAGGGCCTTGTCGGTGCTGTCACTATCTCCGGCCCTATGCAGTTCTTCATCATGTGCATGGGTCTTCACCCCGAATGGCTGCAGAAGTGCCAGGAGGAAATCGACCGTGTCTGCGGCGACCGCATGCCTACCACTGCTGATAGCCCTAACCTGCCCACTGTCCGTGCCTGCCTGAAGGAGACTGTTCGCTGGAGATCTGGTGTGCCTCTTGGTAAGTCACAATGTCTTCCATTTGATGTTTTTGAGCTCATAGCTAACAATGCTTCAATACAGGTGTTCCTCATCAGTGCGAGAAGGAATACACTTTCCGCGGCGTCAAGATCGAGAAGGGCACTATCATCCTTGCCTGCGAGTGGTACGCTAACCTTAACCCTACTTCAGTAACCCTTATCTTACTAACATGATGCCTTTTCTTCAGGAACATGAACCGTGACGAAGCCATTTACCCCGATCCCGAGTCTTACAACCCCGGCCGCTGGTTGGATCCCTCGTACCCTACCTACCAGGAGCCTCTTACCCGGTACCCCAACTTCCGTGAGGGCAAGGGCATGCACAGCTTCGGCTGGGGCCGCCGTACCTGCCTGGGCCAGACCATTGTTGACGACGAGATGTTTGTTGCCGGTGCTGCTCTGTGCTGGGGCTTCAACCTACAGCCCAAGCGCTGCCCTCTGACCGGCGAAGAGATCAAGTTTGACACTCAAGCGACCAACTCCAACGTCATTCTCGAGCCGTTGCCGTTCCCTATGGACATCAAGCCTCGTAACGCTGACCGGGCAAAGCTTATCCTGGATCAGTACAACGAGATCCGCTCTGAGATCCGTATCTAAGCTTTTTACCGACAGGAAAATCATGCCTTATCGGTTTTCTTGTGTTAATGATATGAAGAAATGCCACTTATCTTTATCCGTTCCCGTCCCTTCCTCTATCTAGGCCATAATAATGCCCTCATATACCTGCTATCTCTCCTTTTCTTGTCCTGCATATTCCCAATCCCTCTTTTTCCTTCTCTTTGTTTCCTGTTTGCCTCTTGCCACTCCCTTTGTTTTTCGACCTCCGCCGTTTTGCTGGATGCTGAAATTCGGCCGTTATAACCGCCAGGCCCTGTTTGTTTGTTCACCACACATGTGGCTTTTATTTTGTATCTTCATCTCTTATTAGTGTGATACCTTTTTCTTTTCATCTTCCCTCTCAGGTTATAACTTTATATGTATTATCTTGACTTTTTTTTTCATCTATTCTATAAATTATATTACAATGTTAAGTTTGTGACAAGTCTTCGCTGCGAATAATGTTTACGTATGATATGACATCTACCAAGGTATCTAGCTGTTTAAATATACATTGCCAAGTACATAATTATCAGTCGTGATAATTGTTTCCATCGCGCACAGCTTATACGGTGTGTGTACACAGTTTTGAATATATCATGGAGAAATAGAAGGCAATGTTTATTATTGGTTTTCGAGCATTCTAGTCTTGGTATCACGAATGTGCAATATTAGCCTTGCAGTATCAATCATTTTACAGCAATTTATTGTTTTTTCCAACGCGAGCATTGTAAAAATGCACATTTACATAGATGCCCCGTGATTAGGCAGCTGGCTGATTAGACTACACCCATTTTGCCACGCATGTATATATAAGCACCGTTGCCTACGAATATATATTCTTTAATTTTTTAATTTTTCTTTCGATCATCCCTGAACATAGATCCCACTAGCACCTAGATTTTGAACGCTTTGTATTCTCCCCTAACATGTCTGTAAAGGACTATACTCTAGCCGATATAATGGACTCATGGAAGAATACGGCACAGAACACTACAGGAGATGATTTCAACTATGCTAATGAGCCAAGTTGGTGCAAGAAACGACGAATCCCACATCGGTTCTTATCGACTACGAGCCACGAACAGAGCCGATATATTGGCTGTCAGTATGAATGGGCCTTCGATAGCCAAAGTAAGTGTGGTCCACCCTTGACCTCTCATGCCTATACATTTGATCTCTTTTCATTCCATGACGTGCTTGCTCCTCTACACCCTATCTGTAAGTGCTACAAATACTTATGCATAGTAGGAAACCTACTCTACCGCATCACTTGGGAAGAACAGGTAGAGACAGCACCTCGATATTTCGAGATCACGATACACACAAATTTGAGGTGCAGAGCATGGGCGATCGGAACTGACACTCTAGCCCGAATCGTCCAACGAGCCTACGAAGTCGGTAGCCATATAGACAAGCCGGACCGATGGTTGCCAGGCGAGAAATTCACGCGAGAAGAGCAATGGAACTATGAATAGGCGATTCTTGCTTCATGGTGTCTTCGACCTGGCGGTGTTTTGAGATCTCTTTGAGATCTTTTATTCGGTTGAATTTTTTTTTTTTTGCTCATATAGAAGTCGAGTTTGATCGGCATGAACACAGGTTCTCCAACTAGTTTGATTTGATTTGATTTGAGTTTTAGATATAGATGCAGTTACAAATACAGATACATTTTCCATAATTTCTTAATATACAATGGAGTACATACAACTACATATATAACAATTACATACTAAATAACATCTTCATAACTCTAAACTCGATATGACTAATGAATAAAACCTTTTTTATTTTATATTTCAAACATACTAAGTAAAGTGGGGTTGCTCGATAAGCAAGGCTTTACTCACAGATCGTTCGCATCTTGGCTTTTTTTTTTGGTGCAGTGGACAGCGGTCTGGCTTCTGATTTTTTTTAGGCTTTCTCAGCCTTGTCCCTCAGCTAACCTCTAGTCTTCCAACCAACCGACCAACTCCCCGCATTCAAAATCCATACTCCATCGATCGAGACCAAGAGCGCATAATATCCCAAGCTGGGCTTGTTCTTTTCTCCTATTTTGTTCTATAGTCGCTCGTTTTTGGGTCCTTATTTCTTAATACACCAAAAAGTCCCATAATACAACAATCATGACGTCGACTATCGGTATTCCTATCAAGCTTCTGAACGAGGCTCAGGTATGTCTTCACTTCTTTTTGTTCTAAAGCCCTTTTCGTACTATAGCCACCCAATTGCAAGACTGGATGATTTATAATGCTAACCTAACATATCACAGGGCCATATCGTTACCCTTGAGATCTCTTCTGGCACAACTTACCGCGGCAAGCTCCTCGATGGTGCGTTGATCCTCCTCCCACTGCTTCAAAGAGTAGAACCCGTACTCAGATCCTATGGGCTTCCTTCTTCTATGAAGAATTGATCGAAACAAGAAACACAACCAAGCTAACATACTGTTTTTTTTTTCTATAATGCAGCCGAGGATAACATGAACGTCCAGCTCAAAGACATCACAGTGACAGCGCGCGACGGCCGTGTCAGCCATCTCGACCAGGTGTATATTCGTGGCTCCCACGTGCGCTTCTTCATCGTACCGGACATGTTGCGCAATGCCCCCATGTTCCGTAGTCGGAACGCCCGCGGTCGTGGTGTTGGTTTGGCCCGTGGTAGGGCTACTGTCTCTCGTGCACGCGCGAGTGGCGGTGGTCGTGGCGGCAGCCGGTAAGGCCCTGCGGCTGTGTTCGTGTCTGTCTGTATAAAGCTACTCTCTATCTCTCTAGGCTTTAATGATAGCTTGATGGATAATATAAGGTTAAATATCTGCGAATCTCGGGGTAAGAGAAGATACAGGCGCGTAGGAGGAATAGGGTATGAAAATTATGATACGACTCACTTTGTTTTTTACTATTCATGGAGAAACCGTCTGTGTTCCATCACAGCAATATAAAGGCTGGCTGATACCCCCCGTCCAATGTTGGCGGGCTGGTTTCTTCTTCATGTTCAATATTGGTCCTCCAACTCCGGTATAAGAAACCCGGAAAAAGCTCCAATGAATCAAAAGCCGTGCTTCATTCTCTTGTTTAGTCAAGACTGATTTATAACTGGCGTTTTAACAATTGCAATTTCGGGCCTACTTTCAACATCGATCTATATGGAACCATATACATAACATATCGGCTTTTTAATATCCATTCATATATTTCAGTGATACCACTAGCCTTCAATGGTTCTATAGATACAAATACTGAAATGCATATATCTGGTGTGTTGTGTCTTATTACACCTTATTCTTACACTGCTAAATTTATTATATGTACACTTTTCTTTCCACCGCCTACTACTACACAATTTCCGCCCTAAACCAGAGTGGCTAAGGCTTCCTTTGCCTTTACTAAGAGAGCCCTGATAGAACTGTAGTCGTTCACCTTTTCAACAGACTCGTCTTCGGCTTTCCGTCCATCTAGCACGTCCTCCATACTCTTTTCGGCTGCTCTAATGGCCTTACGACCTTCTTCGCGAATATCCCCTTCCCAGAATCGTCTCGCTTGGTCCCATTTACGCTGCATATGGCCTAGACTCAGCACGGTTCCTAGGGCCACGACCGATCCAGCTTCGTAGATGGAGAACTGAGATGCGTAGATGAGAGCGCCCAAAGAAGCAGAGAGACCCGATGAGCTAATGGTCTGGATGACGAGCTTCTGGGACAATGCTTGAAGCGCAGGAACAGTTTCGTGCTGTAGGTATCTGCGTGTGAAGGCGATATGTGTCGGCCATTTTGGCATCCGTTTTGTTGCTTCCTCGGGTGTGATCGGGTCATTCGTTGACTGTGTGATGTTGGGTGGACTAACAACTACCAGGGACATTGGTTGGGCATAAATAACCGTGTTTTCTGAAAGGCCTTCGCTGATCCGGCCAGCAAGGAAAATCAAACTTTTGTCCGCACGTGGTAGGAATCTTTCATGTAGAATTTCAGAAGTTAAGATTCCAACGTCATCTACACGCCAAAAGAGCTTCCACCACTGAAGCTGTTTCCACCTCCGGCCGCTGAATGCATTGTCTAGTTCATTCTGTAGTTCCTCGTGGGCACTTTCTGACCATTCCACAAGAGCTTTATGAAGAATAGAGATCTCTTCATTGCATTTGACAGCTGTGAGAGGCGTTACACCGCTCTCAGTAGCAGATATGGAAGCTTCGGTCTTCTCTATCAATGAGGATAGAAGAGATCTTACGATGGGTTTGGTATCTCCAGGAGATGCCTGCGAGTCGCTCAAAATCCAGTCACGCACAGATTCCACATTACTTTGAGTCCATAGTTTCTCATATTGCATAGCATGAGATGAGCTAGCACGGAAGAGACGAAGTCCCTGAGTTCCCTGTAGAACATCCATAGTGGTGAATGGGAGCTTCTCGTTGGCGGTAGTAACGAAGCCGGGGATGTTGATTGCTGACAAAGTAGTAGCTTTGTTTTGCAGTGAAGGTAGCGCACCTAGCGCTGAGACGCCAAGAATACCCTCAGCTACCGCGATAGCCTTGTGGACTGGGGTGACGAGAGTCTCCGTAGAAACAGCAACGGGGACGTCTAGAACGCCTTCCTCGGAGAGATCTGAAGCTTTGGGAGTGGATAGTCTAGTGTCCTCGATCAACAAAAGCTCGATGTTGTGCAAGTTCCACGTAGGCGATGTGATATTAAGCTCCCGTAAGTCATTGGCTTGTGATATCAATGTCGAGCTAGACCTAGCTTCAGATCTACAAATACGGATAACCAATGGGGTTTTAGAGTCATGGGCTGCCAATTCCTTTTCCCATTGCTGTTCGTCGACTAGCGGATCGGCCAAAATAGCTCTGACCAAAGTTTTGGCAGTTTGCGTGGACCGTCCATTATCCACACCCAAGACAGCAACTTTGACCGTTTCATTGCCGGCTTTCTCTTGGAGGGCATTGATGGCCAATTGAAGGCGGGTTGAGCTAACAATGCCTGCGGCATCTGTCCGAAGTTTCTTAAGCAACCGGAGAAGCTCGGCTCTTGAGTTGAGTTGTGGCGCAGCTGCTTGTGTCGCTATATCATCGGTTGTCGTCGAGGAGATTGAACGTCTGGTGAAGCCCGATGGAGCACGGAATTTCGCATGTAAATGTGAAGGTGTCTGCAATTTAGCTAAAACCCGCTTGCGGCAACCATATGGCAGCCTTGCTGGAAGTCGAATGGCCATTGTTGATGCGGCTGGTTAGCAGTCGCAATGGATGTTGACAGTAGGCGTAAAGAGGGCTTCAATTTACTAGCGCCCGAGTAAACGGCACCCGATGTTGGTGTTGCACTAAAAGAGGCGTATGCATATATGGGGGTCACACTTCACCAAGACACTACACATATTGTTACATGAAAATTATTATTGAGAATGTCCCGTTAACTAAGATCACATCAGCACATCGTAAATCCGTAATTGTCTCCTACAAGTTTGAAATCTGGTGATGTACACAATTGCTATCTAATGAGTGAAGTGTTAAAGCTTCGTACTTTAGGCTTGAAAATTGCCCCACCACAGCCTTGCAGTTACACGACGTCACTGAACGAAATGATCCTAGTAAAAAAAAAGTTTTTGGTAGCCTTGTCCCACGTTCTTTTTTCCGCAAACTTTGCGCAAACTTTCCTTTGCATCAGTACAACAAGGTATTCTTTCCGAAACGCCCACCATGACGTCTTCGAAGCCTAAACAGTCGCCTTTTCTTTCGTCAAATACAAAAAGCGCTACCAACTCTTTAGCGCTTGTCTACCTCTCTCGCGAAAACCTCGTTCCCTTGATTCTCCAAGACTCGCACCAGACCGGAGTCTTTGACGGCTATGCCGAAGGTGCCACGTTAAACAGTCGTTTTGGCTCTTTCCCACACTCGACTTTGATCAACGTACCATGGGGCTCTCAGGTTCGCGCCTCTGAAGTTGACACTGGCTCCCGTGGTCGAAAACGCAAGCGAACTGGCGCCGACGATGAAGAAGATGTTACACCTACTCCTGTCGCCGAGCTGGAAAACCCAGACAATAACGCCCATTTGGCTGCCGTCAAAAAGGCCGTCACTGCCACCAGTGGCTTCCTTCATATTCTTAAGCCCTCGCCAGAGCTATGGACTATGAGCTTACCTCATCGTACACAAGTCGTATACACTCCCGACTACTCCTACGTTCTTCAGCGCATTCGGGCCTTCCCCGGCAAGCACATCATTGAGGCAGGTGCTGGTAGCGGTAGCTTCACTCATGCCTCTTCTCGTGCCGTTTATAACGGTTATCCTACCAGTCCATCTGATCGCAAGGGCAAAGTTTTCAGTTTCGAGTTCCACGAAGTCAGATATCAGAAGATGACGGAGGAGATCGCCAGTCACGGTCTTACTAGCATTGTACAAATGACACACCGTGATGTCTACAATGGTGGCTTCCTGGTGAACGGAGGTGAAAGCCCAAACGCAAACTGTATCTTCTTAGATCTTCCAGCTCCATGGGAGGCATTACACCACCTATCGCGGCAACAACAAGGCAAGGCAGGTCAATCTCTCAAGGAGGAAGACCGCGATCCTAACTGGATCTCTCCTTTGGATCCTAATGATACGGTTCACCTATGTACATTCTCACCATGCATCGAGCAAGTCACTCGTACTATCAGCGTCATGCGCCGCCTTGGCTGGGTCGATATCGACATGGTTGAGATTGCGCACAAGAAATTCAACATCACTCGCGACCGGACCGACAAGTCCATGGCAACACCTATCGTTGATGTTGAAGAGGCCGTTAGCAAGCTCGATGCCTCTCTTAACAAGCCATATCGCGATCCCCGTATCCATGGGCCTATGCCTAAGGCTCCAAAGCAACCCAAAGTTAATGGTCGTGTAATTGTTGAAAAGCCATGGCTGGAAGGCCGTATCATTCATCGCCCCGAAGGCGAGATCAAGTCACACACTTCTTACCTGACTTTTGCAACCTTGCCACGTGAATGGACCGCTGAGGATGAGGCTAAGGTATTGGCTCTTCTACCACCTGGCTCAACAAACAAAGTTATTGGAAGCCTTGATAAAGAAGCCCGGCGCAAGGAAAAGGAAGAAGCCTGGAAATGTAAATCTAAGAAGCCATCTAAAAATGAAAATGTGACAGTACCAGTGTCAGTCAGGCTAGATGATCAACAGGCTGATACATCCGCCAAAATGGTATAAGAATGGAAGAGCCAATCAAGCTACACGGAAGGAAAGAAAATAACTTGCCATTGCATACCCAAATAGAGGCCAGTAGCATCTACTACTACTAATATCTAAATTCTACATGTACTGAGGTCTGCATTGACCCCTATCACTTCATACTTACTCGCGAAATGCTCTCGTTGTTTGCTTGATTATCATCAGATGCATATGCATCCTGACTCACCTGCACACGATATGTATCATTTTTATACATATCCCAACTTTGATTTTGATTACGTGAATTCCCAGTATAAAGAGTTTGTTGGATATATCTTACTACTGAATATTGCATTTATATTCACCATCTGATACCGATGCTTATTCTGCGATAATACAGCAACAGCTCTAGACAGAGGCAGTCAGATGATGTCAACCTCCAGGTGGTTAGCACATAGGCTTATAGCATATATTATACCATTTTAAGGTCTAGAACTGAACACAGAAGGACTCCCCATGTGATTCGGAGGGTGTCCTGTGGGGCTCCAAGATTGGTGTTTTAATAAGCAAGACAACCAACCATATGAGCTAATCCGAAAGGCCACCGGTTCTTCGGCACGGACGGTAGTCTGATTTCGTCTATCTAAATCACTAAGATCATAATACGACGCCGGATTGGATACCGGCCAGAAATTTAAAGTCCTCCGCTCGACAAACCCAATAGTGTGTGCGGGACGACACCGACCACTAGCCCCGAAGAGCTAGTGGTCCATACCTCCACTAAGAGCAACAAAAAAACAAATACAAGAAAGAAAAAAAGGAAGAATAAAGGAGTAGTAAAACATGAAAACAAAAACAAACATAGAACAATAAGGCAAATAAAACATGAAAACAGAAACAAAAACCACACCAAATCCTCCGCAGCCACTTCCCGGGCTCTGTAATGCCGCCATTTCACCTCTGGTCTCTTGGCAGGAGCTCTCTTTCCGAAATAGCTTGACAAAGCTAGTCCGGAGCTGTCTATCATTTATGCAAGGTATGAAAATGCTCCTTCCGTTGCTGGCCGCATCCGTATGTTCGAAACGGTCATGGTACTCCGCAAAGTCGCCATGACCTGTCCGGGCAGTTAGGATCCGTCCGACGGTAGACCTGTGCAGGAGGGAAGATTTGATTTGATTTGGTTATATTTAACGTCGACCTGAATCACTAAGTTCATATGACGCCGGATTGGGTACCGGACATATATTTAAAGTCCTCCGAGACCGCAGTTGACCTATATAATTCCGGTTTACTAGTGTAGTTACAAGGAACCGGCCTCGTGGCCTAATGGTTAAGGCGCCAGATTTCGGTTACGAAGTTCTCTGGAGATTCGGGGTTCGAATCCTCGCGGGGTCGTTTATCTTTTTGTTATTGTTGTTGTTGTTGGTTTTGTAGAGTAATTATGTTTTTCTGTTTAAAGGAAGTAAAGATTTTGATTGTTTTGGAGTAATGATTTTGAACTATCGTGAAATTGACATTGTCAAGGGTTCGAAAGTAAATTGTTTCTAAAATTCAAGTTTGTTTTCTTTTCTGAAACACTGTCTTAAATGGCAATTTTGCCACTAATCCAACCCTTTTATCTTTTATATGGGCATTGTACAGATATTATGTTTATTTACTTTCCCTATCACATCACTTGCATTAATTGATTGTTCATCCCGTTTTTTTAGGACCCCGCCTTAGAAAGAGAAGAGGCTTAGTTGGATTAACTAGGATGTTTCTTGTAAAGTTGCAAAATTGGTAGAAAGGCATAAACAATTAATAGGGAAATGTTTTTACCACGTGCTAAAAAAAAAAAAAAAAAAAAAACAACAACGCGGTTTAGAGAATTAATTAACGACTTGTAATGATTAACATAAAAAGTTCTTACCATAGGTCCTTAGTATTGTAGCCATTTTAGATGAGCTTTTGTTTTCATCACTTTGGATTGATGTTGGTATCATCCTCTAGGCTCTATATTTTATGGCCGATGGTAAAATCAGAACCTACTATTAGGGGTCTTTTGCCATGCTAGTCTAGTTAGTGGTACAGCACTAGATTTGTATGTGATGATAGCTGTCAGCCTCAAACAAACTCGCTTCATCATTGGACCAACACTCACACAAAGAATTACTGCACAGAGAATACCGATTGATTATTCCGTTATTTCTTGTTTTATCTCTCTCTCTCTTTCCCATTGCCAGCGAATAGAAGGCAGACACAAAGCCGCTACCAGATAGTTGCATAATTTTCCATTGACTGTCAATTGTATCGTAACAAGACACAATGTCGTCCAACGACCGTAACGGGGAGAAATCCTTCTTCGAACAGGAAAGAGAAGCCTTGATTTCTGGTATCGCGTTGGTATGTTGTCGATGCCTAGACACCTACTCTGATTTTCTATTATTCTACAGCTCTACTGACAATGGTTTTCCTATGAATAGAGCTTCAACAACGTTCTCACGAATTTGAACAACTTAAACCGCTCTCTTGAAGCTGTTATCGCCGTAAGTGCTTATTTTATGTCATCTTTCCATATCCTCCCTGAAGAAAGCACATTGACTTACTGAAATATCAATTAGGTTGGCAATGAGTTTTCCTCTGTTGAAGCCCTATGGTCCCAGTTCGAGAACGTTATGGGAAAGGAAGAAGAGACCAAGCAGGAAGACGGAGATGGTACGACCGTTAAGCAAGAAGACTCAGAAATGGAGACCACCATCCAATAGATTTTATGTCACATGTGTGATCATATATACACATGTATTCACGAAGTGATAATAACATCACCATATAGCCTCACTATGTAGAAATACCCTTGAACGTCAGCCCTGCTCATGCTTGGAGATTGCTTTTTGATGAACGAGAGTATGGAGTATAGCCTGTTTCATTTTGAAAGTATTCGCAGTAGTATTTGAGTATTTAGACATAGGAAAAAAAGGAACAAGGTACATAAATGAAGTAAATCATTTGGAAACAGAGAGAACTGAAGAATGAATATTTTAAAGAATCATCCCACTTGGGATGTCGTGTCAGAACTTGGGGGAATGTAATAATGCGTATAGATAGCGTGAAAAGGGTTCGAGGCATATCATAGTCTTGGACAACAACATTCTGTCCCTGTCTATCTTGACTCATTATCTTCTGCTAAATTGTTCTGGAGGGTAGAAGAAAGCAAAGAGAGCTAATATAAAAAGAAAAGTGGTAAAGAAGTAGAGAGTTGTGTAGCAACCAAGGGCCCAAAAGATGAGAACACAAGAGAATAAAAAAGCAGAAGTAGGAAAAAAAAAAGAAAGACACAAATCAAAAACGAAACCCAACTCTTCCCTTGCCTTCCGTGTAAAATAAAACAAGCAGTTAAAAAAATCAAATAAATAAAAAAGCGTTGTTCTTCTAGCATCGTATCGCCACCGTCGTATTATGCTTCGTGAGTTGAAACCATTGTCACATTTCATGCCTATGTGGCAGAAGCTAAAAACCATCACTGATGGCTTACAGGAACTGGCACTTTCTCCTCTTTCTCTTCGTAGCCTGGCCAGAGCCAGGAATTGCACCAGTGTTGCTACGGCCTTTCGCAGGCTTTCCTGACTTGGCGAGTTCAGCCTCGAGTGTTTTCCGGTCATTGGCAACAACAGTGTTGATAGCTTGTTCAAATATCTCGTCGACACCAATCATCTCTTTACTACTACATTCAGCATACTGTGCGGTCATCTTCTTGGCCACTGCCATGCCTTGCTCTTGTGTTACAGGCGTCAAGCCTTGTGTCTTGAGCATCTCGATGCATGACTTCTTGAAACGTAGGTCGGACTTGAGACCAACGAGCACTAGTGGGGTATAAGGGCAGAAATGGAGAACTTCGGGGTACCACTGTATATTGAAGTTAGAATGGTGGCGGTTCAAATCGTGATGACATCTTGCATGAGGTGGTAGCGGAGAATGGCTATAAACATACCTTATCGAGAACATTTTCGAGAGAGTTAGGGCAATCGATAGCGAAGCATACAAAAATCAGGTCGGTTTCTGGGTAGCTCAGTGGTCTCAAGCGATCATACTCTTCTTGTCCGGCAGTATCCCATAGAGCTAGCTCTACGGTCTTGCCAGTTCCAGAGTGGGTTGGATATGTGATGTAGTTTTCGAAGACGGTGGGTACGTATTTCTAGCGATTACGGGTTAGTATCATTCTGGCATACGCAATCGATAGATGAAGTAATAGATAGCTCTGATAGGCTGATATACCTCTGGGAAATAGCCCTGACTGTAGCTAATCAGGAGACAGGTCTTGCCGCAACCACCGTCGCCGACGACGACGATCTTTTTGGAAAAGCCCGGGCCTTCGGTGACGTGTGTGTTCGCGGACTGGCGGTCGCTGGATGTGCTCATGGTGGTGCTAACGGTGCCGTCGCTGGACCCTATGCGCTGGTCTTGTGAATATGAGTGAGAGTGGTTGTAGGAGTGATTTGGGAGGTAGTTTTGGGTCTGAGGTTGAGAGTAGGACTGAGATTGCGAGTGCGAATGCTGGTGCCGGCGATCGTCATGCCGGGATTCGCTAGGCTGGGGGTAGTGGGAGCTGCGCTGTTGGTAGGAGGTCATAGCCGGAAAAAGCGTAGCAATAAGATGGCGAGAGACGGGAGCAGTCGAGCGATCGAACGAGCGTTAGTGAGCTGCTTGACCGGAGGAAAGCCCAAAAAACAAAGAAATGGGAAAAATATAGGCTTCGCAGTAAGCGACGCTGTGTGGGTGAAGATGGAACAGGGAGGCGGATGCCAGTGGTAAAAGGGCGTTCTGGGTGTTTTCTAGCTCTTCTGGGTCTTGTAGCTGGTTTTCTGTTCCAGGGTACGATGCGATCCGTTCAGCCTCGTCGAAATCGAAATTGAGACCGGGTTGTCGACGGCTTGGCCGAAGATATAGTGAAGGCGATAAAGAGAATGGAGGCCACAGAAAAATGGAAAGAAAGCGGCGGAGAGTGAGTGGAAGACTGCAATGCTTGTTTCGTCTCGTTTCGTCTCGACGCAGATGAGTAGTAGGCTGGGCGAGCTCAGGACAAAAGAGTGTTTGTTGTGCCGTATGTTTTGTATGGAGAACCACTTGCAGAATATGTAGATCTGGGACAAACGGGCAACCTTGCTTTTTTGGGCGCAGATAAAATATATTTGAGAAGAAAGCCGGAATGGCAAAAATGGAATAGAAATGAGAACGAAAGTTGGAAAATATCGCAGCAACGATACTGACGGAGTAGAATTCCAGCGGCAGTGGTAGGGCGGCGTGTAAAGTAGTGTCGATGTCAGATAGAGCGTCGATATCAAATCGAGTAGAACCGAAAAAAAGACAAGGGCAAGAGAAGCGAAAGTATGAGAGCAATAGAAAGGAAAAAGAGTTGAGTTGGAATGCGTCAAAAGGCAGCGAAGAAAGAGAAGAGACGATGGACTGTGGGAGAACAAGAAGAACAAGAGCAGAGCAGAGCAGCTGAATATCAAGCAATGAGAGCAGCAGAGTAGAAAAGGAAATCAAGAACCCGTGCGGTGGCAATTGTAGCAAAACGCGGTTGCCATGCACTCAGTTCTGTGTTGTTGGGCTATTATTGTCAGAGTTAGATAGCTAAGGGAACGAACGTCCAGGGTCGCTTGGTGTGGGATAGATAGATGGAACAAGTTCGTTGGCTCGTTGCCAGAGAGGACAGCAGCAAGGTAGCAATAGCAACAAGCGGCACGGAACAAAGGGCTTGAGCCTTTGTTGTCGTCGGGGAGTCAACTTTACAGAGGCTGTACTACGACTAAGCTAAAACCGACTAAGTCGTTATATGTGATGACCTTGAACTAGCAGGAAGCTATGCCAACTTGTCCGTCAGCTGCCGCAAGTAGTGCTTGTCTCAGAACCCAAAAGGGCGAGATCGAAATAGCACGAAAAAAAGTAAACAGTCTCCACAGCAACGCGTCTGCCTTTTAGCGCTCGTGCTCTTGCTATCGTCGCTGCGCCTAGCAGTAACCTGGCAGCAACCCAGAGCGGGCCAAAGCCTCCAGCTGAGAGTGGGCCTTTGATTTGCTGATTGTTCCCACTGGTAGGAAGCCACCTTTTTGGGTTTCACAACCAGCCAGTCGTTCCAGTTGCCTTTTTCTGTCCGTTGAGCTGCCAGCTGTGGCCACTTGGCCTGGCGGCCACTGCTGCCTATTGCCGCCCTTTATACTTGATTATATATTGTTCTTGATGTATATAAAATCTCTTGAAGTTGTTTAAAATTACCATCCATCCTACAGTGTTCATCGTTCTCACGATATACTTTGGGGAACATTTCACTATGACTGAATCAGATCCGGCCAAGTCGGAATACATCACTCTTATATCGGGTGATGGCTTCGAATTCGTCATACAACGACGTCTAGCGCTCTTAAGCCCAGTCATCAACGGCATGCTTGAACGCACAACGTTCCAAGAAGCCCAGACCGGCATCTGCCATTTCCCGGAAATCAGGTAAGACCTTGATCCCGTCCTCCAATTTAACCCCTTCGTGATGATTTAGCTCTTTTTAATCCCCGTGGCCAACTGCTTTAGACAGACAGCCGCATGGCGAGTCTGAGTGAACCGGTCACAAACTACACTTGATCTGAAATTGCCCCTGGCCAGTACTATTTATTACCACTAAATATAGGCCTACATAACCATATACCGAGAATATCAGTTCGTATGACACCCTACTAACCTATCAACCTCAGTGGTGTAGTTTTAGAACTTGTGGTAAAATACTTCCTTTACTGGGAGCGCTGGCGGAACCACGATGATAGCATCGTACCTAACATGGATATTCCTGTTGAACTATGTCTTGAACTTTTAGTTGCTGCTGACTATCTTGGTCTTGACGGTCAGTACTATTCCAGCTAAAGGTTACCTATATGTCCAACATTTTATACTAACGCGTACTATAGCGGCCAACCAACTCACTTGAAAGAAGTTAGTCCACAAAGTTACATTCACTCCGTGATTTTGTTTCCATTTGTTTCCGTCCGAGCTTCTGCAATGTCGCTTTCGCTCTTTTATTTCTCTCTCATTTAGTGTTAGAATTATCCATATACCCAGGGATGTAAATGACTTTTTTGAATTTTGATGCTATGCACAAACCTCCTATAAACGTTTTACCAGAAGCTTTGATTGATCTCCGGTGCATGCATGAACATTTATTCTACCGTCTGCCACGTCCACCATGACCGCCACGGCCACCTCCACGACCTCTAGAGTTGCTACCGTAGCGATGGCCTCTTCCCCCTCTGCCACCGTTGCCCCCGCGGAACGAGGATTCACGGGGGCCTGCACGCTGTCTTGCCTCCCTCTCTTCTTCTGAGGCATTCCATTTGTTCGGAATACCCAAAAGCTCGCAGAATGTCGTGGTCTGAGGATTGGTATATTCAACAGGCATTTCCTCAGTGACTTCGGGTTCGCTAGCGTTATGAGTTGGCGCAGTAAGCTCAAAGTTTTCCGGAACATCTAGCTTTCCTTTTTCGACGATGTTTTCCTGTACCCATTTCTTTTCAGCTTCGATCATTGGAATGTACACATCTTCGCCAAGATCAGGTGGGTTCTGAGCATTGGGGTCACCAATCAGGATGCTTTGAGCCAACACTCGGTTGATAGCAAGCCACTCGGGGTCATACTGGAGCTTGAATCGAGATTTGGTAGTTCCGCCAGATCGCGGGGGATACTTGGCCAGTTGTTGGTGGTCATAAGGTATTATATCGTTGAGTTGCAAGAAGTGGCGGCCGGGTAGGCATTTGTCAAGTGCTAAGAATCGTGTCTCTGTATTTGGGATTGTTGATGGCACAGGTTGGCCCGGTACCTTCCGCTGATGAGGAGCTGTGTTGGTGGTAGCTGGGGCTGCAAAAGATGCAGGTAGTTGAGCTCGAACTTCTTCGGGGACAACACTTGTTGGTGCTGTAACAGGGGCGGCATCATTTGGCGTGATAGCATCTTCTTCGTCCATGTCAAGATCAATCTCATCTGTGTTCGCAACAGGGGCAGCGGGTACCGCAGGTGCCACAGGTTGACTCGAATCATCAACATTTGGTATTTCAGTAGACTGATCCCCGGCGTCAGTTACTGGCTGGTGTTTCTTGATTGCTGTAAATCTGCAATGAAGATGGGCTGAGAACCAATACGGAGGTCTTAATCTATCGAGAACATAGCTAGCTGCTGGACTACCAAGTGTTCCATCCTTGGACTCTTGCTCAAAGAAGGGCTTCTTGCGGAAAAGTTGTGCAGCATCACCGCTCCATTCAACTCCACGAGGCCAATCGTGACTCAGACCAATATCAACTTGTGAGCGCATCAACAGCAATCTTCTTACGTCGATCTCACGAGCATGATAGAATGATTTTACATCATCTCTGTTAAATGGTAGTCTCTCGAAATGGGTCCTTTGATAGTCGTGCCCCTTCCAGATACCGCTTAGTCCAGCAATTCTGATGGGACCAAGTCGAAGAACATTGGCAGCACCCATATAATAGATATTAGGCGCAGCCCAACCTCCGTAAAAGAGTTCCCAGAGATGGTTACTAGCCTCGTGGTTACCAGCAATGAATATCGTGAGATATGGTGCTTTACGAGCACCACTGTAGTACTCATGGAAATCACCGAGTTCACGATACTTGCTTGGTACAGACATTGCATTAAGATCTTTGGGGTTCCGGACAGCCTAACAAAAGTCAGTCTCTGGATAAATCCAGTTTGCATATGAAACTTACCTGGAAATCGCCGCCGATGATCAACAAATCAATGCCATCCCATGAGCGTTTCTGGCATGCGGTCTTGATGGAATCATAGATGGCGTTAAGTGTTCCATGACCCTAAATCTCATCGATCGTGTTGTCAGCAACCTTGAAAGTTTATTTATACTGGAGAATTGGGAACTCACGCATCCTTCAACGGCAACGCGAACCCCCGATTGCTCGACGATTTTAGTGATAGTTGGCGCTGCCATGCTGATTGTTGGTTGTGTTGTTTGTAGAGTTTAACCCGGTTCTTTAATAGTGGGATTTTTTGTCAAGGTTTTACTTTACTGTTTATGATGAAAAAAAAAGCCCAATAGTAAGTAATACGTAGTATTTAACAGCGCAAATATGGTATAAGGGAAATTAATCAACCTAGCAATACTGTATTGTGATTTTATTTATTTATTTACTCACATTCAAACGAATCTCTAATTTTATCACATCTCTCTTGTGATTCCGTAACGTTGAGTTATGTTTTCGTGAACTAACGTATACATAACCCTAACGTAGCCAATAAAAGCGGTGAAAAGCGGCAGAACATGTGCCTTGCGACTGACCTTACCCAAAAACTCAAGCTGGGAGGCTGCGATGTTCAGAAAGCTTAGCATCAGTCTTACTAGCTACCTCACCCAACAGCCGCAAAAATGAGTGTAAGACCGCCCAATTAACCTGGATCTGAGATAACTATGAGCCAATACTAACATTTTGTTCCAGGTCGCTCCCATCAACCCCCGTCCTATGCTTCAGGACCTGTACGTTCCCCATTGCTCTCTACCACAAGGCTGTAATCGCAACCTTCATCTACCCATTATGGCGTCGCATACCGATAGAGCTTGCTATTCGAAGAACCAACCGTATATGGAAAAAGGACTGACTAATGCTTGGGTTATAGTATCAACAAGGAAATCATTGTTCGTCTTAAGTGGGGTGAGACCGAGTACAAGGGCCGCCTGATATCCATCGATTCGTACATGAACATCCAACTCAGCGGAGCTCAGGAGTTTATTGACCAGAAGAAGACTGGTGATCTGGGCGAAGTACTGATTCGGTAAGCTTCAACGAGTTCAAATACGATACATAGGCTGTACTATATACTAACAGTGGTTAATCTGACTAGGTGTAACAACGTCCTCTGGATTCGTGGAGCTGATCAAGATTCTTCGAAAGACGTGAAGATGTCTGACTGATCGAATAACCCGACTCAATAACACTCACAAAAAGCCAAACTCTTGGAACGATCCGTAATGAAATCACATGGTTCTTTCCTGTTCTGTCCTTTCTCGGGGCGCCATCGATAAAAGACTTAGGGGAAACATTAAGTTGTTTCCCCTACGGCAATCTCTACTAGTATGAGCTCACATGCCCCAAAACTTCATTTTGATATCACACATCTCTTGTCTTGTTTATCTGTCTCTTCTGGATCTTTATTACTACTATATTTGGAGTCAGGCCTCTTTGTTTTTGATGTTTCTGGGTGTTTAGTCGCAATATATGCAAAAAAAGAATAGCCACATTTCGATATTCCGTTGACTCGATGCTTGTTAACCTCCTCTATATGCATATGGAGTATGTAATACTAGCAAAAGGATAAATAGGCATGAACTGCCATGCTATATAGTGAATATGGATCGCTTCACGCCTCACGGGGGGCGTAGCAAAAGGTAAATCTCCCCATCTGGGAATCGAACCCAGGTCACCTGCGTGACAAGCAGGTATGATCACCACTACACTAATGAGGATTATATGATTGGTTGATTTGGTGGAGTGAAATTGCTGTATAGAAAGTGTCAAACCGCCGACCGGGAGATCCACATAAGTTCCTCGGGAAGTTTCCCTCTCTATAGAAAGAGACCAACCGGTCACCAGGAAAGTCGGAAGCAGTCTGCCACAGGGCCAGCCTTCCCCATCTTGTACGCTTTACATGACGAGCTTACATGGGGTAGGTAATTTGGGGTCTGGCCTATGCTGATAATGGCCTCGTTTCGGTCTCATCTAGGAAATTTTCAGATAATGTTGACACCATTAACGGAACCCTGAAAAGAATTACGTGCTCCCCCAACTGACCTATGCCCTCATCCACCTGATCTTCATTCATGCAGGCTACAGGGAAAGAAAGACTAGAGGTAGCTTCGAGAGCTGCCTTGAGGGCCGCACTGCCAGTATACTGTACCACGCCAACTAGGCTTCTGCACATCCTCTCCTCGTTTCCAAACATGAAGGACCTCGAGAGAGCCGCTGCCATTCGGGCTTCCACGGTAGACTCCCAGCACCCGCTGTGCATCACAGAGATAGAAGGACACGTCGATGTGTACAAGGAATTGCTCACGGAGCCGATTAAAGAGTCGAACAGACTCCTCCCAGAAGAAAAGGGTCCCCATGACTGTCTGCCACCGCAGCTAGACAAAGAAGAAGTCGCCAAACATCATTTGAAAGAGGTGGCTGAGGCAGACCCGAAAACGTTATGGGTTTACTCCGATAGTTCTCGTGATGAGAAGGGCAGGTTGGGCAGTCCTTTATGACGGCATCAAACTCTGTGAAGGTCTAGGGTGATGTGGCTCTCTACGAGAAGTGGCCGACATAGAGGCTATTGCTGTAGACAATGCAGTCCAAGCGGCCATCAAGCATGCTCCTCCTGTATCTGTACCTCGACAATTTGGGTGTTGCACAACGCATCTCCAATAGGGCTGGTAAGAATGGAACCTCTCAAGAGGCTGTCAACAAGATCCCAAGTTTACTCCATGAGTGGAAAGGAGGCACGTAGAACTAGCAGTCGGTAGCATCAGATGGGTCCCAGGACACACTAATGTTTCTGGCAACGAGCTAGTTGACAAGTTGGCGATACAAGGGTGTACAAGCAATACTAAGCTTGTTGACCTCGACCGTGACCTTATGTCCCTTGCTTCCGCAGATGAAAAAACGCACAGTTAAATGCCACAGTTAAATGCCGACTTCAAGTGGTGGATAGCGGAGTGCGAGCTGAGAAAGCACATTGGGGTTCGCTTTGAAACAAAGACTGTCTACAAGGTGGACTGGCTTAAAGACCAGCACAGATCTACGGTGGGACGGATCCTAACTGCCCGGACAGGTCATGGCGACTTTGCGGAGTACCATGACCGTTTCGAAACATACGGAGGCCGAAAGGAACTGCCATCAACGGAAGGAACCTTTCCATCCCAGAAATGAGAGACCACTCCGGACTAGCTTTGTCAAAAAGCTACTTCGGAAAGAGAGCTCCTACAAGTATCTTGCCAAGAGACTGGAGGTGAAATGGCGGCACTACAGAGCCCCGCGGGCCAGACAAGTACAGTGGAGGGGGGAAGTGGCTGAGGAGGATTTGGTGTGGTTTTTGTTTCTGTTTTTCTATGTTTTATTTGCCTTATTGTTCTATGTTTTTGTTTTCATGTTTTACATCCCCTTTTTTCTTTTCGAGTCCTCATCTTTGTCGATAGCCAAGCTGCCATCCAAAGAGTACGGAAGCCTGGCATATTCACGAATCTTATAGAGAAGCTAAACCTACAAGACCTAGACACTAGTATAGAAATACACTGGTGCCCAGGCCATGTCGGGATAGAAGGAAATGAGATAGTGGATAAGCTTGCAAAGGAGGCTCTTGAAAAAAGAGTATGCATCTCTATTGCAACCACTGGGTACACCAAGAAAAAAATCAAAGAGAACATCTTCAAACTCTGGGACACACTGATTAACCCTGATATCGACAAACTTGGGAATCACTATTGGTCTCTCGGGAAGACAGGAGTGAGTGATCTGAAACCGATTGAAGGCGAGAAGAGGCTGACAACAACCTACTATCAACTTCTAACGGGAAAGGGCGCTTACCTGCCATATCTAAAGACCATAGGCAAGGTATCGAATAACATGTGTCGACATTGTCAGCTGGTCATCGAAACTATTCAGCACTTGGTGTTGGAATGTGATAAGTGGCTTGTGCAAAGACAAGAGTTGAAAGAGGGATGTGATGGTGAGATAAAAATGGAAGATCTATTTAGTAGGGCGAAGTACCAGCAAGCCCTGTTAATATTTCTCAAAAAAACAGGAATAGGTGGAAGAGACTGGGGAAAAGTTGAGGAAGTGACTAACGAGGGTATTGCCGGTGAGGGCGAACCAGTCGCACTTCGAGATGAGGAGTGGTGGGGGTGAGAGTCTTGGTGTAGTTGATTTTCTTTGATTTTGCGTTACGTTTCTACTTGTTTTCTGTAATGTTTTGTTGTTGGTATTGATTTATTCGTTGTTTCTTTTAAATCTTCATAGCTCTATAGCTCCATAAGATAAATGAATTAAAAATAAAAATAAAATAAAAGTCTATCGTTGATTTGGGCCTGGCGAGCTATAGTGATAGATCAGATGTTTCATGAGCTTTGACCTTTCCAAGTGCCGGGCACATCAGATGTTAAGTTATTACCAGTCGGTGTATACGGTGTGTAACCTGCTATTTTTACGTTATAACTTGTTCACACTTGAGGGTAGTTTAACTTGACTCGCATGGCTTATAACGCTCTCAGGCTTCTCTCATATAGCCCATAGCTTCTAGGGATTCCCGACTTGACAGAGCCGATCTTTGCCTACATATATTACATATAGTTACCTCTAAAATTTTCATAGCTCTATAGCTCCATAGCTCCATAAGATGAACGAATTAAATAAAAAAAATTATATAAAAAAGTTCCCCTTATTGAAAGGCCCGTGATGTAAAGAAAAAAATGCTTTGTAGCATTCCGAAAGGAAATCTAGGCTAAGAACACCAATGCTGACTTGGTCCCAACTGATGCCCGTGCTTTTATATACCAGAATATTTTACCAGTCGGTGTATATGGTGATATACCGATATTTTTGCATTGGTGCATGAGCACACATATTGATGGAGACTCTGGGAAAGAAGAAGATATAATGTAGAGAAACAAGACTCAGCTCAGCCTAACAAACAAGATATAAGTATCACGACATGTCGATTCGTTTACTAACTCTTTCCGATCTTCTTCACACCCTTCGTCGTCGCCCTTACTTCTCTCTCTCTCCCTCTCACAATCCTTGATACAGCTCTGTCAACTCTATAGTATCAACCCCTCAACTCCTTGTCTTCTCGCCTCTATCACCATGAGATTACTCAGTGTCCTCTCTCTCTGTGCTCTGGCCTCCAGCATTATTGTTCCTGCTAAGCCCTTGAACCCGAGTCCCGAAACTCTTGCTGTAGATGTTCAGGAACCCACCAATGAAGTTCCTCTGGAAGACATCACCTTCAACATCAAGACAAATGTGGTGTCCGGAGATGGTGAAGAGAAGGAGATAACCTTGAGTGCGAAGGACCACCCTCACCTGTTTTCTCGTAATCCCGCCTATGATGAAGCATCCAGGGCTGCTCCTTTTGGGATTCAAAGTGGAAAGTCATACTACTTCATGATGTGCATCCCGGCGAAAGAACACCTTGTCTATGACGAGTTTACTAATGCTATTATTGAGGAGACCGGTTGCAGCTACGTTGGTCTAGTTGTTGGCACTCTTGTTAATACCATCTCCTTCAGGGGTACCTACTACAATGTCCAGAAGGATGGTGGTAGTTGGAACCTGAATGAAGTCAGTTATGGCGCCGAGTTCGGACAGTAAGTATCCTGATTATATACCCGTATAGATTTGAGTTTGTACCACAGTATGTAACTAACTTTATCTCTACAGCCTGAATTGGGGTGGTGAAACCGATTCCACTAAGATTTATTCTTCCCGTCTCCAGCGAATCTCCGATACTTGGATGTCCAAGGCGGGACACAACCTTAACAGGGATTACAACTCCTTGACCTACTACAAATACATGACTTTATGGCTTTAAGACTGTAAAGCATGGCACCTGCTGTAGCACTGGGGGTGCCACACGGGCATTTCTAGATTAGCATTCATCATAGCATATAGTTTGTCTCTGTGCTCGTCATAGTTTTGCATTTTTCTCTCATGGTCTAGTCTTCTAGTCAAGTTTGACAGTCCCCGAGGTTTTGAGTCGTGTTTACTTGGCTCAAATCCTGTTTTGTTGTCATTTTTTGGTTTATGTATATACAATATGGCGTCTTTGGCTCGTCTTATAGGAATCGGCAATATACTATGTCGAAGTTGTGTATCGGGATTTATATCTTGATACTGACTTTTACGATAATTCACCACTCTTAAGTCACATACTTGTTCTTATCATGAAGTTGACCTTGAAGGAAATCTGATTGAGATCGCCATCTAACTATTTATTATGATGGATATTTAAACTTGGAAGTTTTCAATGTGTCGAGGTATCATCCCCACTTTTGTACACTGGAGTTCCAATAGTTTCCATCTACCTGTTGCCAGGCTTTAATATGTTGATTTATATAGATTATCATATTGTTGTGAATGACACAAATATAGTAGCATAAATTTCTAAGCGAATATTATTCCGGAGCTCATACCAGCAACCGAACCGATCTTTTGGGGGCTTTTCTGCATCATTCAGTTCTGTGATGGGATGAGATGAAGTAGAACGAGATATTAAAAAGATATTTAGTGAGATCTTTCTTAAAACATTGTAGCAATTGTAAATCAATAGTACTGTCGTCGAGATTGTCGCATTTTAGTGAATCTCGATAAGTTTTTTTGTTGAGGCTAGTCAAAACATGTTTTAAACCCGAGAAAAGGGACTCTGATTCAAATTCTTGAGCATTGCTGACACTTGGCGCTGATCACTCAAGTCGCCAGATAAAAAGACATCTTCAATTCAATTGAGGATGGTAGTTCTGAAGGAAATGGGGTCCAGATTGACGAATCAATCAAAATAATCGAAGAAGTCTAGGTGAAGACTTATCAAGAAGTAACAAAGAATAGAATACAAAGAGAACTGGTTACCCGTCCTATTTCCAACCTTCCCTCCGTCCAAAGACAATTTTTTACCCTTCGTCGTGTGTTTTTAAGAGCGACCGGCACATATCCCCAATGCTGCTGTCCATTCTCGTTTTCTTTTTCGACACTTGTCGTCTTTGAAGCACCGTTTCGTGAGGCCTTGAGCCCGATTTCCCCTCTCGAGGGATGTTCTCACCAGCGACCGACCCCGCACCTTTTCGATCGTTGGTCTCCCGAGTCTATCCACTCACCTCAGGGAGCCACACTCACACACGGCGGGCAGCCTTTTGAAGGTTCCGGATGCCCGACCCCGCGGCACGGGAATCTTGTCGCTGTGCTTCATCCATAGCACCCGACTCGATTACGCCAAAATTTTCTTTCTTACGGCCACGATCACCAGCCTCTTGGAGGCTCACTGAATAGTGGGGATGGTAGCTCCACTTAGGAGTTGGTTTTGTGGATCTGTCTTTTGGGGAATAGTTTTGTGGATGCACTGTTTTTTTTTTTGTTTTTTTTTGTATTTGTTTTTGTTGCTCATAGTGGAGGTATGGACCACGGTCTCGTCCCGCGCATACCAAGCTATTGAGCTTGTCAAGCGGAGGACGTTAAATATCTGTCCGGTAGCCAATCCGGCGTCGTATGATCTTAGTGATTTAGGTAGACGTTAAATATAATCAAATCAAATCAAATCAAAGTGTCAAACCGCCGACCGGGAGATCCACGTTTATCTTCAAACTGGGAAACACAGCCCCTGGGCAAGACGGCATCCCCAACAGTGCCTGGAAGTTGGCATGGAAGGTCTTAGGGTCAAAAGTGACAGCACTTTTCCGAGGCTGTCTGGAAGTTGGCTGGCACCCCAAGGTCTTCAAAACGGCCTGCCTGGTGGTCATACCAAAGCCAGGCCGTGACAAATCGCTCCCAAGAAGCTACAGACTGATCTCACTTCTCTCAACTCTGGGAAAGGGACTCAAGGGAATTGTAGCGCCAAGACTGGCGGCACAAGCCATTGAACTAGAGATCATCCCTCGCACATATGCTAGCGCAGTACCAAGAAGGGCAGCTACGGACCTCACACTGTTGCTAGCAGACAAGATTAAGGGACGATCCAAGTATGGAGAGATAACCTCTTTTGTCACCTACGACATCAAGGGTGCCTTCGACACCGTGAAACGGGGCAGGCTGGTTCAAAGGCTTAGAAACCAAGGCTGGCCAACGTCAATAGTCAAATGGGTGGAATCTTTTCTCACCGGACGGGAAGTTTCCCTCTCTATAGAAGGAGACCAACCGGTCACCAGGAAAGTCGGAGGCAGTCTGCCACAGGGCTCGCCAGCCTCACCTATCCTGTACATGCTTTTCATGACGAGCCTACATGCGGTGGTTTGGGGTCTGGCATACGCTGACGATGACCTCGTTTCGGTCTCATCTAAGAATATTTCAGTTAATGTGGAAACCATTAATGGAACCCTGAAAAGGATAGAGAAACGGTGCAGGGACATTGGTCTTTCACTAGACTGGGACAAAACAGGACTGTTACACTGCCGAACAAGAGGATGCTCCTCCATGAGTCCAGTTACACTCCCCTGTGGAGGACTACTAAAGCCTTCCAAGTCTCTAAGGTGGCTAGGTGTATGGTGGGATTCCGGCTTCAACTTTTTGGAACACGCAAAGCAGGTCACTGCTAAAGCCAAGAGAACCACCGCACTCCGAGCTCTCTCGGGAGTGTACCGAGGAACCCCAGTGAGGAGTCTGCTACATACAGTAAGGAGTTGCGTGCTCCCCCAACTGACGTATGCCTCTTCCACCCGGTCTCCCTTCATGCAAGCTACAGGGAATGAAAAGCTAGAGGTAGCTTTGAGAGCTGCCCCGAGGGCCGCACTGCCAGTGTACTGTACCACGCCGACTAGGCTTTTGCACATCCTCTCCTCGTTCCCAAACATGGAGATGATACTGAAGGACCTTGAGAGAGCCGCTACCATTCGGGCTTCCACGGTAGACTCTCGTAGACTCTCGTAGACTCTCGGCACCCGCTGTGCATCACAGAGATAGAAGGACACATCGATGTGTACAAGAAATTGCTACCGGTGCCGATTAAAGAGTCGAACAGACTCTTCCCAGAATAAAAGGGTTCCCGTGACTGGTTGCCACCGCAACTAGACAAAGAAGAAGCCGCCAAACATCATTTGAAAGAGGTGGCTGAGGCGGACCCGAAAACGTTATGGGTTTACTCCGATAGTTCTCGTGATGAGAAGGGCAGAACAGGGGCAGGTTGGGCAGTCCTTTATGACGGCATCAAACTCTGTGAAGGTCTAGGGTGATTTGACTCTCTACGAGAAGTGGCCGACATGGAGGCTATTGCTGCAGACAATGCAGTCCAAGCGGACATCAAGCATGCTCCCCCTGTATCTGTGCCTCAACAATTTGGGTGTTGCACAACGCATCTCCAATAGGGCTGGTAAGAATGGAACCTCTCAAGAGGCTGTCAACAAGATCCAAAGTTTACTCCATGAGTGGAAAGGAGGCATGTAGAACTAGCAGTCGGTAGCATCAGATGGGTCCCAGGACACACTAATGTTTCTGGCAACGAGCTAGTTGACAAGTTGGCGAAACAAGGGTGTACAAGCAATACTAAGCTTGTTGACCTCGACCGTGACCTTATGTCCCTTGCTTCCGCAGATGGAAAAACGCACAGCTAAATGCCGACTTCAAGTGGTGGATAGCGGAGTGCGAGCCGAGAAAGCGCCTTGGGGTTCGCTTTGAAACAAAGACTGTCTACAAGGTGGACCGGTTTAAAGACCAGCACAGATCTACGGTGGGACGGATCCTAACTGCCCGGACAGGTCATGGCGACTTTGCGGAGTACCATGACCGTTTCGAAACATACGGAGGCCGAAAGGAACTGCCATCAACGGAAGCAACCTTTCCATCCCAGAAATGAGAGACCACTCCGGACTAGCTTTGTCAAAAAGCTACTTCGGAAAGAGAGCTCCTACAAGTATCTTGCCAAGAGACTGGAGGTGAAATGGCGGCACTACAGAGCCCCGCGGGCCAGACAAGTACAGTGGAGGGGGGAAGTGGCTGAGGAGGATTTGGTGTGGTTTTTGTTTCTGTTTTTCTATGTTTTATTTGCCTTATTGTTCTATGTTTTTGTTTTCATGTTTTACAACCACCTTATTTTTTTTTGGTGTATTTGTTTTTGCTGCTCATTAGTGGAGGTATGGACCACTAGTTCTCCGGGCTAGGGGACGGCTTCGGCGGAGGACTTTAAATATCTGACCGGTAACCAATCCGGCATCGTATGATCTTGGTGATTTAGGTAGACGTTAAATATAATCAAATCAAATCACATAAAAACGTAAAATGATAAATAAATAAATCTATGCTAGTAAGAAGATAATTCGCTATAGGAATTAGGCGCATTAAGTCTGATTTCTAACATTCAAATCCCCTAAAGGTGACTAAACAGTGTTATCAACTCTCAATCTGCGTTTCACAAAATCGCAGCGGCGGCCCCGCAGCTCTAAACGGGTAAATTTCCCTCAAAACTATTTTGCTTTTCTCCATTTTCCCTCCACTAATTATCTAGCTAAACTCCAACTTCACGCCCATACAGCCACGTGCAGCTACGCAAGTAAAAAGAAGACCTAGGAGAAAGTTTTCCCCTAGGCAAAATCAACACCAGATCTATCCAATGACCAATTTGCATCTCTTTGAACTATTGCTTCTTATTAATGACACTGAATAAGACTGCTAACCCACTAGACCCTAAACTATGTGTACTTTCTGTATCTACTTATGTTGATTTGGGCCTGGTGAACTCCAGTGATGGATCAGATGTTGATGAGTTTTGACCTTTCCAAGTGCCCGGCGCATCAGCATGTTAAGTTATTACCAGTCGGTGTATAACCTGCTATTTTTATGTTAGTTTAACTTGGCTCGCATGGCTTATAAAGCCTCTCATATAGCCCATAGCTTCTAGGGATTCCCGGCTTGACAGAGCCGATCTTTGCACATACATTACATAGAGTTACCCCTGTTGAAAGGCCCGTGATGTAAAGAAAAAAATGCTCTGTAGCGAAATCTAGGCTAAGAACACCAATGCTGACTTGGTCCCAACTGATGCCCGTGCTTTTATATACCAGAATATTATACCAGTCGGTGTATATGGTGATATACCGATATTTTTGCATTGGTGCATGAGCACACATGTATTGATGGAGACTCCGGGGAAGAAAAAGAGATAATGTAGAGAAACAAGACTCAGCTCAGCCTAACAAACAAGATATAAGTATCACGACATGTCGATTCGTTTACTAACTCTTTCCGATCTTCTTCACACCCTTCGTCGTCGCCATTACTTCTCTCACTCTCCCTCTCACAATCCTTGATACAGCTCTGTCAACTCTATAGTATCAACCCCATCAACTCCTTGTCTTCTCTATCACCATGAGATTATACAGTGTCCTCTCTCTCTATGCTCTGGCCTCCAGCACTGTTGTTTCTGCTAAGCCCTTGCACCCGAGTCCCGAAACTCTTGCTGTAGATGTTCAGGAACCCACCAATGAAGTTCCTCTGGAAGACATCACCTTCAACAACATCAAGACAAATGTGGTATCCGAAGATGGTGAAGAGAAGGAGATAACCTTCAGTGCGAATGACCACCCTCACCTGCTTTCTCGCGATGCCGCCTATGATGAGGTACGTAGGGTTGCTCGTGTGCCGATTAAAAGTGGAAAGTCATACTACTTTATGATGTGCGTCCGGGAACCCCCCCTTGTCTATAACGAGGCTACTGAAGCTATTGATAAGGAGACCGGTTGCAGCGAGGTTGGTCTAGTTATTGGCATTGTTGGTACCGAATCCTTCACTGGTACCTGCTACAGAGTCCAGAAGCATGAGGATGGTGGTTGGAGACTGAATGAAGCCAGTTATACCACCAATCTCGGAAGGTAAGTATCCTGATTATATACCCTTATAGATTTGAGTTTGTACCACAGTATGTAACTAACTTTGTCTCTACAGCCTGGTTTGGGGTGGTAAAGTCAGTTCCTCTAATAGTTATTCTTCCTATATCCAGCGTCTCTCCGATTCTTGGACGTCCAAGGCGGGAGATAACTTTAACAAGGATTACAACTCCTTGACCTACTACAAATACATGGCTGATTGGTTTTAGTAAAGCATGGCGCCTGCTTGTCCTGGCCCAGAAAATCAAGTTTTCATGAATAGTAATGTCAAGCTGTAGCACTGGGACGGGCATTTCTAGATTAGCATTCATCATAGCATATAGTCTGTCTCTGTGCTCTTCATAGTTTTGCATTTTTCTCTCATAGTCTAGTCTTCTAGTCAAGTTTGACAGTCCCCGAGGTTTTGAGTCGTGTTTACTTGGCTCAAATCCTGTTTTGTTGTCATTTTTTGGTTTATGTATATACAATATGGCGTCTTTGGCTCGTCTTATAGGAATTGGCAATATACTATGTCGAAGTTGTGTATCGGGATTTATATCTTGATACTGACTTTTACGATAATTCACCACTCTTAAGTCACATACTTGTTCTTATCATGAAGTTGACCTTGAAGGAAATCTGATTGAGATCGCCATCTAACTATTTATTATGATGGATATTTAAACTTGGAAGTTTTCAATGTGTCGAGTTGTTAGGTATCATCCCCACTTTGCTGTACACTGGAGTTCCAATAGTTTTCAGCTACCTGTTGCCAGGCTTTGATATGTTGATTTATATAGATTATCATATTGTTGTGAATGACACAAATATAGTAGCATAAATTTTAAGCGAATATTATTCCGGAGCTCATACCAGCAACCGAACCGATCTTTTGGGGGCTTCTCTGCATCATTCAGTTCTGTGATGGGATGAGATGAAGTAGAACGAGATATTAAAAAGATATTTAGTGAGATCTTTCTTAAAACATTGTAGCAATTGTAAATCAATAGTACTGTCGTCGAGATTGTCGCATTTTAGTGAATCTCGATAAGTTTTTTTGTTGAGGCTAGTCAAAACATGTTTTAAACCCGAGAAAAGGGACTCTGATTCAAATACTGAGCATTGCTGACACTTGGCGCTGATCACTCAAGTCGCCAGATAAAAAGACATCTTCAATTCAATTGAGGATGGTAGTTCTGAAGGAAATGGGGTCCAGATTGACGAATCAATCAAAATAATCGAAGAAGTCTAGGTGAAGACTTATCAAGAAGTAACAAAGAATAGAATACAAAGAGAACTGGTTACCCGTCCTATTTCCAACCTTCCCTCTGTCCAAAGACAATTTTTTACCCTTCGTCGTGTGTTTTTAAGAGCGACCGGCACATATTTCCAATGCTGCTTTCCATTCTCGTTTTCTTTTTCGACACTTGTCGTCTTTGAAGCACCGTTTCGTGAGGCCTTGATAATCAAATCAAAACCGAGAGATCTTCGGAAGACCCATCTACCAGTGTGTCGATCGGAGAAAGTTGGATAACTGTCCGGTAACCAATCTGGCGCTGTATAAGCTTGGTAATTTAGGAAGACATCATATACGCCAAGTCTAGTCAAGCCCAGAACGACAGGCGGATGTTCGATATAGTCAAAATCGATGTGGCTTGTAACTGTTATACATCACCCATCACCCTGGAAATGTTATTGCGAACTCATGTATGGAATTTATTGATCATAATATTAAAATCTACCCACCTGTTTTTGTGTTTGTCTCGTTTCTATATTCTTACATCAAGCAGGCAACTTGGTAGCTGCTGCACATACCGGAGCTGCCAGTCTTGATTCTTTGGTTTTCACCAATCCAAGTGTAAGTCTCGACTTGCCACTCATACCAGACCTTGGAGTCATTGGTTTGACGCCACATTGTTACTTCGATTTCAGAGTCGGCGGGGAAATCGACGGGATTCTGTACATTGCGATGTTAGTGACATGCTGAGTAGTTCTATAAAGAAATAGTACTTACGCGCAGAGGGAAATAGATGGGGAACCACGAGATCATGTCTTTGCTCTTCTTGTCGATTTGCTCGGGTAGGATGCTGATCTCGACCTTGGTAGGCTCGCCTGACTGCTTCTGGTATAGAGTTGATTCAAAGTAACCGCCTAGGCCATGAACAACACCCTTATTGCGGGCAATGAATGTTAGATGGCACTGACGGAAGTTGTGGTCATTGATACCAGCGGCACCGGCCATACTACCACCACCACCACCAATAACACCGCCTGACTTGCGAGCTTCAACTAGAGCTAGCGTAGTTTCAGGAATGGGGTGGGAGAACTCCCAGGTCTGTTGGAAACGGCCATGGCCAGGGACGCCACGCTCAGCAATGAAATCATGCGAGTAGAGCTGAACAACATAGGGTGTGCTGAATGCCTCGGGACTGATGGGAATTTTGTTGTGAAGAATATCTTGGTGAAGCTTGGGAGCAGAGAGGGGTGTAAGATGCGCCGTGTATGAGTGTGGGATTGAGATACCGTGGGGCTTTGATAGCACATGTTGGATACCGTCTAGACATTCGGGCGACAGCTCATTATCACCAAATGAACCGAGAAGCTCAGAGACAAGGATATCAATTTTGCCATACACGGGAGTTTCAGCAGTTGACTCAGGGAGAAGAGGTCCTTTCCAAGCACGCATATCAGTCTTGACAACGGTCACCTTGCGATCCCAGACAACCTCGTTTTGGCGTAGGAGATAGACATAAGCGTTGGGATTCTTCTCGACAGCCCAAGCCTCGATGGGGACACCGGTTGTCTTGCTTGCACGTAAAGCGCGAGTGACCAGAGGTCCACGACCAGACCCTGCGACTGCTACAACAACAGCGCCAGATTTGGAAGAAGTAGGCTTGTTGAGAGACTTCCACTCTTTGAGAGCCTCCACAAGTGCAGCCTCGTATTGGTTATACTTGACTGGATCGCCCTCAAAGACTTCGTATGTAGCAGATTCGAGGTTATCAGATAGTGGCTGTAGGGGTGACTGTAGCCAGTCTTGAAAGTTGATAAGTGTGCTAGTCTCGAGATCTGTGTAAGGCTTTTGTTGAGATTGAATCCACTTAATGTAAGAGGTAAAAGATCCTCCATTGGCATTTTTGGCCGGCGCGGGCTTAACGGCCTCAGTAAGGCTAGGGAATTCGTTCTTGGAGATAGTATCGTCGACTTCGCCAGTAGAAAGGTCCAGGCCAGTATCACACAAAAGTACCCAAGGAGTGACCTTGAGACGCAGGTAACTGAACATCATCTCATGATGGTGCTTTGATAGTGAGGGGAAGCCCGCCTTGTTAGGTTGGAAAGTTTGGGGCTTAAATGATATGAAATTCAAGGGCTCGGCGAACCAACGGGTCTGAAGAGCCTTTTCGGGCATGACACTAGGAACTCGGAGACCTATACAAATGGTTAATGATTGGCTTGAGATATTGACAAAGTATACAGTGAACTTACCCAGGAGTAAACTAGGGTTGTAGTTGCAGAAAGTGCGAATGTAGTGCCATGAGTCCCAAGCACTGAAAAGAGGGATTTCAACGCTGCCCTCAACGGAAGATGCGCCGTGAATAGCTGTGGTAAGAGACTCGGGAGACTCTCCCAATCCGGGCTCACGGTACATTGGCATGTGAATAGTGATTTGTTGGCGGCCGGCTATAGTCAGTGCCTCTTGAATAGCGCGAGCATACTGCGCTAGGCCTTGGTTGGCATGACCCCTGGCCGAGTCTTGACGCGGCCCGGGAATGATGAGAGATCTTACACCACACCACGAGGCGTAGGCTAGTTCGAGGTTGAGAACCTGACGGGAGATGTTCGCAATGACAGGATCAGACGAAGCAAGATCAATCCAAGGACTCGAATAGGCGATATAAGTACTGACTGAATAGCTGGGGAACAATGCAGTGTCTTCAATGGTCAGCGGTGGGACGATAGGGTCAGGGATAGCAGCAGTCAGCTCAATAGTAGCGCTGCTGTTGGCTGTGTCTAGCGCATCAAGATGCGACTTGACAAGCCCCAAGACTCTCTTGTGAAAGTGAGAGTTGGTGATAGGCGACGTCAAGTATGTAATCTACATGCCCTATTAGCAAGGTATACTGCGCTGTGATGTCATATTTTGGGTTCTTACGCCAGAGTTAATGGCTTTGCCATACTGGAGATCACTTAGAGGAGCCTCAATAGAAGAGTCATGGTATCCTATAAGGATGTTGGGCCGTTCAGGTGCCCGCGTATTGTTGAAGGCCATATTCCACGATGATTGATTTTGAGAAAACTGCATGTGGTCAAACGGAAAATATTGGAGATCTACAAATAGACATCATCGCGGGGCCTTCCGGGCAGGATTTTTGTTTAGGGTTTACAACTTAAAATCTTTCTTACGACCAATGAAGGATTACTTACTGGAATTGTCACCTTTAAGCTCAGAATGGCTGTTGCGGCACGAGCCTACAGATATGTGACTTCTTTATAGCTAATGGCATTTCGATAACTATCGGTTGTCGATAGACATGTTGTTTTGTGGAGAACACAATCACAATAAACACAAAACACAAAACAATTACTCAGTTGATACATGCTTGTAGCTAACAATGTGCTGTACAACTATATTTTGCATCTACTATGTATGTATGTACATACTATAAACAATGGAAGCCTATTTAAGACACCGCCTCTTATCTTTGCCGCTTTTTTGAAAAAATTACAGCAAAATCAACCACTTCCATCTTAATAAAATTGAATTAAAAAAAAACTTGCTAACAACAACCGCCAACAACGCAAACCAAAAAGTAGGCTATTCGATATGTTACTAGACTTAGACATCTCCTTTATATTCTTCTTCAACAGTGGAGTTTGAAATTGAAGAATTTTTGTTCATCTCATGATTGACTTTTCCCGTAGTTTTTATCAGTCCTCTCGTCCTAAACCTTTAGTGACTGACACAGCCCATAACATAGCAGCTCGTGATAAATTCTATAGAATGTCTGCAAGATCCAGGAAGCCTATAACCTACTAGGCGACTTCTGCGATCCACATCAAGTTCTCATAACGCATGAATACCTTTCCAGTTTTTCCATGATACTTGGATATGTCAGAAAGAAATTAAAGCCCTAGGAAAATCGGGAAAATCGGGAGGATACTTGGATAAGCTGGTAAGCGGCAGAAAAAGGCGGTGTCCAAAATAGTAATAATAATGTCTCTTATGACTTATCATTTATCGATAAAAAGACGACAGGATTCTATGAGAAGAGAAGGCTATTAAACTTTTTTTTTCATCGAACTAGTATTTTCTAGATAGCCTTGTGTCTGCCTACATTCTTGGACGACTGCCTATGTATCGCCAGTGTCATTCTCGATCGCAACACATCTAACAGTACATCTGGTTTGCATGGCGCAAAAGCAAAGTACTAGCAGTCTTTTACATTCCCTTTGGCATTATATAAGTGCTACTAATTCTACTGATAGCACCCAATTTTTTTAATACGTCTCTGTAGTCTCCCATTTGCCTTTCTTTATACATCCCACCAAATCTACCCAACTCATCCATAATGAGCAGCGGCAAAACAAAGCGCCACTGCTCTGACGACGGAGAAGCCCAGTCCCGGAAGAAATTCTGCAATTCTGAAGAAGCGGAATCGAACCCTTATCTTGCACATATGTCGAGCTCAGTCACCGCTGGCACCGCCTTTGAGGGCATCGTCCCTACGAAATCTACTGCTAAGCAGGCCGCAAAGATCGAAGACCTGGCCGAGAACCCGTTCAATGGCCAGCCTCATACTCAACAATACTTTTCCATTCTCGAGAAACGCCGTGAGTTGCCAGTCCATAGGCAGAGACAGGAGTTTCTCAACAAGTACCACTCGACCCAGATACTGATCTTCGTCGGCGAAACTGGTTCGGGTAAAACGACGCAGATTCCCCAATATGTGGTCTTCGATGAGTTGCCGCAATTGAAGGGCAAAATGGTTGCTTGTACGCAGCCCCGTCGTGTTGCTGCTATGAGTGTCGCCGCTCGAGTTGCCGACGAGATGGACGTGACCCTCGGAGAACAAGTCGGCTACAGCATCCGTTTCGAGGACAGAACTTGCTCTTCTACTGTGCTCAAGTACATGACCGACGGTATGCTGTTGCGTGAGGCCATGCATGACCCCGAAATGTCTCGTTACAGCTGCATTATTCTTGACGAAGCTCACGAGCGTACGCTATCTACCGATATCCTCATGGCTTTGCTGAAGGAAATCTCTACCCGTCGCAAGGACCTGAAGATCATTATCATGTCAGCTACCCTAGATGCGGAGAAATTCCAGAAGTATTTCAACAATGCGCCTCTGCTGGCTGTCCCTGGTCGTACCCATCCTGTCGAGATCTACTATACTCCCGAGCCTGAGAGAGACTACGCCGAAGCTGCGGTCCGTACTGTCCTCCAGATTCACCAGACTGAGCCAGAGGGTGATATTCTACTCTTCCTGACTGGTGAAGAGGAAATCGAGGATGCTTGTCGCAAGATCTCTCTTGAGGCTGACCAGATGATCCAAGAGGTCAATGCTGGCCCTCTGGTTATCTACCCCCTATATGGTACTCTGCCACCTCAGCAGCAGCAGCGTATCTTCTCCAAGGCCCCCCCGCCATTCAAGACTGGTGGCCCGCCAGGTCGCAAGGTTATCGTTTCTACAAACATTGCCGAAACTTCACTGACTATCGACGGTATCGTCTATGTCGTTGATCCCGGTTTCAGCAAACAAAAGGTCTACAACCCTCGCAGCAGAGTCGAATCCCTTCTTGTCTCTCCCATCTCTAGAGCATCTGCCCAGCAAAGAGCTGGTCGTGCTGGTCGTACGAAACCGGGAAAGTGCTTCCGTCTATACACCGAAAATGCATTCAAGAAGGAGCTTATTGAGCAGACATACCCAGAGGTTCTGCGGTCCAACCTGGCCAACACTGTACTAGAACTGCTGAAGCTGGGCGTTGAAGATCTAGTTCATTTCGATTTGCTCGACCCTCCAGCCCCCGAGACTATGATGCGAGCACTAGAAGAACTCAACTACCTAGCTTGTCTTAACAATGACGGCAAGATTACCCCTCTAGGCAGCCTAGCATCAGAGTTTCCCCTGGATCCTGCCCTAGCCGTGATGCTAATCTCCTCTCCCGAGTTTGAATGCTCCAACGAGATCTTGTCCATTACTGCTCTACTATCCGTACCACAAATCTGGGTGCGTCCCGCCAACCAGCGCAAGTACGCAGATGAAATGAAGGCCATGTTTACACATGCTGATGGTGATCACCTGACGCTTCTCAATGCATACCACGCCTACCGTGGCGCCGCTGAAGATTCATCGGTCGACATCAAGCAATGGTGCCACGAGCATTACCTCTCATACCGTAGTCTGATAAGTGCCGACAATGTTCGCACCCAGCTCAAGCGTATCATGGAGAAGCACGATATTCACCTTGTCTCAACTCCCTTTGATCGCCCAAGCTACTACATCAACATCCGCCGTGCCCTGCTCTCCGGTTTCTTCATGCAGGTCGCGATGCGCGATGCTTCCGGCAAGGTGTACCGCACCGTCAAGGACGATCAGGCTGTGCGCCTACACCCTTCGACCGGCATGAAGGTCGAATACGACTGGGTCGTGTATAACGAGTTCGTGCTCACGTCACAGCAGTACATCAGAACTGTTACTGGTGTCAAGCCCGAGTGGCTTCTGGAGATCGCGCCGTCGTACTATGACCTGGAGGAGTTCAAGGCCGGTGATATGCGCCAGGCATTGGTACGTGCTAGTACGAGCATGAAGCGGAAGAAGAGCAAAAAATAAAGGATCGGGTTGTAGGTTATTTGCGTGTCTGTTTGGAGTATAAATTGGTTAGTGTATTTATTGCAACTCGTTCAACATGAATTTTCTTTTTCTGTTGTGTTTCTACAACTTATGTCCTGAGATTCAATATAATAGGATGAACCTTGCGGATTATTACATCGACTGTTAAGACAATGAAAATACATATGTGCATGTGTCTCTGTATGATTATAACACTTTGATGTGTTAATATCGGTCTAGTTGTTTGTACTTTATTATTCATCGTATAGTTATTAGTAAAAGAAAAAAAAATTAGACAATTTAGATGCATTCAGACAGAAAAGAGTCACTATTTAGTATGAAAAACAATATTAATTGATGGGAAATGATTTTTTATATTATAAAAGGTCAGATACGACAACATGAGGGGGTATATAAGCCACTGAATATTTGTTTGATTTTTTTTTTAATCTGATATTCGACTAATATCAAGTATTTCTTTCGTTCATCTTGAACTAGTTTTCGTAGTGATGCACAACATATAGGCATGCCTATGCTAATTGAAGACGTGTAGGAACTGTAGAAATGTGCCTACTGATCGGTTCCGTCCTACACGGACGGGGTGATGGTAAGGATATAGTGCCCGGTGTTTGCGCCGAAAGAAGAGAGGAGATAGGTTGGTATGAGGAGTTTGTATATGAAGGAGGAAAAGAAAAAAGAAAGGGAGACACGGGACGGCGATTTCAAAACTTCTTGGCCTCCTTGCTTGATCATCAAGAGGATGTGAATTTCCGAGTTCTTCTTTATATTCATTTGGTTGTTTTGAAAAGTAGACTCCTTTCATGCGCCTCGAATATTATGATGTGCTCTGAAGAATCTGAGATGATAAGGAAACACAGAATCCAGAATAGGAGACATGGCCACTATATCAGGTATAGCTGAATGACGATGAGAGATATATGGCGATCGTGTGGGGGATCAGTCCTCTTGTGCCAGCTAGGGAGGCCAGTTTTGTGTCCCTGGATGGGCGGATGCTGGCACACATCAACAGAGACTTTAGTGGCTGCTGAGGACTGACACGAACAAGTATTGATATGCTGTTCGAATGTGATAGCGTACACCGTTCAATCAACTTTCCAGTGGTTGGTCGACTCTCCGCCGAGGTATAATTCGAAGGCGTAGAGAGATATCACACCAATGACATTGGTCCAACGCCATACACTACCGCCTGCATCACCAGCCCTGAGAGTCCAGCCATCTGAGTCGTCACTGGTAGAGAAGTGTTGAAGCAATAGACTAGTATAGATAGCAATGAGGAACGAAGGCGAGAACCAAGAAAGGAAGCCAAGAACTCTGTTGGCACCATCAGCTGAATCCTCGAAAGCATCGTCATCAAGAAGCGCACTGGCACCGCTTTCACGAACGGCTGGAATAATGCGAGTAGCCGAATAGAAGATTATGATACGGTAGGTAAGAGAGATCATAACAGATGGGGTGATGGTTTGGAAAGCGGCGTATAGTAGGGCAAAGAACGAGTGCACGGCAGCTGGAAGGGAGCCTAGAATTAGCAGAATTGTCGAGTAAGATGCCATGATGATAGGAGGAAGAGGCGGGAACTCGGGCTGGAGGGGTTGCTCGATAATGATCTCGTTTGTAGGCAAATAATCAGTGAAGATTTGATAGATGCACAGGACAACATAAGCAAATAGGAGCGAGGACTCCACAACGTTGCCCTTGGCGCTGTTGATTCCATATCCGCCTAGGAAAACGGTAGTGGTGACTGTCACGCCAATGAAGGTGGCATCAATACTGGTGATTTGAGGGAAGTTGACCACTCTCCATAGGAAATATCCAGAGCTGCCTAGGACTGAGCCAGAGAAGACGAGCAGGACAATCTGTAAAATCACATGTTAGTTTCTAAGCAATATATGACACAGGGCACTCGTAGAGGACTCACCATCCAGGTATCACTACGGCCACGGTTTACTAGCCATCTAGTCATTTGTCCAGCGCCTTGGATCACAAGCAGACTGCAAAAGCCCTCGAGTAGTTGGAAGACAGGGCTCGAATAGCTCAGTAGAGCATCCCAACCGCCTAGCGCAACAGTCTCGACAAGACCAGCCTCGCCAAAAACATAGTCAGACCACGTATCTGCCTTGCGCCCGGATAGCGCGCCCAGAGTGCGCTCAGCCCAAGTTGTCGAGCCCGCGTCTACGGCAAAGGTACTGAGAGCCCAGATCAACAAAGAGGGGATCACCATCCACTGCGACAGACGGATGACGCTGGTGATGGTCCAGCGCACACGCGACTCCGGCGGTGTCAACAGACGGAAGACCGAGTATGTGAAGTAGAAGCTGGATAGAGCAAGACTGTAGGCTAGGCCGCTGTCCCTGCCGCCGACATCGAAGGCGATGGGGATGGAGAGCACTATGCTCAATAGGAACAGTGAGCTAAAGATGATGCGGAAGAACCACAGCATCTTGAACGACTAAAGGATAGCTGGGCAAGTCGTCAAGTCAAGTCTCGAGCGACGTTGTTTCTGCTCGTTGTTCGTTCCTCGGCGTTAAGTGGGCAAGCGGGAAGAAGCAAAAAAAGACGAGACTATAGAACGGCGGCGCTGGGTTTTTGTAGCAATATGGCACAGGGCGGGAGTCTGGACGAAAAGAAGAGTATATCAAGATGGAGTCGGAAGTGGCCGGTCGGTTCGGTGGAGAGAAGAAGGAGAAGGAGGGGCGCCGAACGAGATCGGCACAACGAGCGTTTAGAAGGCCGGAAAGCGAGCCGAGTAAGTAAAAGCAAGCAGGGTCGCGTGGCGTTTTGGCGTGGAGTTCTGAAAAAAGATCGTAAGGAAGAGAGAGAGAGAGCAGCAATCGAGAAGGGCGAGAGAAGGCACAGGTTGAGCTGTTGCTGGTCACGAGAGAGAGAAAGAGAGGGGCCGAGGAAACAGCAAGTAATCAAAGAATCAGATAACAGGCTGAAGATTCAAGTTGCCAATCAGCAGTAGCAGTTGGTGCTTCGTGCTCGCAGAGCGTACACCGACTTAAAGGGTGCGAGTTGGCTCGTGATTTTTTGTCGAGCTGAGAGAGCAGATGCGAGATTCAAGGTCTGGTTGGACTAAACAAAGTCCTAGCTGGTATTTTTTTCTATTTTTTTTCTATGACCAAGAGTCGCTCTTTTTCTTTTTCAGTTCCCTCTCGCCTTCCCTGTAGCATGAATTTGTGGCCGCGGGGGATAAAGAGCAAGGGGGGAAAGGGCAAAAAAAAGATAGAATTACTTTTGGCAAAATAACAGACCTAAAAGAATAGGAAACTCTGCTGCGTGTTCAACATTTCAACAGCATTCCATCAAAGCTGAATAAAACGCATGGGCGCTACAGACCCAACAATCCAGAGTTTCATCCTGTATTCTTTTTTTTGCAGCGGCACAACTGCGCGTTTATTCGGCTTCAGTATAATAGCCTTTTGTTTATCCTTGGTCGGGGCAGACGAAGGATCTCTTATCGGTGCGTTTTCTCCTGTCTTCTTTTCTAGTCTTCTTTTATTGTCTGTCAATTTGCCATCTGTTGCTATTGGTTTTGTTTGATGACAGGCACAGTCGAGATACATACATATCATCTCACCTGGATTAAGCTGTCAAGATAGCGCTAGGATGACCCAGCACGACAAAAAAAAACAAGCAGAGCCATGCTCTCTTTGTCCCCGTACAGTTGCCATATTGTGGGTTTTAGTTAGCGCTGATCGTGTGTCTCTTTTTTGTGTCTTGTGAGCCAACTGGAGTCCTCCATCTTCGTCTTGTCATTTGCCTTGCCCAGTATTTCACGTGCAAATTTCGTCTGCACCAAGCTGTCATCATCATCCCGGTTCTGCGCTACGAACTAATCGCGGGCTCTAATAGGCTTGCCTATTCATTCAATTGTGGTCCCCAGTTCTGGGGCACATGTGTATTCACAAGGACCCACTTCTTGGGCTGCCCTTCATTCACCATGTACCTGTATTGTAGTTGCATGTATATATGTATGTATACCTCTTCATCTAGTAAAAAACTTGAAGTCGTAAAACCCAGCCCCATTATGCTTTACTTATCAGTAGTCATTGCTGCGGTCTGTTGTTGTTTTCTTCTTGGTGTGTCTCATACTTTTCACGCACTGGAACCCTTCCATCTGCGAATCTAGAACAACAAATGTCTCTATAAGTTTACTGTATGGGAAAGTAAACGGCCTTACAACACAATTGTATGGTGGTACTTCCCTATTTGCGTCATCAAGGTTGCGTTTGTAGTTTGACTTCAAATCCTAAAATCTTAAATTCGAAAGTATAGTTACATGTAGTTGTGATTACATCTTTTCTGTCGTGCTACTGATGTCATTTATAAGCCGAGGTTATTCTCATAATCTCCCCAATAGCTAATCATTTATAGATTACAGCATTGTTTATAAATTGTCATTCAGCATCCTTGGCAGCTTTGCATTCACCGAGAAAAAAAAACACATATGATACAGGTCATATTTCCAGACATGTGTAACTATAAAGTTGGCATAAAGATTGCATAGATGCGAATTGCCACAGTTTCGCCAATCTTGTAGACCAATATTCCATCATTGTGTATATAACGAGAGATAATATCATCAAAGCTTCCTATTAAACATCAAGAACGCCAAAGAAAAAAAAGTTTATTTCAACTTATGTTATGTTCTCTTATAGTCGGGTTTCTAACTTTTCAATGCCACGTTTTCTGCCAGCGTTAAATTCACCCATGCAATATTCGTAGGTCAACATCGTTACCGTCGCTGCAGGAACAGCACGCATCATATTAGTGCCGAGTCCAGCGTAAAATGCTTGCCATCCTTCCTCGTGTAATATCGTGCGGAATGTCTTAATCACTCCACGATACTTGGCCGGTTGGTGTTCGGGTGCAATTCCGCCTGCCGCCGCGGATACCGTTGCCACTGATCTACGCTGAGTCTGTAGTCTTGTGCGAATGACCTCGTGTGGATAAGTGGCAGTGCTAGCCATTATCTTGGAGATCACAGATGCAGCTAATACTCCAAGCCAATGTGAGTGATGCTGATCATTCGTTTCGCCGTTAGCTGATACTGTCGCCATCCCGGAGCCGGTAAATTTAGTCCGCAAGTATTCGTACGCTGGGAACTGTACAGCAACGTGGGATAGACCCAATAAAGCCGGCGTCAAGCCTGAGTAAAAGGACAACAGGCCCTCGGAAGTATACATTTTATATGCTGCGTCAAAACTTGATCTGTAGTGCCATGGAGTTTGTCCTATTGGGCGAGCTGGTGGCAGAGGCGCACCAGGCTCAACTGAAGCGAGGCCATGTGCACTTTGTGACATTAATCTGGTTTTGATGACCCAAATTGGGTTCGTTGCGATAGTACTACAGCCACCTGCCAATATAGACGACCAGAAGCTAATAAAGAAGTCATGGTCTGTATTCTTTTATGTTAGCGTCATTTCTTGACCCATGATATTGAGTGTATAGCAAGAATATGTATCCATACCTGTGTATTCTCGTAACCGAATCTTGCTCTTGTTGTAGACAGTGAACCATACAGCCCATGTTGGAAGGTATCCAAAAACGATTGGGCCTAAACCACGATATAGCCCACGTACACCTTCCTCCCGTAATATTACTCTGCCTGTGCCTATTAGCCCGTTATACAGCTTGGCTTGCGGGACATGTGAGCCCGACCCCGAGTTTGCTGCCGCCAAAAAACCACCTTGGGCCTGTAGCTTTGTTTTGATGACGTCGAGTGGGCACGTAACAACGCCCGCAGTGAAGCCGCCGATAGCTCCAGATATAGCATTGAACTGCGAGTCTGTCGCTCTCAAAGAGAATCTCTCAAACAGTGCGAGGCCCGAGTCTGGGTGTTTGTGTGTGGTGTGTGTAGAGGAAGAGGACGTCGTCGGAGTGGAAGGCGCCATGGCTGTGCAATCGGAGGCCGGAGGCACGAGTTGATGAGCCTCGTCGTGGGCCATTCGGTCGATTGAAGGATATCTAATCAATATTTCGGTGCGGAGTCGAGGTTCCGGTGTCTATGAGGAGCTTCCTGGAGCACGACGGTGGTGGTGCGTCTTATCGTATCGGGGTTGTGATCCGAGCTAGATGCAGATGCAGCGATCGGCCACCGGATAAAGGTGTTTGCTTAGTCTCTATTCTAGCGTGGCGACAAAGACAAAATGGAGGACATAGATCTCCCACTCGATCCCGGCATTCGCGACGGTATCTCGAGTCGCCGGCCGTTTCGCCTTGCAGGGGCAGAAGCGGTTGTTACTGCTGGGTGTTTTGAGGGTTACGGAAAGAATGCGACAGTGTCGAGAAAAGGTGAATCACCAGTAGCAATGACGATTATCCGGCGCAAGGTGGGATGTACTGATGCCGGGCCAACACTAAATTATTTTATTGAGGTTTGGCCCTGGATTTATTCGCTTGCAGCGTTACAAAGTTGGAAAGGTTCACGTCGGCTTGCTACTTTTTCTCTGCTCACCGTAAAAAGAAAAAGAAAAGTATATTTGCGGCAGTTTGTTTGATTATTGGCTAGCTTCCGGAAGACGATATGCAAACGATATGAGAGGCTTCCGTGGCAATTAGGGTGATGAAAGGCGGAGCGGGAAAATTCGACGGCTCACAGAACAATCAATGGCTGCTTATGGCTTGTTTACGGCATTGAAGGAGCAGCTAGAAAGAGAAAAATGGAGCGCCCAGGCCAGAAAAAGTATGAGAACGGACAGCAGGTAAAGGACTCGAGTGTTGTTGCTCAAAGATGATATCGCGAACGGCAGGCCGGCTCGGGCTTTATTCCTGTTCTTCCAAGCACAGATAAAGAAACAAGGGGGAAAAAGATAGAGAAGTCTCCAACTCCAAAAGCGACCAACGCTAGACGGACGAGATGGGTGAACGGAAACAAAATAGAGTATACAAGTTCAAATTGTGAGCATTACATGCGGCGGGTGATGGGAAATGCAGTCAGGATATGCAGTTGCAATTCACTGGTCTACTAGATATCTTTGACCGACACTAGTTATATGCGCAATCTACATATGAACATGTAACAGATTATTCCTAATATGATAGATGAAGTTGCATTTGAATCAGGATAACTATGCCATACAAAGTCCGCCGCCGTGCGATCGTCCAGGATTCTGGGTCGTTTTCTCCCAATCCTCTCTATATACTGGCCATATTTTTTGCTTGTGTTTATTTCAGTGCAACGCCAAAATTATAACCGCATTAGCTACTAGCGTAGTGGTTATACGCCTGGCCGAACCTCGCATGAGGTAGTTTGTTCAAATGCAGCTGAGGCAAACCTACACTAAAGTCCACCCTATGCTTATGGCAGTGGGTTTGGGCAGCCTCTCCACTCATGAAGTTCTGCCAGGTTTAGAATACAGGAGCTACAAAATGCTGGGAGGCTTTGAGACAGGTTCCCAACGAGGTGGGTTTTCCCGGAAAGGATTAGAAGTTGATATGCTCAGGAATAGCATATAGCTAAACCATAACAAATGTTCTGTATCTCAGTGGCCTGTCACTGTTGAGAAGTACATTGTCCTTCGCCTTACATTGTACTAGTATCAGTTCAGGGCTGTGTATCTTTACCGAGGTGCTACATAGCTACTAGAGCACCATTTCCACCTTAATAAAATTGAATTCTATATAAAAAAAAAATTTAAAAAAGCTACCAAAGGGCTGTAATTCAAAAACGCCGCGAGGTTGCAGTTGCGCTACAGCCCAAATCAGGTCAGGCGATGCAAGATATGCCGCAGAAAATTCCTAGGGCATTTTGTATCTAGCATTAGCATATGGCGTGAGGCGAGAAGTTATTGCTTCTGGAGCTTAGTACCCCCGCGTGGCTGGAGAAGGCCTGAGCTAATGGTGACCCCTCTATAAACAATATAGCAAACATGGCTGATAACTTGCTAAAAGCGGCCTGATAGCTAGCAAAATTCTTGATTTTTGGCATTAACTATTCTCGTTGTCTAAGCGTTCCGCCCATACCACGCCCTCACGGTAGTCTATGCCCTGAGGAGTAGGTTGGCGTAAAGGTCAGTGACGAAGCCTATGTAATATGTATGCAGCTAAATGATATAATGTACATATCATACATCAATAATCTCTCGGTGGATAATCATCAGTACTACGGGCTGAGAATCTTCAACGATTGAGTCCCTAGTCTGTAGCTTCTTTATAGAACTTTGTATGTGTTGTAATGTACATGCTCATACATACATACATACAACATAAACATCTTCATAGCTCCATAAATTTAAATTTAAATTTAAAAAAACATACAACATATATATTAGCTAAGCCTCAAGCATTGAGAACTGAACATCGAGAAGAACCTTCCCTGAAATCCCAGGCAAACAGAGCATTTGCTACCCTTGCAAAGCTTCAGAGCCGCTAGTCTAGAAATTGCTGGCCGCAGGCATCGAATTGAAGTTTTAGAGGCTTATTAGCATCACGTGACTATTCATACCCCATTTTAACGAATCAGAGATGGGCGAATTCGGGTCGGTCAACTCCACCTAGCCAAACGTAAAGGGCTTGTTTGGTCATGTCCCATTCGGAAAGTTCCAATTCCAATTAGCTCAGTTGGAAAAAAAAAAAAAGACTCTGTCCGCCCAGCAGTATCAACACACTCTCTCTCCGATCCTCCCGACCTTCTTTCTTCTTTCTCCCCTTCTCTTAGTTCACGTCGCCGTCTCCGATCCGTCTCTTTTTGTGATCTTTCTCTCCACTCTTCCGATTCTATCTCACCCACACATCCAATCCGCCAAAATGACTCTGAGTGCCGCCAAGTTCGTAATTGAGCGCCCCTGGTTGCTGCGTGCCCTGACTCCCGTTGCTCAGTGGTATGGCAAAGCCCAGGGCTACCGCCAGATGGGTCTGAAGTGAGTAGAACCGCCTCAACAACGATATCAGCATCCGTGATCGTCGATCCCGAGCCCAGTTGGTTTCGAATCCTGCATCTTGCCACTACGATTCGACTCTCCCCACCTCTCGAACGCACCCGAACGCGACTCCGATTGGTAACTATCACCAAAGCGGGACAACCCAGCCCATATAGCCTATGAAGCCAGACAGTGTCCAATTGTCGGTAATTGATTATCTATTGCTATTGAACGAATGGAAAACAGATATTCCATGCCAATTGTGATATTTGTGTCTCTTTTTCTTGTGCCAATGGGCTCTCACCAGTCGTCTAAGATCAACGTCCTTTCACCCGATATATACACTTCGGGGTAATGCGGGATCACCGAAAACCTCATGCCTTACTCCGATTCCGAACTAGAAGCTGCAGGGCCAGAAACTCAACCTCAATGCTCGAACCACGCATGCAGATCTTCGGTCCAAGCGAGCAACATGCTAACCATCTTCACTACACTAGGGCCGATGACCTGTGGGAGGAGGAGAACGAGGTTGTCCAGCTGGCTCTGAAGCGCCTGTCCGAGAAGGACTACTACGACCGCATCTACCGTATCCGCCGTGCCGTCCAGTGCAGCTACCAGCACAAGCTACTTCCTAAGGCCGACTGGACCAAGCCCGAGGATGTAAGAAACACTTGTCTTTTATTTTTTTATTTTGACTACAACGTCAGCTCACGACTCATGGTTCCATAAACTAATATCTTTGACTTTTCCAGGACATGCCCTACCTAGAGCCCATCATCAACGACATCCGTGCCGAGATTGCTGAGCGCAAAAACCTTGACACCATGGAGGTTATCAAGAGCCACTAAATTTGCATATTGTCATAACCTTTTTCTTGTAATAACGTCTTTTCCCTTCCGGTCTTCGTCTTGTTTCAAATACCAAATTCATCTACATCTTCGCCTACTACTTGCTACTCTGACTTCATTACTGGTCAATTCTTGCAATCCCTCTTTTCACTTTCTTTCTTATCGTACTATTACTAGCATTCCCATTTCTATCAGTCTTCTTTTACACTTACTACCAATTCCTCTTCACATCATTGTCTCTTGACCTTGGGAAGTTCAAATAAGAAACAGCGACTGTAACATCATTTTCGAAATCGAAACAACAAAGACTAAAAGAGACAGAAGCCTAGAAATTGTATCTCAATAAGGTAACAAAAGAAGCGAAACACATAGAAATTGTGTTCATCTCTCCTACGCTGATACATTTAAACGATGATAGTGTGACATGAATATCCCTCGGTACAAGATAGTAAGATTCGATGGTTTCTGCCATATTCGTCATAGTACAATCACTTAAAATACAGTTATGATAATCATCAATTTTAGCTATACCAGCATACAGATACTCATGACCATGCACTATCTTAAACCACAAACCGTCTCTCCTACATAGGCCCGCGAAGTCCATTTCCATATTCCAGTATTTCATCAATCATCATATACCACAATAGTTCAGTCAATAAGATAAGTATGAGATGATGCAACACTAGTTATATTGATACCTACAGGTAAAGTTATATTTCAATGGCAAAGAGAAGATTGTACCTCCAAATCACTCAATTGTATAATATATACCAAAAAAGAATAATAAAACAAGAAAGCATGTCAATTCAAGGCCGAGAAGTCAAAAAGGGCAAAGAAGAACCAACAATTGTGCTACGAAGATTCAAGTAGGTTACACATTTGAGTCACCTATACTGATCAAGAAAAAGTATCAAGACAAGATAGAAATATAATGACTAGGAAGAGGAACAAACTGCTTTTAATAGGTAAACCAACATAGGCAAGGAGAACGGGAATGATAGAAGGAAACCTATGATATCCAAAGATCACGTCCAGACAGAAGGAAAAACAGAGCCTTATGATAGAAGGCTAGTAGTTAGTTATAAGCCAGTTGAAATTTAGGAAAGGAAGCTGAGAGAGATAATGATAGGTAGACGTTAAATGCGTACGGTTGGATAAAGAAAAAGGGAGGAAAAAAGATGCATGTAAAGAAAAGTAAATCAAGAGAGAAAAAAAAAGACAAGAAAAGAAGCGATGACAAGATGGACAAGTGATGTCTGCACACCAAACGGACAAACTGGCAATGACCCGTAAGCTGCTCAAAATAGAAAAAGTGGTATTCCCAGTTCTCATAGAAAACCGAGTCATCGTCTTTGACGTCCCTTTTTTTTATGCGTTACCAGCCTTCTCTTCGGTATCAATATGCCATACGACGTAGTTGGGCAGACCCCAAACTCCGTAGCCAGCACGCTTGGCCATCTTGGCGAAGCCCTCAGTTTCGGCTTGGTTTTCAAAGGGATACGCGGGGAAGTTGATACCGGAGCGATGCACATCAGCCTTGACGAGAATGTTGACACCACCGATGCCATCAAGCTCAAGCTCCTCATCCTTATCCTTACGCCAATCACCCATGCGGGCCATGTAGGTGCGGCCAGTCTTATACTGCTTGTAACCTATGGAAACAAGTGTTAGTAAAGTAGCAAACAAGAGCATACTATGGTGGACTAGAGAGTCTTACCCTCAGCCAAAACGACGTCGCGGTCCAGGCTTAGCGATAGTTTGCGGCCAGTGTCTGATTCGACCCAAGAGTTGTAGTCAACTGTAAGCTTGTTAGCATAGTGTCCTGGAAAACCTTGTGTTGTATTATGCACGTTGATCAAGGACTGTGTCACTTACAGCGACCTTCAATGTCTTTTCCGTCCCGGTAACGGTGGAACCAGATGTCTATACGACTGTTAGTATATATAAACGGCACTTGAGCAACTACATGGCAATAGTATATGCAAATTATTACAGCGTAACAATGCTATCGGTTACCGTTGATATTTTCAAAGTTACTACTTACTGGGAACCAGAATATCGCGGTCGTGCGCAATGAAATCCTCAATGACAGCCTTAGGGCTCTCAACGATATCAGCGTCGCGCCAGTAAACCCAGGAATGGTCAGACTTAAGCGTGGCAGACAAGAGGTAGTTTCTGGCCTTGCCCATAGCCATACGACGCGGGCCTTGTGCCTCGAACGAGTGACGTTCTTCGACACTCTGGCTTAGGTGGAAGCCAAAGTCCTTTTGCACGATAGTAGCACTGCGGAAAGGAATGGACAGGTCGGGGGAAGACTGAACACGCTCCAACTCGGTAGCGAGGATAGCCAATGTCTCGTCACTGGAATCGGAGATCAGGAAGCCGAGGTCGATGAGGTTGTGGGGGTAGGATAAGGCAGTAAGAAGCTCAAAGTACTTGGATAGGTAGGGCGCGGCATCCTTGAGGGGTGTCAAGAGGAGCACACGCTCTTCGTTCGCGATAGCCTGCTTCGTGGACTTGATATTATTCAGGTTGATGTTGAAAATGGTAGTGTCATTGATCTCGATGGGAGCGTGGTGGTTGAAGACAACAGGCGTCTGTTGATGTTGACTCCATGATATTTGATCGTTGATGGACATCTCGGTAGGAGGGGTGGAAGGCCCCCAGCAGTAGAATCTGTTTAGTGAGGCAATTGGTTAGATAACATGGTGCCCCAGCACCAATGGCGCGCAACGATGTTTGACGAGTACGAACCTCTGCATTTCTCTAGCAGACGACCTCGCGCCTTGCCATGCTACTATTAAAAAGCATCCGATACCCAGTAATAATAGTGAACGGGGCCGGGTGAGCTGATGTAGCAGAGCCTTGCCGGGCACTCTAGCCTGCGCCGACTTCCAATTGATTCTATCTTTAGGAAGCAACATTGCGAGATATGTGGTCGATGTGTATATGGAGCGGTAATGATGACGGTGAAAGACAGTCGTCGAATCCTGTGGTACAGAAGTCGGGTTAAGGGTGCGGTATAATTTAATGTCTGGGTGATGATGATAATATCTGGTTCGAGCTCGCAGATTAAAAAGCAGCACGACTCAACTCGGGTTCGGGTAAAAATAACGCCAAGCTTCTGGCAAAGGGTTTGTTCTTATTGTTCTCGTCAATGAATTGATTGTATATGGCAAGGATAGGTCGAATCGAAGGGTCACTTGAAGCAAAGCCTTAACGTCAGTCGGATGCACGACACGCGATCAGCGAAAACAATGCAAGCGATCTAAATAAAGGGAGCCGTCAAAAAAGCCGATACGGGAATCTGCGCGGTAGATATGCCAGCACAAGATACGAGATGCCAGTCAGGCGGCTGGTATTTTTTAGGACGAGGATGTGGCTGTATTTGGTGAAGCCAACGGGCAATAGAGTGCGAGGAGGCAAGCAAGATAGACGGGGAGAGGAAAGGGAGAAGAGCACAAAAAGAAATAAAAGAGAAGAAAAGGACCAGAAATAAAGTAAACGAGAATAAGAATTTTGCTGCTCGTATGCCGGGAGGTGGAAATATGAGCGAAAAGAAGATAAAGTTCAAGGTCACCCAGGCGTGCCTTGTTGCCAAGTTTCCTAAAAAGAAGCTCCCGAAATACTACCCACTGCCCACTTAGCACTACATTATAATGCAGCCGCCCAATGGACACCTAAACACAAAGGAGTCCCCGGAGGGAATCTTTTTTCAATTCTGAAAGTGGATTTCGCTCGCATCTCACTAGAAACGCCTTCCAGAAGCCTATCGCTTGAGACTAAATTGACAACCAGTCAACCTAACCCATATAGTTGTAGACAGCACCGCTTCTCCTTACTAGCTGCTCTTTGCTACGCACTATATTGAATACTGTGTATCTTGAACTGCACTGCCACTAATTTTCCGCTCATCATCGACATTTGACTACTAACACCGCTCTCAGCCGCGCATAAGACAGAATAAAGATAGGGGACTAGATGAATCTTCGATAATGGCACTTGTACTCCGCACTGCATGTTGTGGAATGCAAAATAAACGCAGGGATCATATAAACCACCTCTAGTACGGGATGAGCGATCCGACGTAATGCCTCTCACGTTCGTGTCCGAACTCTATTTCTGCTCTATACTTGATTTGATTATATTTAACGTCTACCTAAATCACTAAGATCATACGACGCTTCTGCTCTGTACCATATGTATATATGCGAACACATACAGATATGTGTATCACATTACATGGGTAGGCATAATCCCTCATCGCAGTAGTAGATAAAGCACGCAACACTTGGATATCCATATACAACTTTACACTTTCTGATGAAGACGTTCCTGCAAGAATTGTTCTCATGCGGCTTTTCCATAACATTTCGTCGCAGCTGAATTACAACCTGTTCCTTACAAAAAAAAAAAGTCAGAATAGACAAAAGGCCATCCCCAATAGTTCAGGGTTTGTACTAACCCTATGTTTAGTCATCCAATCCCTGTACAATCATTGATGTTATGCGGATCAATCGAGTCGCGTTTTCGCTTGGAATAATACATCACTATAGGAGTATAATCACAAGGAGACACTATATATCCAATACAACCACAACTTCTTTGATCATAGCCACTACCACTAACGTTACTAAATTGTAAAAGCATGGCGCCATCCGATGATCGGTCTGATAAACAAGCTTCTGCACAGCAAGCTGTCGATATCTTGCATGAGATCTCAACTATCTTGGTGTGTTTTCATGTGTCTTGCGTATAATCAACAATCATTAGGGGATATAACTTAAATTAACCGGTGTGATATGTCTAGAACTGTCAACTAGATAGACGCGGTCTATCGATTTGTATCTCTATGATTGAGAACGGAGTTAACCCTGAAGCTCTCGCAGTAAGCATCATGTCATATGTCAAGTTGGCGCATATCGTATGCTAATACACAATACTCTAGAATGTCATACAGAAGCTCAGAGAAGAAAAGTACTCAGTTGAACAGCAAATGGCTGCGCGTAGAAGATGAACCACCGCTATGACTTGGCTATTTATATGCCTTGCTGTTGATTGGTAGCATGATCTTACATCTCAAGAGCACTTGGAACGATACCCATTTTGGAGAAATAGATAATAAGTAGTTGGAAATAATAATGATTTGATATTAGGTGTCAATTTATAATACTAGTATATGAAAGGAGAGCAAGAAAAAAAGGCTATAGGAGTCACTCTGTTATCCTCCACGATGAATCTACTTGATGCTTAACAATGACAATGAACGGGGAAAGATGATCCGGTAGACAGGAAAGCAGAACTATACGCATATGATCCGTATTGAAATAGTGATTGTTCTAAGGTCAGTCTGACGTATACTGCCTATGAATATTTAATCACGAGATTCCGAACATGACGGTATTTCAACGATGCCCAAACAGAACAATGTCATCTTCCGGTTCCTCGTAGGCGAAAAGAGAATTGGCAACACTACTACTGTCATCATCATCGTCATATGCTGCATCGGAATCCTCATTATGTGAATGGTCACCACTACCATTTCCTGCACTTTCGTGATCACTATCGACAATAACACCGTGTAGAGCCTGATGAAGAGTAGTGAGAGCATTACGAGTGACACTGGAAACTCTGGCACTGTCAGAATTACCTTCAAGTCTGTTCTGGAGCGCTTGTTGCAGTGAGTTGATAGCGTTTCGCGTCATGGCTGCAACACCTGTCGGATCATCAGTATCTAGGATATTATTCTGGAGTGCTTGTTGTAGCGTCGTAAGTGCGTTGCGAGTAAGAGTGCCTACTCCGACAGAAGGGTTTTCTTCGTTGTCCCAAAAGTGAAGAATATCCTGGTCAGACTCTTGATCAAACTGTTGTAGGAATCTTTCCACACTTTCAGCATCTAGCTCTTGAATGGGGGGCCGTGAATGAACCGTAGAAGGAATAGTTGGCACTGGATTACTTGACTCTGGTGGGGAAACTGAAGAGTCTACGGCTGTTGTATGGCTGCTGCCGTTTGCATTGGTATTGGGCACGTCAGTCCCTGAAGATGGCAAATCTCGTGGGGCCCCAATGGACTCTTCAAGAAGAGCGTTATGGGTATCATCTAGGGTAGATACAGAGGTGGGTGTTTCATGAGAGGTATGTCGTGAGTCGTCTGCCTGAGTCTGGATGGGTATCGCAGAGATCTCCTGCAAACCGATGAGAGATGCCAGCTGGGCTGCTGATGCTGATTGAATAAGCGGTGCTGGTCTATACTGGGGCTGGGGAGGTGGGTTGATGGTCTCGAGGAGAAAGGTATTGTATGAAAGGCATAAGCCACATTTGAGCCCAAGCCAATGGAACGGGACGGTAGTCCGAGTAGTACACTCATGACATGAGATTAGAGCCCGAGTGTCTTTATATTCTTCAGGCATAGGCTGTTGTTCGATAGCAAGATCAATGGACCGAAATATTGCCTGTGTGTTTACAATTGCTTTATGACATAAAGGGCACTTGAAGCTTCCGCTTTGGATATAACGATCATGGCAGTTCTTGTGGATGCTATGGCCGCACTTCATGAAGACAACAGTCTTTCGTGAAGTGAAGAGATAATCCTCACAGATAGGACAATTGCAATCGGTGGCTCGTTCTATACACTTGTGTGAATACTCGATTGCTGTGCTCATACAAACATTGCATGTCTACCGATATTGTTAGTATGTATAGAAATTAAAGAGGATTTGATGTGTGTGATAGATCAATTATTTACCTTGCAATGGAAAAAGTCCTTGCCGAGACCGTCGCCCTTGCGACATATACCACAGTCGTTACAGTGATATATGGACTTATTAGGTCGGTTCTCCCATAGCTTGCAGACATTACAATAGTATCTAGCAGCAGAAACACCACAGTTCACGCAGGTATCAGAGGCTCGTTGAGGACAGGCGCATAGCATACAGAGCATATTCTTCGTTTCTCTACGTTGAAGCTCATGATCTTCATTAGCATCATGGCAGATTCTGCAAGTATACCATTTGCTACATGTTGAGCATTGTAGCTTGACATTGCGACGGTAATGCTTGCATCCAATGACAGGCTCCTCTTCCTCGGAAGGAGCGTAGAAAGAAGGGGTGATATCGCTTTCTGTGAGGCTGAAGGTTTCGTTGGAGTCTTCTTGGTTCCAGAACTTGAGTCCAGCCAACGAGGTGCTGAGTGGGCCGACAGATAGATGTGAAGGTACAGCGAGCTTCTTGTGAAACTGGATTATGCGTGGTTGTAAAGAGTCACTCAAGGTGGGGGAATCAGCAGTAGCACTGGCCCTAATGTCAAGATGACTTTTCATCAGGGTTTCGTGTAGTAGCTTTCCCTTTTCAGAAAGAGAGGCGCCCGATTCTTGGATTTCACGGATCCGGGTGCGCATCTCACTCATGCCGTCATCCTCAGGTAGCTCCTTGGAGCCAGTCAAATTCTGTGCCTCGGGCTGGGGCGAGGAAGGCCGAGAAGCCATTTCGGAGCCGTGGTCGAAATCGTGATCGGAGCCGTGGTCGCCAAGACTTCTTTGGGCTCTGAGAGAGTGTTGTGAGCGTGGAAGAAGTGCATGCGGCAATGGTAGCGTGGGGTTAGAAACGCCAATAGTGGGCTGATGTAGGGCACTGGTACTATCAGCGGGTGCTTCGGCGCCCGGAAGGTTTGAAGGCGGGATTGTCTCAATGGTGCCAGGTCGTGTGCCAACTCGGTGTTCCGGATAGTCTAATGGTGACTCTATGATTTTATGAGCAAGATCGTTGTCAAGATGGGCCGTTGAGGGTCGAGAAATCTCAGAGATCCGTCGGGCTTGTCGAAGGACAGGGTTAATGATGAAGTCGGAAACTAGGGACGACATGGTAGTTTAAATAAAAGCAATGGGGCCCGAATGACCTAGTAGCGCGTGATATCAAGGCCAATACCGGACGTATACTATCCCGCGCTGCATTGACAATACAGCAAGTCCCGCGGCCGGTTGGGATGGAAGTAACCAGACAAAGCGAGAAAACAGGCTGGTCTTGACGAAGATCACAGGATAGAAAAGGAGCACAGTTCGCGGTTATGTAAACGGACGGACACGAGGCTCGGCTCAAGTGTGGCGGTGATGGGTGATCTCTCAAGTTAGGTAGTGTGGGAGGCAGAGACGCATGGACTTGGCCGGCTGATTGGTAAACAAGGACGGAGGAAACAGTAGAAACAAATGCACCGGGAACGACTAAAGAAAAATGGACAGTTAAAACAGTTACAGAAAAGATATGATGATCGTGATGCTGATGGTGTGGAGGACCGAGAGACGGCAGAAACCCAGAAGGATATATAACGGCAACTAGATAGCGTCGCAGCAGCGCATCGACAACTACCACAGTAGAGCAGAGCTAGTGCCAGGTGTACGGGTATATTTTACTTTTTCCAAGACACCTTTGACTGGTGGAGAGTGGGAGGTTATGTTGCGCCAAGGCTCTGATTGGACATGAAGGAAACAAAAACAAAAACGGCAGTGGTCAGGAGTCAAAAACAACCTCTTCCTCTTCTGTGCCTGGAAAGGGCACGACGGCTGGCTTTTAAACAAATGACACAAGTCAAACGAAAGCTCGTGCCCATATTCCGACTAGTGACCTGGTGCGCTACTTGGGACTCGCGGCCCTCGACACGGCCACCGATTTCGCCAGACAGAGCAGGTAAATGCTATTTCCAACATGTGATATTACAAGGTTCATAGCGTTGGTTTATTTGCGCCTATGCTCAACTTCACCTTCTTAAGTTTATTGGCGGGGCCCAGCACTACAGTACAAGTCTTGATTAAGTCTTTAGCACAGCGGTCAACGTCTTTATAGAGCTGACGGAATTTGTTATTTTCCGAGGCTAGCGGCAGCTGGTCATCAGCTGCGGACAGCTGAACTGAAGCATCAGTTTGTTGATTCGAGACTAGGGTTAGCAGTGTCACCTACCCTGGCGCCTTTATGCCTAGGGTTCGTTGCCCAGGCCTTGATGTAGCAAGCGTTGAACTGACGAACAATGAGAACAGAGGATTGCTCAAATCAGGGTCAAGCTTAGGTGGCATCTCCTACGGCACGATCCAGATGCTAAGCCAACCAAGGTTTATAATACGACCTTGCATGTTGCCCACAGCACGCTGCAGGATGCAAATGGCTGCATACGCACCATGATTAGTTCATTCATTACAGTGTAGTAGGCATAGCATTTGCTATATTTGTATACGATGTACACTATGCAGTTGCGGCTTGGTATATGAATACAACTATTGTTGTAGGGCGTATTCTACATATATGTATGTACTATTGTACTATTAGTATACTATGTGTGTAGTAGCTAGCCAAGCTCCAGTGATTTGGTAGCTTGGTTGGGGCTGTGGCAGGCTGGTTTCCACAATTCATGAAGCTTCGACATCGGGATGGCTCCTTAATTAAGCCGCCGCATTTCGAGCTTGTCAACCAACAAAGCTTTACTAGTAGCTCAGTTTGTTGCGACCTCCAATTTGTCTAGCAAGCAACTGGCTGTCTTGTCTGAAAAAATATAGAGACTCATTCTTCGTTAATTCAATAGATCTGTTTCTTCCCTTCCTCATTTCGTGTTTCTGCCCTTGATTTGGCATATTATCCTTTTAGCTTCGTTTTTCTTCACGCGGCGCTTTCTTTGCTGATTCCAGCATTTTGTAGACACCTGTTCTTTGTTCTTTGGTGGTGCTTGCTGATTCGGTGTCTCGTAGCCTGAACACACAGCCGAACTAACCACTGCTGTTATATGCTAGAGCTTCAGCCGTATTTTCTTCTTTTCTTTTTACCACGTACTTTTTTACTTTTAATTTTCCCGTTCCGTTACCTTATTTTCTTTTCTTTTCTTCCTTTTTCTTTATTCGAATCACTTTTGAGTTCGTTTCCATAACTCGTCCAATCTCTAGAATTACTACCGTTCCTTTACCCGATTCTCTTCATTTCTCGACCCATTCCATTGCAGACGCCTTGTCGAGCTCGCCCCTCGTCGTAACTGACTAGGCTTCCTGCATCTTCGAACCTGATCTAATATTCACCGATACTGACGCGCAATTGATCGCGTAAAATACCAACTCAACCCTCCCATACATAATTGTCCGCCGTCATGGCTAGCGGAAAGGCTGCCGTGGCGTCCGGCGCTGACCTGGCCGAAGGTCTAAGAAGGAGACCCGTCGCCTCGGGAGAACAAGCTACTATCCCTAATGTCCCCGTGGTCGATGATAAGAAGAAGCGTGCTCCCAAGGTATGTCAGCTAGACACATCCAGCATCTACGCACATCAATACCATTGTGCCTCCGGCTAATCCTTGCCGAGCCGCAGAACATATATGCTAACCAATAATTACAGAAGTCCGGTCTTGACGCCGTCTTCGAGTATGAGTGGGTTTGGGCTCCCATTGTGCTGTTCTTGCTTGCTTGTTTCACTCGGTTGTACAAGATTGGCATTAGTAACATCGTTACCTGGGATGAAGCTCAGTAAGTTGTGCTATACTAATGATCCGCCATCAATGATTGTCAAGCTAACGTGTACTTCTAGTTTCGGGAAGTTTGGTTCATACTACATCAAGCATGAATACTACTTGTACGTTTATATTACCCTGACACTATCGAAACTTTGAACTTTGTGCTAACTTTTACTAGTGATGTCCACCCTCCTTTGGGTAAGATGCTTGTTGGCCTGTCCGGCGTCTTGGCTGGCTATAATGGTACATTCGATTTCAAGTCTGGAGAGAAATATCCCGATGACGTCAACTACACTTTCATGCGTGCCTTTAACGCTGCTTTCGGCATCGTGTGCGTTCCAATGGCCTACTGGACTGCCCGCGAGTTGCACTTCAAGCGTCCTGCCATCTGGCTTGTTGCTCTGATGGTTCTGTGCGAAAACTCTTACACCACCATCAGCCGTTTTATTCTTCTCGACTCTATGCTGCTGTGCGGCACTGTCGCTACTGTCCTTTGCTGGACCAAGTTCCACAACCAGCGCAACCGCCCTTTCGAGCCTGAATGGTTCCTATGGCTGATGTTGACTGGTATCAGCATTGGTTGCGTGTGCAGTGTTAAGCTTGTTGGTCTCTTCGTCACCTCTATGGTTGGTCTATACACTGTCGAGGACCTATGGCACAAGTTTGGCAACCGCAAGATGCCCGCCCATGTCCTGAGTGCTCACCTGTCTGCTCGTATCGTGGGTCTCATCATTGTGCCCTTCCTAATCTACCTACTGTCATTTGCGTTGCACTTTGCTATTCTGAGCCACTCGGGTCCTGGTGATGCTCAGATGAGCTCTCTCTTCCAGGCTAACCTTAAGGGAACCGCTGTTGGCAAGGGAAGCCCCCTGGAGCTGGCGCTGGGTTCGCGTGTCACTATCAAGAACATGGGCTATGGTGGTGGTCTTCTACACTCCCACGTACAGACTTATCCTGAAGGCTCTAAGCAACAACAGGTCACTTGCTACCACCACAAGGATGCCAACAATGACTGGTTCATCTACCCTAGCCGTGACGAACCTGAATACGATGAGGAAGCTGAGCCCCGGTTCATCTCTGACAACTCTGTCATTCGTCTAATCCACGCTCAAACTGGCCGTAACCTTCACTCTCACGATATTGGCGCTCCTATCACCAAGGCCGACAAGGAAGTTTCTAGTTACGGAAACATTACTATTGGCGATGCTAAAGATCACTGGCGTGTTGAAGTTGTTGGCGATGTTGCGTCTAACGATCGTAGCAAAGTCCGTACCCTAACTACGGCCTTCCGCCTCAAGCACCCTGTAATGGGCTGCTATCTTCGTGCCGGCAACGTCAACCTGCCCCAGTGGGGTTTCAAGCAAATTGAGGTCACTTGCACCAAGAAGAACAACCCCAAGGATTCTTACACCCACTGGAATGTGGAAGCTCACACCAACGACAAGCGTAAGTCTGAACACTATCCAAGTCCCATTCAGTAAGTTTTTGATACTAAATTTTCATGAATAGTACCGCCTAGCGACCCGGCCGTCTATAAGTCTCCTTTCTTCCATGACTTCATCCACCTAAACGTGGCCATGATGACTTCGAACAACGCTCTGCTTCCCGATCCTGATAAGCAGGATGACCTTGCGTCCCAGTGGTGGCAGTGGCCTATCCTCAATGTTGGTCTAAGAATGTGCAGCTGGGATGAAAAGACTGTCAAGTACTTCCTTCTCGGTAACCCTCTGGTGTATCTGGGCTCAACTGCCTCCTTGGTTGTTTTTGGCCTTGTTGTCGCATGGTACCTGATTCGCTGGCAGCGCGGCTACAAGGAGCTGAACCAGGATGACATTGACCAGATCCACTACTCTGCTGTCTACCCCGTCGTCGGTTGGGTTCTTCATTACCTACCATTTGCGGTCATGGCTCGTGTCACTTACGCCCATCATTACTACCCTGCGTTGTACTTCGCCATTTTAGTCTTTGGATTTATCGTGGACTGGATGCTACGTGAACAGAAGAAGGCTATCCAGGCCGTTGTGTACAGTGTTCTTTACGTGGTTATCGTTTCGCTGTACATATTCTTCATTCCCATCTGCTGGGGCATGACTGGCCCCAATAAGGACTACGCTTATCTCAAGTTGTTCTCTAGCTGGAAAATCACCGATGCGTAAATATTTGCTATATAAGAAAGAGACACCTCTTGAGCAAAATTGAGGAGGTGTTTGTGATGACGTAGAAAGGGGAGTTTATCTTGATGAAAGGTGGCTTCGTGAGAAACGGAGCTCGCTAGGCCTAATCTTATCAAGCTGTTTTATTTTTACATTTTTCTTAACTTTTCACATAATCACATTTGACAATTTGCAATTTATCAGTTACATCTTAACGTGTAGAAACTATGGTGATGTACATGTTATTATCAGTTACTGTAGATCTAGAAGATGGAGTTATACATGATATAAAGACACATTGGAACATTTCTCGAAGTAACATAAGAGCATCAAGAGCTAGCCCTGTAAATAATTCCACGAAGAGCAATACCATCATGGGCAGTGAAGAGATTAAGCGGTTGAGACATACACACAAGACATATAAATAGTGGACAAAAAGTATATGAGGTCAAAGGGAAGCGTTGTGAACGCACTAGAATGGCCCTTTTGTAGGACTCAGCACGTAAATTATTCCTTAATTTTTTTTAGAAGAGCAATGAGATATATAGCTATTGAGTTTAGAAGGAAGATATTTAGCAACATCCGCCTCTGGCGTTCTTTTCTGCTGATATAGCAAGGCGCTGGCCTGTTGCACTGGCGTGACCTTTGACGCCTGATCTGCGATCGTTGAGGTCGTATTTACCAGCAGCAATATTTTTGAAAATGCGTTCTGCGACATGCATGAAAGCATTTTCGACATTCTCACCACTCTTGGCACTTGTCTCGACGTATTCTAGGATATCGTTTTTACGTGCCCATTCCTCGGCTTCGGCCCGGGTGACTTCCCGCTTACTGGATTCGCCGTCTGGGGTGTCTTCGTTTTCTTGCGTGAGATCGGCCTTGTTGCCGACCAAGACGACCACGATGTCGGGCTCTGCAATCTGCCGTAGGTCGGATAGCCAGTCGGTCACATGATCGAACGTTTGTTTACGGGTAAGATCGAAGACGAGAAGAGCCCCGGAAGCGCCGCGGAAATATGAACGCGTGACGGACTTGTATGTTTCTTGCCCAGCGGTATCCCATAGCGAAAGTTTCATGTGTTTTTGTGGTGGTGGTGGACCGGTATTAGAAGCAGCTGTTGTTGAAGAGGTAGATTTGGAAGCTTTATGTTTGCGTGGTGGTGCTGGTAGGCCAGATGTAGAGGGAGCGGCGGATGGGTCGGTTGAACGGTCGTTGGGACCAGCATCGGAAGCGGCGGTAGAGGTGGGATCGAAGAGAGAGGAGAGCGCATATGAGTCGCTGTGTGGTGGCCCAACGGGGACGATGCGCGAGCCGAATTCAACGCCAATGGTTACGTCGTGGTGGGCAGAAAAACGGCCTTCGCAAAGGCGGATGGTTAGGCTAGACTTGCCACAGCCTGAATCGCCAATGCAGACGAGCTTAGCGATGAAGTCCCACGGCGGCGATGATGAAGCCATGATTAAGCGGATGATGGTATGACGTTGGTAGAGTGGGTTTAGTTTAGTATAAAAGAAGATACTAGAAAAATGCTTGGGGGGCGCGAGAGATCTGAAATTGAGTTGGTAAGATGAATGATAACGAGGAATGTAGAAGCGTTTGCTGGGATTAGAACAAGAGAGCCATAAAATCAGGGTCAGGAAACGATAGATAACAAGCGAGGAGACGAGATGGACGACAAGTAAAAAAGTAGCAGTAGAGAAAAGAAAAAGAACAACTTGGTCGTTGATAATGGAACTAGACAGAAAGAGCACGAGATGCTCTAGGCAAGCTGCAGACTCAGCGCAGCGAATCTGATGCTATGAGCACGTGTGGAAGCAGGCAAAAGAAGGCCGGAAGCTTTGTTGATTCCCCGAAGCTAGGCCTGTAGACAGTAGACTATAGAACGGACGATGATCAAAGAGGGTGGCTTATATAAGTCAGGATGGAGCTAGAAGAGAAAAGAGAGAGTCTCGACGGGCGCAGAGCTAAGAAGATAGGGTTAGGAAGAGAGAGCTAAAGAGAGAGACTTGGCCCCTCGGATCGTGAATGCAGGCGATGTCAAAGTCTTTATCCGGTGCCTGTTCCTACCGGCGCTTCGGTGAGACCACAGCTTGTAATTTTGCGTTGTAATTCAGGTAAAGTAGCAGTATACTACATAGTATACTGATAGTAGTAAGATAGCAACAGTAGCAACAGGGCTAGAATGGCGACACGGCAGGCAGACAAGAAGCGAGCAAGCGAGATAGAGGGAGGGTTAGCTAGCGAATGGAGAGTGTTGGAAAACAAAGAATTCTATTTCTATAACTAGCTACATATATTTGTACGTAGGTGAGAAAAACGGTGCTTAATGCTGGCGAAGAGGGGTATCTTTTTTCTTCCTTGCTTGCCTGGTAGTATTGAAGCAGCCTGAAGATAAATAATAGGCATAGGCCAGTGTAGCACTTGACGCCTATGTACATAGTAGCAACGGCAACAACCCCAGGTCTAGACCTCTCATGCTAGATAGAGATAGACAGAAACAGCCAGGACGAATTCTTGGACGGCTGTCGCACTTGCTGACGAAACTACTACGCAGAATCAGCATCAGCATCAGCATCAGCATCAGATATAGTGCGTGCTTGAAAAGCGGATCGTCAAAGCAACCAAGGCCCAAGAAGCTTTTTTCATGCAATACAAAAAGAAAACGGCTGGCTGGGGCGTCACAAGCGAGTATTCGAGCCGCCAGTCGTTTTGCTGTGTTTGGCATGGAAAGCCCTAATGTTATGCAGCTAGCCAGACAGGACTAAGCTCTTTGCTTGAGCCGGTTGTTGGGTACGGGGAAGAAAGATTGAGGAAATCCTGGGCTGTTGTAGCGCACGTACGTAGATACACATCTCTAGATACATGTAGATACGCTTGATGTCATATCCAAACGCTTAGTCGACATGTGATGCGCTGGCGCCAATAGATAATACCACATATAGCTATATATTCATACGTACACCTACATACATATATCCCATGGCGAGAATTATAAGCCCTGGGCGAGAGTTGAATCACTGTTGTTATAGTATAAAACCATGAGACACACCGGCTGACTACGTATTCCTGTCCTGTCTTTGATACTTACGCTGTTATTGCTACTGCTGTCAAGACTTGTTGTCGATCAATAGCACGTGCCGACAAGGCGGTGAGCTGTAGAAGTAAGAAACATGTATAGAAGAAAGAAAGGGCTTCCTATCATGATTCTCGAGCATATCGGAGTATAAGCCATGTACAGAGGATGACCAGCAGAGGGGGGATGAAGCCGTGATGCCTACTACGGTTCTCCTTGGTTGATCTTAGTCTCTTCGTTTGCTTGCATCATTATGTACGGTATGATAGCAGATACTAGGATGATGGTACTTCGCACCACACGACAACACGCTCTTACACTTATCTTGGGGAGATCCGATAGACAACATGCAGCTATTCTACATTACATGGTGATGCAGGAGTGCAGGGAGCGGCCCAACATGTCTTTTATCTAGAAGCACAACGAAGGAGAGAGAGATCCTAGCATTTTGTCCTTCTCTCCCATATATACATAACTATACATAGATACATGCATATATAATATACTTATGCCTCGTCTGCCGCCACCGGTCTACTTCACCCTTTGCTTTGTATATACGTCTGTTGGCTTCCTGCTCAGCGCGGCCCCACGATGCCGGCGCCTTGAAGCGAAGCCTTGCTTCCCTGCCCTATTTGAGGATCCTAGCTCTTGAAGTCTAGAGCAAGAGAACAGTAGAGAGAGGAAATGGCAGATGACAGGATTGTTGTTTACCATTTAAAGAGAATAGCGAGGTAGATAGGAAGAGTTAGGGTGCGCTATACTGTACTGTATCGATACTGTATTCAACTGGATTTAGGCCTCTCTTCACCGCCTCATCGGGCCTTACTAATGAACAATGAACAGAAGCAAGATGACAAGACATGAGGCATATTTCCTCTTTGAGCTGAAATTATGCTTTCCATAAAATGAGTAACTATCTCTATTTTGTCTGACCGCTTGCTCTTGGGACTTACTTCAGCACGTCAAGCATAAATAGTAGGTTAAAAAAGGTACTTAGCCTACAAAAGAAATAAGTACTCCTCACTTAGTCTTCAAAAAGCTGCCAGCTGGCAAAGTGCCATAAATTCGATTGAGTACTTAATATTTTATGGGGCTAAGTACCTTTTTGAAACCCTGCTATTTGTGCTGAAGTACAAAGTCCCTTGCTCTTCTGCTTCTTATTCATTTCTTGTTGAAATATTGAAGACTACAGATTTAAGTCGAGAGGCTACTTACTTGCCCACCGCTTTTCAGTTCAGCCCTTTTAATGTACAGCAGAACTTATGGGAATAACGGGTGCAATATAACCCGTTATTGCGATCCGTCTGTCGGTCGCTTCTCTTACCCTGAAGTAGAAGAAATCCCAAGATGGCAGTGGATTTCCAACGATACAAATAGTCACTCCTTTGATGTTGTTTGTTTGCGTTTTCTTCACAATTAGGCTGGTTAGCTACTGATAAGTGAGCATGATAAGCCTAAGTACATGTAATTATTCTATAATATCCTAATGCGGCGTTCGATGACGGATCACTTATCCACCTGGACTTAAGCAGCAAATGCCGTAGTTGCCTTCATTCACTTTTCTGGTTTCTTTCTGGTTTCCGTCTTTGGTTTATTCCATCTGTACTCGTCACTTCTTGCCGTAAATCGCGCCACAGCCTTCGATAACTTTTTGCAACTACTTAATTTTTCTGCACAATTTCAGCCTTTCTTGAGCTTCCACTCTGCTGTCATAAACAAATAAACAAACAAATAATCCGCCGCCCTGCCTTCCAAATTGACCGTCGACTCGACCTCGGAATTTTTTCGCCATTTTGCCTATTCTTGTTATCAGCATCATCATTTCCGGATCCATCACTTCCACCACTGCATGTCCACGTTCTCTTTTGGGCTGTGAGCAAAAATCGAGTGCCGCCCACCTGAGCAATTGTCCCTCCACCAGATCACGTCACCTGGGCCTTCATTTTGCTTCCTTTCCCTTCATTCGCTGCTGCTTTTGATTTCTATCTGTTGTCAATCCAAACGGCCGTTTTTGTAGCTTGAGCACGGCGCACCTTCTGTCAGCTTTAGTCGCCCTTTTTCACAAGCCGATCTCTACACTTTGCCTTGCTAGTGGCTTCTCTTTTTTATCTTTTACTCTTTTCCAGTCGCTCATCCCAAAACCGTATCTTGCATCTGACTTGCATCAAGAGACCAAAAAACCAAGGGAAAAAAGGGCCAGTCAACGTCCTTCGCTATACATCAAGAGAGACATCAAGGGCTGGGATTCTATGGCTTTTCAGTAAAAAACGACAAGAAAAAAAGCACATACAGCCGGAGAATTCCTCATCTTACTAGACATAACCACATCATATATCGTTGGCTAACTGAAGTCGAGTTCTCTTTCTCTCCCATCTGTGTAATCACTGCGTAGCTTCTCTTTTTCTCTATCGCTCACGATATACGGCACTTCCTTCCCTCTTTCTGGATCTCTTTCTGAATCTAGGCGCCCTGTACTTAATCCCAGCTCGTAGGGCCTGGCTGCCTATTACTTAGCTTGCTTAACTACTACTTTATTTATTCCACCGCCCAGTCAACCCTGGACATTCTACTCTTCTTTCGACAATCAACCGCCTGGGGTTTTGGTCCCATTTGCCTAGTCTATGCGATTCGACGCATAGAGCTGCAGTCTACCAGAAGCAGGGACAAGTCAACTCTTGTGAAGCGAACACCGCGACTATTCCTACAAGATAGCATCATACAGCCGTTGCTCTAGACCTTTCATCTTTGCCTTCCTCTCTCACTGCCAAGTTAAACCTAAAACTACCCATACCGGGGACGGTCTGTTCAAAATACATGATCACTATCGGATTCCACGATGTTTTCAGAATGTACGTCATTAGGCTCTACGCACTACCTACCCTCATCACGGATTTTTACCTACCCATCATCCCGATATCCCGAGCTCGCTTCTTCCACCACTGGTATATAACAATATCATGGATCAATGTCTTAACTAATACCTTTCTTTGTAGACGCATCAAAGTTCTTGGCCCAGAGCCAAATAAAAGCATCCACATTCGTAGGCCAGAGCAAGGCAGAGCCTCCTAAATCGCGCCCAAGCCTTGGATCGCGAAAACATTCGGCCAAACGTCCGCCGTTGATATCGCCCTATCATACCCAAACAGGAAACCCTTACCAACAGACCGGCGGGTGCTTCGGGCCCCTCGCCTTTGGATCACAACTAGCACAACAACAAGAGGCACCGCTCTTTCACAGCCACTTCAACGATTTCCACGAAGAAGACGACGATGAAGAGGACGACCAAGATCGTCGTGATGCCGCCGAACTATATGCCCTTCAAAGGTCCAGACGTGTAGCTGCTGCCAGCAAGTTGGCAGAGAGCATGGGATCAGAAGGAGACGGAAGTAATGCTTCTCTCGACCAAAGTCGAGGTGGTCGGTCGTCATTTGCCGATGACTATGACGACTATGATGAAGAAGAAGAGGAAGAAGACGATGAACATGACGAAATGGACGAAAGAGTGCCGGTTTTTCAACACTCATTCCGTAAGGGACTCGACAGTAGTTGGCAAGGGAATCGTTATAACGCACAACATCACAACGACATGCGGTCTCATCATGATCGTGTAATCCACGAGGAAAACGAGATCGGTGCTTCAGATATCGACGCCTCAAGGGGACATATGGTCGACGTCACTCTTGAGTCTCGCACCATAGATGATGACCCTCCAGCATCTTTATTAGGCGATAGTCTTATGGACAGTCGCCCGACGCCCTTTCAAAAATTCAAAAATGTTGATACTCGCGAGCACAATAACCAAGTGGCATATCGCCAACATGTTTCCTTTGGCGAGTCTGCAATCGAAGAATCCCGGATTCAGGACGCAGTCGTCATGGCCGATCCCGTAGAATCGGAATTCTTCAAACACGACCCTTTCTTTGCCTGGCTCTACCTCATCATGCTAGCCAGCATGATCTCTTCTTTCTTTCTAGTCTGGCTACACACCTCAACTCCTGATATCACAAACCCTATTGGAGACACGATATACACAACTCTTGAGGGCTCACTGTACATGCTTGCTGTTGATACGCTGGTGGCTGTAGCTGTGGCACTTATGTGGCTTGCAGCTCTCCAGTCCTATGTACGCCCTATGGTAGTGTTGATTGTTGTTGCCATGCCTTTGATATGCGTATCATTTTTCATGTATCCATTTATCTCTAGCTTCAAGGGTCGTGGAGGTGTCCAAGAGACAGCCATGCGTTGGGCCTCAGCTGTACCTTTAGCAGCAGCCGTCATATGGGTGTATTGCGTATACAAAGGCCGCAACTCCATTCGCCAGGCTGTTGAAATTCTCGAGTTTTCCGCCCAAATCCTGCGTGTGAATTCAGCTCTCGTCATGGTTGGCTTGGCCAGTTTGTGTGCTATCGTCGTGTGGACCTGGCTCTGGATCACCATGTTTGCCCGCATCTTCCTTGACGGCTACATGTCGGTCTCAAAAGCTCGATGGATCATTAAGGCTTCGACATGGTGGCTCGGTGCATGGTTCGTATTCATGTATATATGGACAGTGTCAGTTATCAATGAAGTTCATCGGGCCACCTCGGCCGCCACGGTCTCACAATGGTACTTCCACCGCAACGCCCTGCCTGTAACCCCGTCTCAGGAAGTCGTCAAAGCTGCTGTCCACCATGCTCTCACTACCATCTTTGGAACTATCACCGAGTCTACTCTTTTAGCACGTCTTGTCCGTATGCCGATCTTATTGCTTCCTTCACGCCTATCCATGGTTATCCAACGAATCGCTAATATGTTGATGCCTACATCAATCGTCGCCCTGACCAATCCACTTACTCTTACGTACGCCGGTATTCACTCCCAGAACTTGGTGACATCAGCCCGTGGTCTTTCTACCATGGAGTTCCTCGGTCCGCAAACGCCCACTGTCACTCTAACTCCCCGTGTCTTCAACTCCAACTCAGATGACTCCAAATATAGCGGCCTCATCCCCTACCGTCTCGCCAAGCTTCTTTTACACGCTACACGGTTTGTCATGGCTATCGCCATGGGTTTTGCTGGCTGGGTCATAACTTCACGCCAACTAGCCATCGACAAGCCTGACGGAAGCATAATCCGCGGATCGCTATACGCATACATTGTCGGCCTGGTTGCCAGTTTCATTGGATACTCGGTCATGGGCGCCATGGAGAGCATTCTTGGTAACATTGTCGATGCCGTCGTGGTGTGCTATGGCAGCGAACGTCGGATGCAAAACGGCGTTGGGGCTTATTGCATGGAGGCCGCGTATCTATTTGGTGGCCGTAGACGAGGAGGTGAGAACAGCTATCCTTAGAAAGATGTTAGTGAAGGCAATTTTGACTAGGCTCTTTCCTCTTCGGCGGCAATTATCTGTGACAAACGAGCATATATGCTTCGCCAGCTAGGTGATATTCTCAACATATACTCTAGTCTCGCATCTGTATCCCCATTCTTCTCACATTTCTCATTTGCACCCTCTTCTTTTTCAGTTTCCTAGTCTGTTTTTATTCGTCTATGGCTACGTTTTTCATTGGGTATAGATATCCTTGATTTATTCTTTCTCCTTTATTTTTTTGGCTTCTTTCGGTGTAGAAACAGGCTCTTTGTAAGCTCTGGTTTCTTATCATATTCCTTTTTCTGGTTATCTTCTAGTATCATGATCTCGACATTTTCGGTTCTCTTGTTTTGTTTTCTTTCCTGTCGATCCGTCGCCAGCCCAGCTTTTGTTCACTGTTTCTCTACTCTTTTCTTTCTAGCTACCTTGGCTATCTTTTTTTTTGTTTTTATGTGGTTATTTCAGGCAATTTAGCTTCACATTTTTTGTTCCATTGTGGAATGGTAACAGTGGCCAGCATTCTTCTTCTTTTAGTATTTAATATCGAAATTGATTCGTATGTTATTCTTTTAATCAATGATTTTGTTAATGTCATCATATGTATATTAGACTAAGCTTTTTCGCCAGAAAGAGTTTGAGTTTGGAGATTTTCTTGACCAGAATAACATCATGGGATCTAATCCAATACCTAACAATTTCCATGCCAAGACCAGCGAGTCAGATATAAGGACTACCAGCCTCAGGAACAAAACATTTACCGAATTAAACGTTCGTTTTGATTTCCTGGTAATCCCTGCCGGCATATGCAACATTTAACGTTGATGAAGTCCATAAATGCAACTTTTCATCTTTTTATCAAATATTTCTTAATAGAAACTCGACAATTGGCATGATTCCGGAAACGTCTAGAGCCGTATGGAAACTCACTGCACAAATTGCATGCTTGGTCATCGTATATAGAGCGCAAGGCCAAGTAGGATAGGAAATAGAAGACAAATAAAATTAGGCTGACGACATCACCTCTTGAAGTAGTAACTATTAGTCTCTTGAAGTAGTAACTATTAGTACATACTAGATTTACTAGCACTTGGTGCTAAACTAAACTAGGGAGGCGGCGGCGTTAAGAAGAATAAAAGGCAAGAATATCAAAGCTTAGGAGGGTTAATTTGGTGTTATGGCTCTAGGATTACAGTGGCCTCTGCTTTTCCTTTTGTTGATGTGGTTGTAATGTTTCTGGTCCATTCACCAAGTGCAGGGAGGACAAAAGGTGAAGAGATGGGCTGAGCCACCCTACTACGTCGTCGTCCATAGGCAGAATTTACCCAATTGCTTTACTGGCCATCTTTGTGTGATTCTTTGGCTAAGGTGGGTGTCCACTAATGAGGCCCCGCGCTCTAAGCCTCTCGGACGACTTGGTAGAAAAGAAGAAATCCCATACCGAGAAGAAGGGGACTATGCTTTGGGCTGTGCAATAAATGTGCTTTGAAGAGGAGGGCAACAACTCGATATCGCAACAATGATCTTGTGATCGAATCGTACGGACTTGAATAAATACAGACTAGTTCCCAAATTCACCATAGATATCTCTCATATTTTTTTACTCCATAATCTTCTTCTTATCAACTTCATCCATCCCTGTCTCCAAGTTCTCTTCATATTTTCTCTTGTTTGATACCCCAGCCTTTACAGAACACTTGCAGTAACATCTACTTTGAGTTTAAAGCTACTCGGCCACGCCACTTGTATCGCTTCGCATTAGCTACAAAGTCACTGATACATTAGCTTCCCCTCCTTCTTCTATCTCTGGTACGGCGTTAGTTGCGCGTTCCATTTATTTGTTCTTCAAGGCTCCTCTTCCAACTCTATTTTATTCATTCCTCTATCAATCACAGTCGATCTTGGAAGATATTAGGTGCTCATACATCAACACCACTCTTCCTTGACTCTACCTCTCTCTTTCACACACACTATGGCCGACTTTGCCCCTCCTCCTGTTGGGCCTCCACCGCCCAAAGTCCCTGAAGGCTGGACGGCACGCTGGAACGAGCAGTACAGAGAATGGTATGTTATACTGCCCCCCTTCAAGCTTACTACCGAGATCAAAACTAACTCGTAGTCCACAGGTTCTATGTCAACATTTATACCAAGCAATCGCAATGGGAAAAGCCAATGCATCCCGTCTACCCTCCTAACGATGGCCCACCAGGCCCTCCACCGGGCAGTCATTATCCTGCAGACCACAAAAACCCCTACCTCTCACAACAAGAATCCGACGCTGCCTTGGCCAGTCGTCTGCAAGAAGAAGAGGACGCGCGCCACCGCTCACACAACCCTAGCTCGGCGCCCGGTTCTGGTGCCGCCTCCGGCTACTACAGCGGTGGTGCACCCGAGCCTGCCCACAACAACTACGGCAACGTAGCTCCCGGTGCTGCTCAATCCTCGGATAGTGGACAGCGTGGTCTGCTCGGCAAGTTGATGGGTAAGAAGACCTCTGGCGCGGCTGCAGGCGCCGGTGCTGGTGGTCTGCTAGGCTCTCTAGGCGGCTTGGCTGCTAGCAAGTACGGCCATTCTTCTGGCGGTGGCCAACACGGCGGCGGCTATAACCAAGGCGGCGGCTATAACCATGGCGGCGGCTATGGTGGCGGCGGTGGTTACGGTGGTTACGGTGGCGGTTACCAACAACAGCAGCAACAACCACCCAAGAAAAGCAAGATGGGTGGTATGGGCGGTATGCTTGGTGGTGCGGCACTGGGTCTAGGTGCCGGTGCGGTCGGTACGGCGCTTATTAGTGGTGCCTTCGATCACAATGATGGTGGCTTCGGTGGCGACGGCTTCGGAGGTCCTGGTGGCTTCGATGATGGCCCAGGTGACTTCGGTGGTGGTGATGATTTTGGCGGCGGTGACTTTTAAGAAGCCGGCGTTCTTTTATGATTTTCTTGTACTGATTATTGGACCTGTTCCATATTTTTGCGTTGTTCTGTGATGATTACTTAACGGTTAGATTTGTTTGATTGTTTTCTTATACATGTATCAAATGCCTTTATCTTAATGCAACGATGTTTTTACATTGTAGAATGCCTGATGTACTGTTTTGTAATAGAGATTGATTGGTACGTCACTATATTCAGACATTTTTGAAATCCATAACGGTGAGTCTATAGAAGACTCTTTCTATCTTATTACGTAACATATTAATCTCATCTGCGAACACCACCACTGTTGTTTCCACCCTTCTTCTCCTTCTTGTTATTATTGGAGTCAGCCAGGTATCCAGCCATATCGAAATTGGCGGGGTTCGAAGCACCAGCAGAGACGGCACCTAATAGACCTCCTTTCTGGCGCTGTTCAATCTCGGCACGAAGTTCGGGGTCCACTGATGGTTAACGACGTTAGTTAGAGTTTCTTTGTGCATTATTACAAGTTCAAGGGTCGGCATATCGATATGACTTACTATTGTCCATTAGGTATGGCATACCCATGAACATGACCAGAGATACCATGGCCATCAAGATCATAGGGTTCTTGAAAAGCGACATGACAGAGACTATGTTTTTTTTGTTAGTTCATCATATCCAAAGTCAAGTTCCATATAGAGCAAGAAGAGCACAAAAAGAAACTCACACTTTGGCCTCTCAAGAAAGAACCCACGCTCGCCGAGAACCCGCACCTCGAGGCGACCGTTCTCCAACCCAGCGATGGCTTCACCCTTATTATCCCACTCATTTCCGCGGTACGTGTCCCACGCACCGATGATCTCACCATTCTCGCCAACATCCACCCGCATCGGCGCAAAGCCGTGCGTCGAGCACATCACATCGGCCAGATACGATCCGGCTGTGACATTACGGAACACAAACGTATTAGTAACTGTTAGTGGCGCGACGAAGCGCTTGCCTAGTGTCACTAGAGTCGCGTGTGTTGACGGTGCTAGGAGGTTCGGGTTCGGTAGTGCTGGGCTGGCGGGAATCGTGAAGAGGATAGAGGTGGACGGTAGGTTGGCGGCGGCGGATGATGCTGTGGCTAAAGCCGCCATGACGGAGGTTAAGAAGGATAATGTGCGCATTGTGTTTTCTTTGTTAAACGTTGCGACTGCTAGGTATTGGGTCGTGACTGAGCTTTGAGTCCAATTAATGTTGCGCTCACAATGTTAGCTTGTGAGCTCAAATTAAGTTGAGGTCATTCAATCAACAGGTGGCCCTGTAAACTGTGGGCCTTAGGGTTGACTCACTTGTGACAGTGTGATAACCCTAACGATAGACATTTGAAGAAAAATATGCATACATGTATATGAACGATTTATAATGATGTTTTACAAGTAGATTTATATTAATTATTCAACCGATTCTGTAGTTTTTGAAGATAAGGCGTCACCTTGTGCTATGTCAATGACGACATGAAGATACAACCCTATTTCTTGTTAAGCTCTTCGGCACGCTTACGCAACTCCTCCTTTGAGCCTTCGAAGGGAATGTTGGCGAGATTCGCAAGAGCCGGGCCAGGCGCGGCATGGAGAGGAGCAAACTTGGGGTCAAAACCAGCAGCGCCTCCCTGGGTCTTTTCAGCGCCGGGGACGGGCTGGATAGAGAACTGCTGCTCGCTGCCCTCGTGGGTGTTCTGTGTATGTGTCGGCAGGTCACGGAGCACGTGGTTAGGACCATGGACTACGGAAGTATAAATGGAGGCGGCGATGCGGAAGGATGTGTATATGAGGACTAGATAGAGTAGGAAGCGTACCTTGTTGTCGCCAGGCATAATGAATAAGATGAGGTTGTGGTAGAAAATTGCTGGACGATAATTTGATGGACAAAAGTAAAAGTCGAAGTTATAGAGGAAATTTGGTATTGATAAAATACAGGCTGAAGAGGATATCTATTGACCAAGTTTTAGATACTGCTGCCTTATATATACTGGAAAGTTGGAACATGTGAGCTCAATATCACAAATGACGTATTCGGCTCGTTTCCATATGAGGTAACCAATACATGTGTCTCTACTGATTTTGGAGTTAGTGCCATTGATCTGAACCGCTGGTTGACTAATGTGATTTATCGCCTCCAAGCCTAAAAATTCCAATACAAACTAGTTCCATATGTCTTGGTACATTGATAAAAGCCGACTTTGTATATCTTAAGAGTAGCACGTTGAAATACATACTATGGCATCTACAAGGCACACATATTTCAACATCGACTAACATCAGGTCATCGATCGACGGGAAACTTTTACAAGGATAGAGATATATAAAACTCAAGAAGGGTGTTTAGCTAATATAAATATTTTGTGGATTAATCAAATGTCTATAGTTGAAAGTAAATAAGGAACAGTTTATCAGCATTTTTGAGTTCAGAAGTAGTAGTCAAGTATTGTTCTGGTCATATCACTTGCTTCATTGCCTCAGGGCCTATCAATCGAGATACAGCCCAAGTCCAAATTGAAGCCATGTAGTTTAGCAACACTAAATAGTGGTAAGCTTTCTAGAACTATCTTGTTGGTGTTGATTTGTATTGTGATTTAAACTATGTAAGTTACGGGCTTTTACAAGGAAACTACCATACTTCTGATAGCCTGTCGTTTTTCTCGTATATGGTTTGATTACTCTCCAAAGGAAACCACGGCATTATCCATGGGTTGGTTTACAGCGCCAGGAGGCATCATATTAGGAGACTTTGGATTAATAGGCTTCTTCTTCTCAGGCTTCTTGACTGAATCCTGATCGGGCATGTTGGGGTTCGGAGAAAATGGCTTGTGATACAGCGATAAGTAGAGCAAATAGTCAATGTACAACCCACAAGGACACAATGGACAAGGCACCGATAAAGAAGGATATAGAGTATGTAACACAATGTCAAGAGATGAGATGGAGAAATAGAAAAAATAAAATTCTGAAATCAAACTTGTAATTGACGAACTTAGAAAGCAGACCATTACTCTTAGAGAGGGCCTTGATATATATTCAGACAAGTTATTTTATATCTCCCACGTCATTTGCACTTCAATAATTATGACTTCATCTTACATGTGTCGACATCGTTATCATGACAAGTTTGTTTACATTGGGAATATGGGGAATTGAATGCTTATGGAGTTTGGAGCACAGCAGGTTGTGATCGAGCTCTGACCGTTCAAATCATATCGCCTTAGATAACAGTCGGGCTAAAGCCAGCTTTAGCTATCACAAACAGGGAGATGATGATGGAAAAGAGAGACCAGATGTACATAAGCTCGTTGTTCACTATGCTACATAAGTACATATTATGTATCTTAGCAAAATGTACATATACATATGTTACAATATAGTTGGTGCTTAGTTTTTGATCAAAGCCTGATATAGTAAACTACTATAAAAGTATGTACCATCACTGGATTATTAGATACATTGTCTGAATTTGCTATGGTATTTTCCAAATAGCCAAAAATGGTTGATAGTTGTGATTATGTTGAACTGAGTAGATTAATTAAGTGTTAGGCTACCACTCATACTTATTAGGATAGTCAATGCAGTAATAGGCACAAAATATATAGTTTTTGGTTGGAACATTGTCTAACTAGAGTCTGCCTAAGCAAAAACATAACTAAGCTGAGAACATATAATAGTAGTATTGAGGAATCATAGTATTAAAAACACTACTACATAGACAGTTTCTCCTCCATCTAGAAAGCCATCTAAGCTATGCCACGCCTCAACTTTGGCACTCAAAAGTGCCCGGTTTTTGTCGAAGAAGATGAAGATGCCGACGTTATCAGTGCCGACATTGAGCTTGGCGGTGTCCAACAGTGCCAGACCCGACAGCCACGCTCTCAGAACAAGGCCGTATTTGGTCTACCAGTCGGTGATGTAGGCGATGATGACGATGTTGTCATGTTTCAGCCATGGGCTGCCGCAGCCGAAGAAGAGATGGAGCGCGAGCTTATTGAGATATTCGACGACGATAATGACGACGAAGAATCCACGCGCGCTAACGGAGGGCGAAGACGACAGCTGCCGGGCCTTCGAAACGGGCCGTTGCCTCCATCATCTGTTCTATTGGATAGTGTCACGTGGTTTGAACACCGCCTGAAGCCCGGCATGGCAGTCGAAGTAGACAGCTTTGATACCCCACGCTACATCCGAATCACACAGATCATCGGTGGTGTGGAGAGAATCACCTTGCGAGGCGTGCTATACGTCCACATGATGGACATGCAGGGAATGCTGCCGTGGTCGCCCGAGCAGCACGGAAACGATGTATGTGCCATATACCATGTCGACAGAGACGACCCACGAGCATTGGAAGAACAGGCTGTAGTAGAGTTCAAATTAGAAGCCATCGTCAATGTCGTCGTGCTCAAGACCAGCAACGCGCTGTGGCCGATCCACTCCAGCAAAGACGGTGAGCTCGTTTGCCGCTGGAGGTTCGTCCAGTACTTCCCTTGTGGGCGCATCCGAGAACGTCACCTCGAGTCATATTCGCTATACCAAGGCCTGGAGGCTGCCATAATGCGTAACGACGCAGCCACCGCTGACCCAGACTGTACCGTGGAGGCCGACGTTCTATCCGAAGAATCGACGGGCCACGCTCGGGTTCGTGGCGGAAGTCATGTCCCGCAACAGACAGAAGAAGGACTAGAAATAGGTCAGCGACGGCCTGGACAGAAATATACATTCTTCGACTCTTTCTGCGGTGCTGGTGGCGCATCGAGGGGTGCCATGCGAGCTGGACTTCATCTCAAGTATGCAGTCGATGCCTGGGACCGGGCGTGTGACAGCTACCAGAGAAACTTCCCAGCGGCGCAGCTATTCCGCATGAGGATAGACGAATGGATCCGGATGTACACAGACCCAGACTCTGACACTGGCAAGTTCCATTGTGACGTGCTGCATCTCTCGCCGCCTTGCCAGGTTTTCTCACCGGCGCACACCATCAACAGTCAGCAGCGTGACGAGGAGAACTTTGCAGCACTTTTCAGCTGCGAAGCCGTGATAGAGCGCGTGCGGCCACGCGTGTTCACTCTAGAGCAGACCTTTGGCCTGTTGCATCGGCACTGGCGGCCCGTCTTCTACCACTTAGTCGTTAGCTTCACTAGAAAAGGCTACTCGGTGCGTTGGAAGTACGTGTTCCTGTCCCAATGGGGCCTACCTGCCCAGCGCAAGCGTCTCATCATGATAGGCGCCGCACCCGGCGAGAAGCTGCCTGATTTCCCACCAGCAACGCATTCTGACCAGCCTGGCTCGAGGCTCCCGGCACTGGTAACGCCGCATCAGGCGCTGCAGAAGCTAAATTCTCAGAGAGTTGATCCGTTGCACAGACCGCAGGCGATGCGGCGACGGAATCTGCCGCGCTGGGACAAAGATGCGGGCATCAAGTGCGTCACAACGAGCGGTGGAGGAAACTATCACTGGACCGGGCAGCGTAGCTTCACACATCGCGAGTTCTCCGTGCTTCAAGGGTTTCCCACCTACCATGTATTTGTAGGGGCGTTCCGGATTCGACAGATAGGCAATGCTTTTCCGCCTTGCGCCGCTGCCGTACTCTTCAAGCATATACAGAAATGTCTGTTAGAAGCAGACGGTATCCAGCCAGACGACCATAACCAGATCTTGGCTGACGCTATGGCCGTCGAGCTAGATAATAACAGCGACGAGATTGACGGCAACGAAAGCGACGCTGATGACATGTTAGAGTTCCTCGGTATCAGCAACGAAATCAACGACGACGATACTGATGAAGACACGGCCAGGGTGCTTGCTTTGAGTAAACAAGAATATCTACATACGCTCGAGGCTCTAGATACACCGCCAAGTCCTTTGATACCAGACATATCTCCTCCGTCTCACACCTCTAGCACAATACCAACTACGCCTTTGGTCGTAGACCTGACTTTGGACAATGACGACGAAGATTCCAACCATGGAGATACAGGATGGGAGCAGATGCTACAACCCGAGTCGCAGATACTAATCAAAGCCACGCCTGAAGACCAGCAACGCCACCAATATACAACATACATGTATCCAGACATGTTTAGTATGAACTACGGCATAGGCTACTACGACTACAATAGGAGAATGGCGTTTGGTGGCTTGAAAAAGCGGCGGTAACCTAATCAAACCCATCCACTATACATGTGCAGACTGGAGAACACGGCTTTAGACCACAACTAAGCATAGTCTATGAGGCAGGAATATTCGGTGAGAAAAAAAGAAAATTAAATGATAATGGTCGCATGCCACATGGAAACCACGCATTAGATAATGCTTAGGAATCTATGTAGTACTTTTTTGATCTGCGAGATTCAATACTTTTTGTCATCGGAGAGCTTAGCGAGACGCGGGGAGAACCCCAGGGGATCAATATTGTTATTTTCCTTTACCACTTTATTACTCAATAGAGAACATGATCGCAGTCTTGAACGGATAGACGTACTAGTTGCATGTAGATCCGAAAGCGAGATAGCTAGTGCTACCAACACCGACACAGATTTAAAGGCTTGTGCTAATGGAACTTGAGGACACATGAATATCTACTACTTCATTTGTAGAGCATAGACTGACTCTTAGATAACTCACTAGAGTACAAGCAGGTAATCACAAATACAATGCGCTACAATGTACATCTGGTGCGCACAGACGATCCGGAAAGAGAGTCAGAGCATAAAGTGAGAAATCAGGTGTGGTGACAGTAGAAACTGGAAGAACGGGTGGAAGGAGAGTAGACGGAAAGCGAGCAAAATTAACAAAAAGAAGAAGAAGAAGCTCCGGCTTGATACACAGTAGTTCATCGGACAATTATTAATAGCTGAAAGTGAACCTTGGAAGCATACGTTATGAGAAGATTGTTGCAGATGTTAGACTTGGGGTATATATTCAACATGTACAGACCTTGCCGAGCTATATCTCGAGTTTTCTGATTGGACCCTTTTTGATCTACTTGAAGAGGACAATGACAGAGGATGACTTTGGGGATCTGGCAGGGACAAGTCAGGCTCGATAGATGCTCGTATCGCTGGCCTTTGGGTGAAGCTAGACAAAACGAGGCTTTTGGCGTTGAGGCCTGACCCGACCTAACCGGTGTGATAGATCAACTCTAAGCGCTTCCAAGAAAGAAAGAGGATAAACAAAGAGACAGATGATGGCGTCCAATGTAGGCGCTTCTCCTCTACTGCACTGTACTAGAGAGAAAGAGAGAGGGGGAGAAAAGTGGCAAGCAGGACTGGTTGGCGGTTGATTTAGTCAAATGCTGCTGTGGCATTTCGGAGGAGTTGCAGGATTAAAAAAAACGTGTGAATATGTGGAATTGTAGTTGTGATGGGCTGTTGATGCAATGCGAGTAGGAATCTGTTGTGCTGTGCTTGCATATACTGTTGTGTATTAGTACACACATATGTGGAGGTAATAGTAATGGTAGCATGGCAGCTATGCTTAGCGATTGTTTAGTTGTTTGGGAATCGTTAGAGGCGTTACATGGTTGAC